>OX411554.1:4717423-5272423 GCA_948146395.1 Fragum whitleyi
TATGCTGTTTTTCTAAATTACAAAAATATTTTGTAGCTTTTTCACCGTTGTCGATCCAGTTGGCTTTCGATCTAACAAAAAATCCTCTCATCTTTTCATCGCGTATGTTTTCTAATTCTGATTGGAGTATAAGCAGTCTCTCTTTATTTCCCTCGTTTAAATTTTTTTCAATCTTAGATATTTCATTTTGTATTATTTCCTCTTTTTTGTTTCTATTTTTTATCTTGTGACAAGAAAAAGATATTGTGTCCCCACGAATTTCCATTAATAAAGTTTCTAAAAAAAGTTGATCGTTTATCAAAAAATCTATATTTTCTCGGTTAATATTCAATACATTTTCTGGATTATAGATTGGCAAGCAGTATTGTAGAATTACTCTTTCTATTGTTTTATCAACAAGGTTCACGAAATCTTTATCCAAAAGTAGAGAATTGTTAAACTTCCATGTACCTTTTCCATGTTTTTCTTTTGAAAATTGGAGTTCGAGTAATATCATAGAGTGATCAGATCTATAACTAATATCGATATCAGAATTCCGAAGAAAAGTGTTCAGATTTTCTGTAATTAAAAAGAAGTCAAGTCTTCCTTTCTGTAATGGGTTTATTCTTTTCCATGAAAATTTTCGTGTCTCACCCTTTAGATATCTAAACGGATCAATAAGATTTCTATTACTAATTTCGGAGGATAATAGTTTCCTCGCATTTAAATTATGATTCGAAGATTTATAATTTTCATAGTCTAGGGAAGGGTTTAGAACGAGATTAAAATCGCCGCATATTATATATCTTTCGAATTGAGGGCTATCAATATTTGGTGCGTAAATGTTGATTAAAGTAAATGATGATTCATCGTAAATTAAATTAGCAACAATAAATTGCCCGTTAGGGTCTGTCTTACATTCTGAAATGACAACATCAAGGTTTTTCCTAAATAAAATAGCAACTCCCTTTGAGTTGTGATTGCCATGACTAAAAATGCATTTGCCTTCCCATTCTGAATAAATTTTCTTTTCAAGATCTTCCATAAAGTGGGTTTCTTGTAAACATAGAATATCAGCACCTTTTTCTTTGGCAAGGTTGAATAGATCAAAACGTTTTTTATTATTATTTAGACCCCGGCAATTATAAGAATAAATTTTAAGATAAACCATGTTTTTCAAAAAAATGTAGTCTAGTTACTTCACTTAAACCCGGTTTTAAGCCATTTTTAATGATCTGTGCTGCGATAAGTGTGTGTTTAGTGTATGGTGCGAGGTATAAAAAGTGCATGATATGACAATAGGATATGAGCTTGGAAAAAATACACGCGGAAATTTGATGTATTGTGGATCAAACGAGTTGTTGTTCCATTCACGTAGATTACTTCTTTCATAATGATGCTCATGAAATAAGATTCGAAATGAAATTATTTGGCGATCAAATACCGACAATTTAAATACAACTTAGTATTGGTCATTTTACGTAACCAACCGTAAATAATCGAAGAAGTATTAAACAATAATAAATGTATTACAATATCTTTAAAGTTTTGACATGGCAGGGCGTGGTATTGCAAAAACGTAGAAAGAAATCCCTAATCCTTAATACGTGAAATTGAAATATTTCGAATTTTTTTTTTCAAACCGATTCCTGATGTTGTTTTGTTTTTTTTATTTTTCTTAAGAAGATGGCTCATGGTTATCTACAATAAATCTACAGTAAAACTTGTGTTAAGCGACCACCTAAGGGACAACCAAAAAGCGGTCGTTTATGGGAATGGTCGCTTAATACAAAATATAATAAAAGTGACAGTTCATTTTGATCGCATTTATAGATTGTCGGTCAAGTTGTACTGAATCCTATGATGTTTAAACCCACCAGAATCGTCTTATCGAGACGATCCTAATGGGTTCAAACAAAATAAGATTCAACAATAACCAATTTTTCGTTAAGAATGTCCCCTTTTTTCAGAGATTTTGCTTACGGTGAAGGGACTTTTTATGGTGGTCGCTTAATGAAATAGGTCGCTTAATACACGTGGTCGCTCGAGCAATACCGACTGTATATCTTAAACACAAAAGACCATTACTTGGTCCCACCATACCATGTATGGACTATAGACAAAAGGAAAGAACAAAAATTTAAAGCTTGAATTTGTACAGTAGAACTTTTTTGTTTGGAGTTTTCCTTAAATATCACGAATTCGGGTTTAAATAGGAGATTTCGGTAACCCAGAATGGCCAATTCTGTCATACAAACATAATTAAATATAGCCATTGAAGAGCTATAGCGACCTGTTGACATTCTAATTAATTGATTGATTGAATGGGGTTTTACGCCGCTTTCAACATTATTTCAGTTATATCGCGGCGGCTGGAGCACCTAACAATGGATTCCTGGTATTCCTCGCGCCAGTACTACCATTACATCCTTTCCTAGCCTCCAGCTGCTATTTCACATAGGTCTACGATTATCGACCCTTCGATGAGAGACAAATAGTCGGAAAGATGTTGCCATTCTAAACTTATAATTATACTATATGAATGTGCATATTTACTCACATGCATGTAAACGTGTACATTCAACAGAAAATTGATAGACCAGTAGCTGTTGACCTATGCTGTTAAATCCTGATTTTAATGTCACTGTCATTCAATTAATTTATATAAGTAGATTATCGGTAAAACTCCAAAAACCAATAACTACAGATTCATCCAAGCTGTAGTTATGAAGCTTAAGAAGCATATCGAGGACCTCGTCATATGGCGATCCGTAATCGTACAACTACAGTTTAAAAAATCAGGACTTACTAGGTTCGGTGAATCAAGGCTAATATGACTTATAATTCAATTTCGATTTTCCACCTTATCATTAAGTGGTTTAGTCAGCGATCTATTTACCAAACTATATTTTCGCGTTTTCTTAACGCGTTAAATACTTATAAATTTCTCAAAATCTCGCAACTACAGCTTTTATCAAGCTGTACTTACGAGACAAAGACTAATATGTTATCCGACGGATCACTGCTTTGAACGACAATCGATTAACAATTCAATTATGGCGAAACATTTCATGGGTGATTGGCCCTAAAGAAGTAACAACAGCCCATTCAAATCTGCATTTACGACACTTATGCCTCTCACAAAACAATTGTATTTTGTTATTTGGCGTATGATTTCCTTAGTGCTTTCCACTGTCAGAAAGGGTTTTTTTTTAATTATTATTATTTGCTTAGCGTTAGCAAGCTATCCGTCGGTTCACATTTTGCATATTATACAAAAGATTTTTTTTAAAAAAAAGAAACCAGAATGACTAGAAGAATAATGAAAGCGACAGAAAACACCATTTTAACATATACTAAAAAGGCTGGTCACACTCATTCATTGTTCTCCATGCGGTTTATCCTTAACTTTTTTGAAGCAGGTTCAATCGACAAAATAAATGTTCTTCTGTATACTATATTTACACAATTGCTTAATTTCATATCGCTGATGTTGTTCCGAAACCCCACAACCACAGCTTAACTCAGCTGTAATTACGAGGTTTCAGAACCACAAAAACGGTATTATAATATACTTATTTTTTTTCCTTCTGGATCACTTGTAAATTTGCGGAATGTTAATGAGTTAGGATTCACACTTGTTGTCATTTCTTACATCGCGCTAAGTTTCCTATTTTTGTTTTCGATGCGAAACCAAGTAACTCTTCGCCACTAGAACACTGAAACGCCGCACACGCAGCTCAGTTTGCGATGCGTCTGCAACATTTCCCTGTCCCATGCAACGAACAACATGACTTCTACAGATAATTACATCGCGAAATTGACACTCATCTCGTTCAAATCTTTCTTAATCAACCGGTCGTTCATTCCAAACACTCGAAGGCGCTCTGTGTTTTTTTCAAAGATCAACATTGCAAACATTTTATTATATAATAACGTGATCTTATTGGCTGTGCTTATGCTGATAACTATGCGATCAGTTTGTCCGCAAAGACACAAAATCAGAAGCGTACCTAGAATTTATTAGAGGAGGTAACAGTTTTCGCCAACTGAGTTCATCGTGAAAGGAGTTAGCGACAACGTGTTACCCCCTGTAATTACATTCAAATCTCGCTCCCTTGTTCTCATTCAATTTCCATCCAAAATCGCTCCAAAGTCATCCATCTTGTCAATTTCACAGTACTACTAGCTATGTTTCTAAAAGATGTCAAGTTCAGTACAATAAGACTCATCTAATCACAAGTAATTGCTACCCTCATTTTGCATTCACACTTTTAGGATACTAGTTTCAAATTACAAGGCGTTCGCAAACGCTTTAGATCACCAACATACATATATATCTACCCAAATATACGAAAAAACGGTACACATATCTACACATACAGGTTATCTTGCTCAAGCGACCACATCTAGTAAGCGGCAAAGTTCAAATTGCCGTTCTTAAAATGGAAAAAAAATATTCAATTGATAGTAATGATTGGAATGAATCCTATGTTGTTAAACTTACTTGAATCGTCTTAATGATACGATTTCTTGTAGCTTCAACAACATAAGATGATTGAGATATTCATAATAACACACACATTCTATCAAATTGATTGATTGATTGAATGGAGTTTTACGCCACTTTAAACATCTTTTTAGTTGTATCGCGGCGGCTGGAGCACCTAACAATGGTTTCCTGGTATTTCTCTTACCAGTACAACCACCACATTCTTTCCTAACCTCCAGCTGCTATCTCACATAGGTCTACTATTAACATATTCAATCAAAATAATGTTTCTTATTTGTAAATAAAATGTGTACCACGCGACTTGTAAGTGTTCGCTTACTGCACAATTTACTGTATACTGTTGCAGTTAACTCCGCTTAGAACGATATCTGTTGAAACGGTAAACCAGTAGATTGAACTTTATCTATAATCTCAGATAGACTCTTTTACGAACAAAGTCAACAATGTAGCTAAATTTTCCATATAACGATTCATTTTTCTGTTGTGTAAAGAGTATCGCTATATGCGGAGTTAGCTTTACTTACTGATCATAACTAAACATATTTTTTTTAACAATACAATGTTTCCAAGATCAGTTCAACAATGAAAAATTGTATATTTTACCATTTCAAAATTGAAACCCAACATTTTATGATTTATGGGTAAGTTGTATTTAATTTGTCTTGAAATTGATTCATCCATTGTACTATATTTGCATGAATTATAGACTAAGGCATTTTAAAAATCTTTTTGTCGGAGAACTTGTTAGAGAAGCGTAATTAAAACACAGGGATGTCACTCATCTTCTATCACTTTTTATAACTGTTCAACTATATTATTCAAATTATTAAACAGGTAAAATCGGTGATTTTGGCATGGCTGGGCGAAGTATAATTATGAGCTGTTGCCCCTAAATCTTAAGTAAAGTGGATGCTTTGATGTTTATTTGCCCTTACAAATATATTGCAACAGTAATCGCTTCTGACTGAATCTACGATTTTCCGGGAACCAAACGACGAAATATACGGTGTTTTTTATGTTAAAAACATTTAACACTGAATTTTGGCTAAAGCTTTACACTCTCATTATATCTAGTTACCGACTAACTTTTGTCATTACGTTTTGGTAAGTATAATAACTTCGATTCTCTAACAAAACCTCGTAACCAAAGCTTGAACAAGCTGTTTTTACGAGATTTCAGCAGAACACCGAAGATTTTCAAATTGTATCATGATTAAGCAATACCCTGTCAGGCAAACAAGAAAAACAGAATCCATATATTTACATATACATTTACAGATACTTTTCTGTGATTGTCACAAACGACAATTAAATGTGGCGTTTCAAAACTTCATCTATCTCATCAAAGAGTTCAAATTTCACGCGTTTTCCTCCATGAGTACGTCCGAAAACACTGCCATTGAAAAACCATGCGCTATGTATGTCGTCATGATCGTTAAGTCTATTGATAAGCCCTGTATTGTAACGCGTCACATCGTCAATTATTCTGTGGCCTCCCCCTTTCATTTCTTTACGTTTTTTCATGATCTTTAATTTCACGGTATTGTTTTTAGTTTTTATGATAACTGGTTTAATTGGTTCGCTTTTAGACGGAAGTCGATGAATCGCCAGTATTTCATTTTTGGTAATTTCAACACCCTGGTCATTAAGTATGGATATGACTTGATTTGTTAAAACGTCTTCACTCTCGGATGGAACCTCCGGTACGTTCAGGATCTTGACGTTGTTTTTGCGAGAATATTGTTCATTTTGATTGCCGATTTGTATAGCTATGTTACAATTTTTTTCGCACATCTCAATTTTACTTTTGAAATCGTCCCTTTGAGTTTTAATGAGATCTGTTTGTTTATCGAGATCTTTTCTCAATTTACCGTTTTCGAACCTCAAAGCTTCAATTTCATCTTGGTATTTTTTACATCTTTTGTCCAATTGGTTTTTCATCTCATCCTTCAAACGCTGTTCTAACGATTTCATGATATCTGTAACTGTCTTTGAGATTAATGCCTCAATATCCTCTTTTTTCATCATTTTTTTAACGTCATCTCTAATTTCTTTTATATCGGATGAAATACTCTCCATTTCGGAATTATCCTTCTCAGCATTATCAGAATTATCCTTGCTGGTAGTGCTTAACTGTGACGAGTTCATTTCATCGATCTTCTTTTGTTTACCTTTTGCTGAACGCTGAGATTGATTTTTGGCCGTAGACATTTTAGTGTTGATTGTCCACACTCACTATTAGTAATGGCAAATCGTGCAGTCAATCCCTCACGTGACAATCAGCTGTTATCCAAGATTTAGTGTATCGCATGCCTATCACGATTTTTCAAATTGGCCCTGAGTTGAAATCACTGGACACGTGTTTATCTATTTTTATCTATTTATAAATCACTCATCTTCTTATATCGAGTAAAGAAAGAGCACAAAAGTCTTTAAAAACTTCTAAAATTCAAAAGTTCTGTCATTTTCACTTACTTCAGAGTGGAATATGAGTTAATCCCTTATGCCTATCCATAAATTACTGCTTGATATTCCAAATTATGCGTGTATTTTAACAAAAATCTCAGAGCACAAATTTCATGTCCGAGCTATCCAAATGTCACGTGTTGTCAGAGAAGATCTGTATAAATGAAAGTACCATATTGTGACTTTTTTCAATGGTTCAATATATTATTGTAAACATTTTGGTGAATGATATAAGTTGGGCATAAGGCGCAAAACCAACGACTCTCATCTATCTATAAAATAACGGTGTAGAAAATGATACCACCATGGTTAGGTGCACCATCAACCAAATTTGAATGAAATTATAGCCTGAGAGGATTTACATTCTCATACAAGCTTTTTTGCGTAACACGTTCCATGTCGCACCTAAATACCTAAACCCAAATCGTACTTTCAAACACTCTTCCTAGAATTTCTTTTTAAAATGGTTGTGTGTATTTGTCATACCTCAAATGAAAGCTTTTATTTCCCAAAATTTCGTCAGACAAACAATTGTATTTAGTTTTGTTGACGAAAGGATTTGAAAGTATCCATGTAAATTTAGACATAGTTTCAAACAGCTGGGAAAAGGCAAGTCTAGATTTTGCGTCCAAAATGAAAATGTTCGCAAAACGTGCAAAAACAGTTCCCGGCTTTGCAAGTGAAACAGTGGGCTTATTTTCATAACGTTTACAATCGGTTTTGCACCCTTACAAAAGGACAGGCTCGAAACATTACCCCCGAAATTGTAGCCATGTTGTGTCTGTTTTTTTTTTTTTTTTTTTTTTTTTGTGTTGTTGTTGTTGTTTAGCATTAAAAACACAACACAATAGCTCATATCTTGAAATTTTCTGAAAAATGAAGGACAAAATAAATTCGATTATTCGTAATTGTCATTTTTTTATTACGAGTTTTGTAATTACTACATGTTTTTCGGAACTCATGATCTTTCACAATGTTTACCGAGGTTCAGTTTCTAATGAAATCATAAGGATTAAGGTTAACACTCTTAAAGTTTATTACTTCCGAAACGTTGCGGACATATTACGGGTCCAATTCTTGAACATGGGTCGTTGTCTCGATTTAAAATTGGGATTTAAAGACAGCCTACTGATGCTTAGGTAAGCCTTTATTATAGTCCAGCTCCGTCACTCTTTTTTTCATTTGTAATAAAATTTACCCTTGCCATGCTGATCCCGGAATATTCCTGCTTTGCTGCTCTTCAAAATCAATGCTGACTCACAATTAGGAAAAACAGAGCTTTCATCACTTTGATTTATATATAATTTTTACCGTTTTTTTTTATTCAGCATGACAAGGGTTAAGATCGTTACCTTCAGGGAAAAATATCTGTCAAGGAGAAATTTCAGGGTTTTTCTCCAAATGTATTTTTCATGTGATCTCACCTTAAATACACAAAACCAGGACAGCTATTTAAGATCAAACGAAGGGTCAAATGACTCTCTTTTGTGTGATTAAAATGTCATTAGCCTTTGGACAAAGGCAGGGGGTTATTTTAGGGAATACTTAATTTTTCTGGAAAATTTGTACGAAAATCCCTACTTTCAGATTCGACCACAACTTAATTTACCCGCCCAACTTCACTAATTAAACGGGTTAATCGCACACAGGAAATTATTAGAAAGGAGATCATTGCTGTAGACAAACGATGTAATCTCTTCTCTTTGTTTGTTTGGTTGGTTGGTTGTCACGACGGGGTTAACGTCGCTTTAAACGTTTTTGCAATAATATCCATACGGCAAAGTTGCCTATATCTAACCATGGTTGCCATTCCACCCGAGCCACCAACTGCTTATCCCACTCTGTATAGTAAGTAAATAAGTAAGTAAGTAAGTAAGTAAGTAAGTAAGTAGGTAAGTAAGTAAGTAAGTAAGTAAGTAAGTAAGTAAGTAAGTAAGTAAGTAAGTAAGTAAGTAAGTAAGTAAGTAAGTAAGTAAGTAAGTAAGTAAGTAAGTAAGTAAGTAAGTAAGTAAGTAAGTAAGTAAGTAAGTAAGTAAGTAAGTAAGTATACTTACTAAGTAAGTAAGTAAGTAAGTAAGTAAGTAAGTAAGTAAGTAAGTAAGTAAGTAAGTAAGTAAGTAAGTGTAAGTAGATAAGTAAGTAAGTAAGTAATGAGTAAGTAATGAGTAAGTAAGTAAGTAAGTAAGTAAGTAAGTAAGTAAGTAAGTAAGTAAGTACGTTAGTAAGTAAGTATTTTATTATAGTTAAATTGTGTTTTACATATTCTATATACATTTACAAAAATGTTTAAATAACACCCGGCCACGCTGGGCCTATAAGTCACTTAAATTTGAAAACATATACATATATACAACAGGAAATATATATTTTTGAACATACACATGCAATTCCTTTTTCTTAAACCATATATGTACATGCATACTAATTGTTAACAATAATTATTACAAAATTCTTGTAATAACCCACGTGCACGCACATGTTTCAGTGAGGAAATGGAAATACGTGAAAAAATACTGATATAAATGAATATTGAAAAATCCGCACAATCCCTACATTGTGAAGCAAAAATAGTTATCACGTTTGAAAGTAGCCAAAAAACCCAAATTATCATTTGGCCGTAGCCGAAAAAGATGAGGATTGTATATGAGCCTGTGTGTGACATTTCCAACAATTTTGTAGGTACGTAATTGACTTACACTATGCAGCTTAGACTACTTTCCAATGTAATTAGAAAACACCCTGTATGCATGAAGACGGTTATAGATCTTATCTACGGTGTGCAAAGCGCTGACTCAGGTCAGACTGTGCGGCTGCACAGGCTGACCAAAGCACAGGCACTTTCATTCAGGATTTCTCTACTTTCTATCTCTCTACAATAAATAATAGACAAGGTAGCGCAGCCGCCATGTTTAAGAGAACGGATGTTTTTTACAAGCATCGTTGGCTTCCGTCACAGGACGTGTTTACTCGTGAGAATCGAGAACCAAAATGCTTGTAAAAACATCCGTTCCCTTAGAAAATGGCGACTGCACTACCTTGTCTATTATTTATTATAGTGATATAAGGTTGTTATCAAATCCTGAATCCAAGTGCCTGTGGACCAAAGTCACTGCTTTTCATTGACGTGAATTCTTTTGAAATGTCACGCACATGCTAATATTCAAAATTACCAAATTGAATTATGTATGTACACGTATACAAGTAGTATGTGGTTGGTATTCCATAAGAAAATCGATCATTTCCGCATTGTTGATTTAATGATTAAAAAATGCGGAAATAAAAGATGGAATTCCTAAAATTCGAATCCAGACAACCAACAAGCGGTTTCCATTCCATGGATTCTTTTTGTATCCGAAATTCCGAAATTGTACATATAGAAAGTATTTGTTAATAGGTATCATTATCATCTTGATATGGACACTACATTATACAAGGGTCGTGAAAATAGTTAAGTATCGTTCTAGTACATGTAGTGGGGAACTATTACGGATTCAATACTCTAGCTCAGTCGGTAGAGCACCTGACTTCAAAACGATTGAAAGGTCGATATCGTTGGTTTGATTCTCGGGCTGGCACACTATCAAACTAACTGTCTTTTGAATGAGACGTTAAACCGAGGCCCCGTGAGACGGTGCTTTACACCGAGCACGTTTAAGAACCATGGTGGATCTCGGCAGTAGTTTCGTCTTGGCTTGCACTGTCCCCGTAGCAACTAACCGTCCTCTGGGGGCGTCGTTCATATGGACATATGCAACAGTAGCGACGATAAAACAAAATACGGAGATAAACACCAGGGTAGTATTGATCCTGATCAGACTGGGATCGAACTTTTACCATTGGAGTTATCTAAATCTAGGAACGACAACCTTTTGAATAAAGTGTCCCGTTGTTCGAAAAGGAATCAACTTCGGATACAGTCAAATATCTTTACGTCGAATGTCCATAAGAAGAAGTTTTCTCTACGTCAAAGTATTTTCAAGTCCCGATCTTTCGATTGAATATATTAATATGATCAAAACCGGATATATGACCGGATTAGTCTAAATATATAAACCAATTGGTGTGATTCTGCTATACACTGATATAAGTATATCAATCAAAAATAGACATTGAGTTAGAAGTAGGAGTATAGATAATTTACTATTACAATTAAATTATTTTGTAGAGTCAGGTTTTTATTGTTGGTAGTTTAACGCCAATTTAAGCAATTTCACATTGTCATTCAAGGAAAACAAATTCTAACTGGTGAAAAAGAAACCCCCATCTTTAAACAAAAGTGTACTATAATTCGGATCTTTACAAGTTTGCAAAACTCTGAAAGTTTGGAAACAGTCGTAATAATCTTCAGATTAAATTCGTAAATTGGATCCAAAATTCATCTTAACTACAATCAACGAAAATTCTTACGTTGGCTGGTCCACGGGATAAATACATTCGTATTTTTGGATTTCTTTGTATCATTAACTCTCTCACCAATGGGTAAATAATCGTAGACCAATGTGAGATAGCAGCTAGAGGCTAGGAAAGGGTGTGATGGTTGTACCGGTGAGAGAAATACCAGGAATTCATTGTTAAATGCTCCAACCGCCGCGATATAACTGAAAAAATGTTGAAAGTGGCGTAAAACTCCAATCAATCAATCAATCAATCAATCAATCAATCAATCAATCAATCAATCAATCAATCAATCAATCAAGGTATTATTGACTATTGTTTATATACACCAATCTTCCCAATGATCGAAATTTGGTTATTTATTAGCAAATGTTCTCATTCTTTATGGATTTGATACGGTTCATTGTATGATTGGGCACTAGATTTGCTCCCGTCCCACTGATCTGAAGTATTGTGAAATGAGCAATTCAACTAGAGAAAGTTGCATTTCCTATCAGCTTTCATTTCTCTGACTGGCCGATCAGTGACAATTTGGGGAATACAAGGGGTTTGAAATAGTAAAACAGGAGTGGTGTACCTTATTTAAGACTAAATGACAGCCTGGGAGCCAGGCTAGAGTGGGCACACGCACGTCCAAGTTGTGATATCTTGATAAAATTTTATGTTGTGAGTACTCATTTGAATCGTCTTCATGCGACCATTCAAATGTTTACCAACAATATATGTTTGAACAAGTATACTTCAAATTTCTTTCTATTAGACTCGATCTTAAGCATAATATGCACACATCAAATAATTGCACGCCGTGTTTTAGCTCTAACTGCTTCAAGCTCTTATATCTCTGACGGTATAGAACATTCTTTTCGTGAACTGACCGAATCTTCCTTTTAATTTCATACTTTTTTATTTCATTAAAATAATGTGAGCCTGTGCATGACATTTCCAACAGTTGGAAATGAGCCTAAGCAAAGACTCTGGTCAGCCTGTGCATCTGCACAGTCTGACTAGAGTCTTGGCTTTGCAGTTTACAGATAGATCAGGTCTAGATGTGTCTTCAAACAGTCAGCTAATCTTCCTGTTGTACGGTGGAACTGCTGAATGTTGGAACCTCATGCATGTTTCAACTTGTTGGGAATGTCCCATACAGACTCATTTATTTAGGGAAACACACGACAATCCAGAATATGATGAACCTGGTTTATTTATTTAACTATTTTTTCTTATTTATTTATTTGTATTTTTGCAAAGTTCTAGGGTGTTAAGGTTCTATTTTCCCCTATTTCCTTCATCAGCGCACGAGAAACCACGTGGACCAATTAGGCCTACAACGTTCTTCCTAGAACCGTCGTATATAGATCATCATTCAGGTGAGCAAGTTCTATGTTTAATTCTTCTTTAAGACTCTAGTGAAATGAAATGACAGGGGGCCAATGTATCAGCAATATTATTGACAATAAAATTGATTCAATTTATCGATCTGTCTTTAAAATCGCACAAACGCAATCAATGGTATTTTCGATCCCATAAATTGTCATATTGACAATATTATTGTTCGTGTATGAACGTCATTGAAGATTGTCAATTAATTCACACGTGAATCTCTCTTAGATTGGCGATAATATTGATAGTCTGTAGGGTGCGTAACTCTACTCATTATGTATATGACATTTCTTGATGTAAACAAATCTTTTAAACACACAATAGACTAAGATCAGCCGGCATAGACATGTAGTCTGATCTAAGCATGTGCCGGTCGTGCCCGCTTTCTACCTGCTTATTTTCAGGAAAGCTTGATCTTAAATTACCGGTTGAAATGTCCAAAATCTGACACTTTGTTTGGAAGTAAATTAAATTCAGCAGAATAAATGGTTAACAATTTTTCATAGTTACTTTATGTCTTAACTCACATTTGAGGATTATGATGCAAAAGCAACTACGGTAATCTCTATATTTCGTCATTTTAACTTAAGGTAGTGGATCCGTAATAGTTCCGCAACTTTTCCAAAGTAATGAACTTTAACAATGTTAACCGAGGTTTCCTAATGATTTTCATTAGGAAACCTCGGTCAACATGTGAAAGATCATGAGTTCTGAAATGTTGCGGAACTATTACGGATCCACAACCTTAAAAATATGATATCATTGCCTTACACGTGTGCAAGACCACATTATAAATGATGTTATTACGAAGACAGCTATCGCACGCTTTTGTGATATTTCTTTAACATACAAACCGTTGTTAATGCGAAAAAAGATTGATTGAATGTAGATTTACGCCGCTTTCAAGATTTTTTCAGTTATATCGCGGCGGCTGGAACACATAACAACGGTATCCTGGTATTTCTCTCACTAGTACAACAATCACATCCTTTCCTAGCCTCCAGCTACTATCTCACATAGGTCTACGATTGCGAGAAAAAGAATCTGTCATGATATTTTATTTGAGACAAGCTGCTCTTAACCTCGTCTAGAAAAGAAAAGTTACTAAGCTCGCAAAGGCTGACTTAATAACATTTATTTTCTAGACTGGGTTATAATAAGCTTGTCTCAAACAAAATCTCGCAACAAATCCTGAATATCTCTGAACGAAACTATTGACCAAAAGAGCCATTTGTAATAAAAGCGTCTCGTTTCGCCAGTCATGATTTTCTCTGTGTTCTATATGATTGAAAATAGTCCTAAGTTCAGGATGACAAAACGGTACAAACTGTTCGTACAAAGCGGGGTATAATTTGCAAACATTTTGCACCGTTTTGTCATCTTGAACGCAGGACAGGGTTTCCATCCGACAATTTATTTATTTGAAGAGCTCTCCGTCCAATACCCTCCGCCATGGCTGTTTACGCAGATATCAAAAGGTCATTTGCCTCAAATATGTGGTGGTGACCACGAAACTAAACGCAAATGGTTGACGACCATAATGGTCCTATATCGCTCACATGGGTCAAGTTTCATCATGGTCCACAAGTTTAGGAGAAGAAATTTAAAGAAATCAAGTCGTGAACGACGGACACCGCACGACGGGCAATTGACGATTACATTAGAAACCCGTGCTCGTTGAGCCAAAACTGCCTATATATTATTTATCAGGGTAGTGTATTCTTGTATTGTGCCGCTTTCCAAAAGTAAACTCAAATTAAACACTTTTTTTAAATTTGTTTTTATTGAAATAATAACAATCAAAGATTAAATCAAACCAACGTCGGCAGTACACCCCCCCCCCCCAAAAAAAAGCGAAAACTACTAGTTTTTTATCTGTTGAGCGTAGAAAAAAATGCTCTTCGAGTAAATTTCCCATTGTCTATGATTAGTTTGAAGTTCAAATGAAAGAAAAAAAAAAACACTATTGTAATGACTTTTTCAAACATTTCTACTGGAGTCCCACGAGGTCTCCGTTTCTGTTGACGAGTCACTAATGTACTAAATGAGGTAATGTGAGGCTGAGAATAAATAACAATGTTTGGCGCATGAATGAAAATAAACAAATATACACAACAAAATATACTGAGCAAAAATAAAAAGTATCCATCCAATATCACTTGGGATTTCTCTAAAAGTACACACAGAAATTCTATGAAATATATTGCAAACTGAGCCCTGATCATTTGGAAATAAATTTGAAAAGTTTTATGTGATTTGAAGAAATCGCCTCCGAGTTGTGGGCGTTAACGTAGCCAGGGTGTCGTTTTCAAAAAACGCAGACTCTCAATTAAACATTCAATTGATATTTCCGACAGTTTTAAGCTTGCCAAATGCAATATTAGTGCGTTAGGTATCTTGGATTAATAAGACAACTTGATATCTTCTGCTGCTTCGAGCCAACGCTATGACAAATGGACACAAACAAACATAAAACATCTTACGCAGATTCAAAGCTCAAATTTACGAAATTCTGTCTGCAAGTTCCTTGTCGAGAAAACCAATCCCAAAATTCTCTATTTCATTTTTTTGCTAACAAAAAACAACTCGTGCATTGCTACGTTACGTCAACGTTTCCCCTCGCTCATTGGAAAGGCTCGTATGAATATCAAGGAAATTAGTTCGCCCTACTTCCGTTAAGACTTAAATGGCTATTGTTTTGGTTTTAAAGTTTGACGATTTTATAGGTTAAGACAATTATTTCACTTCCATTTTGAAATGGTGGTTCGGAAGCGCGAATGCAATCGCGTCAACGTGAATGAGAATATTTGGCGTGACGTCTTTCCAGTGGCCCTATTGAATTTAAGAGGGCGAATAACAGTACTACTCTATCTGAGATAGTCAGCACACGTTTTTATTGTTCATCTCTTTCAGGTAACGTTCGTAAAATTTACTCAATGTAAGACGGTTTTTATTACGCCTATTGTCAAGTTTTTCTCGGTCTCGTTACAAAACTATGATGTACGGAAAACAACTATTGTTTTATTTTCTTAACCGCAGAGCTTAAGAGGTTAAATTCATTTCAGAAGAAAGTTTAGATCGAAAACATGACGTACGTCGATGACTCGATGCAGAAAACAAAGATTTCGTAATTTCTTGAAAAACACCAAAAATGGCACGTTGCTTGAATGGAAAATGTTGTGTGCATGAGAAAACGAAGCTCTGCAAACACATTTGTACCTTAATTGATCATTTAATCAATCAAATGTTGAAAATATTGACAAAAGAAAAGTGGATACTTTCTTTTTTTGCTGAGTATAGATCTGGAATTTATCATATGTGACCTGTCATGCGAAAAGGGGCCATCTGGGAACTACATAAAACACACACTTTCAAAAAGTGATTACCAGTGATTCCAGTAGAGTTAACTCGGAGGGCGCATCTCTACAAATTCTTATTCAGGAAGGAGAACAACCATAATAGATTCAGAAAATGAGCTTAGTGCAAAATGTTGCGACCCTAGTCAGTCTGCGCAGTCCGCTTGACTATGTTAGACAATTTACGCACTACCATAATGGTCTCTTTTCGCGTGATGGATAACATTTGTGACTCGTCCCTCTAAAAGAGATTGTCTAGTACGAATATTATCGATATCGTCTTCTGTTTAGAATGCGCTTACGTTTGCGAGTGTCTAACTATAGTACTTCGCTTTGCACGTGTCAACGAGCAAAGTGAAGTGCCACTTCGCAAATGGGTCGCGAACGTTTTTATTTTAAACATTTGGTTGGTCAGAATATGGGTATTTTGTCGGTGACCAAATCTTTATAACTTCAACTCTACTGAACCGAAGTTAGACTTTGGTTACCCTACGACGTTCTTTTGTCAGCGACTTAGTGTAGTGTACGAAAAACGATCATTTTCGCTTTCATAAATTCTTTGTTTCCTGATGAAAAAAAAAGGATAACTCATCCTATCTGAAATCCCATAGCTTATTGAAAAAGACAATAATTTCACCATCCATTTAATAAATTACTTTTACTTATCATTTAGAAGAAAAAAATGATTTGATAGGCCAACGATTTCCCTTTTTTATATGTTTTCGCCGACATAAATATTGGCCAATTAGAAGAGTGATGAATATGATCTTTTAACATCTTCTAAGGAAAACAAAAAAGATCGACATATTAGAAATGAAAACACAATGGAAATAATATGTAATGGCACGAAGTTTCTTCTTTCATTCAAAAAACGAAAAATATCAGTCAATATGTATTTAAATAAACAAACATAAACTGAAACATAAATATAACCTTGTAAAATGGATTAACAAAAAAGTTTAAAGCAATTAAATGTCATTACACAAATGCAAACAGAAATAAAATGAAAATAAAAAATGGCACAAAGTCCCTTCCTCTTTTTCTTCAAAATTAAAAAACATGTATACCAGTAATGAATATAAACAAACATGAAAATAAAACTGAAATATATGTTTCAAAAATCTGATATAAACAATGCCATGGATTTCGTATGATTAAATTTAACGAAATTTAAGGAAATTGACTATTGGTTGCTTGGAATGCAAAAATCAATTTCTCATTTTTTCCCAACAATGTTTCCCGAATTCTTCAACCAAGAGAGTCCAAACACTCGGGTATCGATGGATCAGCGCGAAACAGTTGTAACTGCCTATATGTTTATAGGCAGTTACAACTGTTTCACGTTGAGCCATCTATATAACGTTAACTGACCACCAAAACCTTGTAAATATAGCTGTATTCAAGCTGTTTTTACGAAAACTTGTTTATTTGTAGAAGATTAAAACGCCAATGTGTCTTTTTTCCCCTTTTCACGAAACGTTTGAGTAAAAGCCGGGTTTTAACGGACATATTCTGAGATGTTGTTGAAACTTCGTACACAGGTCATCTCGCTCACGCCTCAACTTGGCCACTTCTGCTCTAAGGGTGGAATTCTCTTGTTCTAGCTTGCGACATTCCTGAAAACGATAATATAAGAAAGATTTACAACTTGTAAGTATATGTACAATTAAACGTGTTTTAAGCGATTATGATACATGTACATGATTAAACATCACTCTTTAATTCTTTTCGGTGGTTGAGCGGAAAATAACGATTAAATATCATTTTGATCAACTCACAGCCTAATCAATGAAATTATAAAACTAAAACTATACCGCGCGTTCGTTCACTCGCCCTTTTCTGACGCCATCTAGGCGGAGCAAAACAAGCGACGTCACTACGAACATCACATATATATATAGCAATCACATACAAAAATGCGTGCTTTGAGAAATTCTGTCTTAAAATTTCCACGTTTTGTCTTATGCTTTCATTTAAGAAATAGAATAATCCTTTGCATTTCCAGTAAGATTGATTAATATTTCATTTTTGAACAACAAAAGCTTTAAATTCACTCGTGTCTCCGCCACTCGTGAAAATATAAATTTTGTTGTTCCCTCGATGAAATATTTATAAATCGATCTTGCACTAAAACAAAAATGATTATCATTTATATACTAAAATCACAATAACAGAGGTATAGATAAAATGGCTAGAGAAAGTCTAAAAAATTTTATTTGTCACTGAAACCATATGCTGTTTGTACTCATTTGAATAGTCTCGGCGAGACGATTCTAATGAGTACCCACAACATAAAACTTATTTAAGTTTAGTTGAAATAACTATATTTGTAATATAAAAAAATATCCCCTCTTTATGTAGCTTTACAATATAAATAAAAATACAGTTCAACTGTACTAAAATCACCCACCTTTTGTAAACCGTCTGTTTTACTCTTCTGTCTTTCTCTAAATCTTTGAGCTGCCTCTCGGTTTTGTCGTCTGCGTAAAAATACTCTTTGTTCTTCTTCAGGAGTCAACTGCAATAGAAAAGAGAATTATTAACTATGTGTATTCAAGTAAAGAAACTTCTAATGGTAGTGGGTCCGTAATAGTTCCCCAACAATTCGGGACTCATGATCTTTCACAATGTTAACAGAGGTTTCCTTATGATTTCATTCGGAGACCTCGGGCAACAATGTTAAGGTTTATGACTCCTGAAACGTTTCGGAACTATTACAGGCCCACAACCTTAAAGCTAATATTATTTATGTACTTACAGTGATATATAACTTAAAACTGGCCTGATGAAAAAAATAATTGGGAACAACTACAAGAAATTCGTGTATGAACATGTTTCTTTATTGATACAATGTACCTAAAATTAAGTGTTAGCTTTCAAAATACATACACTAATAAATGAAAGAAAAAAATAATAAATAAATATGATAATCATATTCTTTATCTTTTCAAAGGAATGTAATTAATTTTGCTATCAGGTAGATATGTTTCGATTTGAAGAAAAGATTAGAATGAGTCAATTTTGTGGATAGGGGAGTGTTCTGTTCTTCTGATAAAAAAATGTCAAGTCACTCCTTTCGAATTGTGACGAGCGCGTAACTGGAATTCCATAGGCCTGAACAAAATATTGAATTTCCATGATGAAACTGTCATTTTCTCTACATGAAATTTAGAAAAAATCATCGGTACTAAAATACTTCAAACCCAGGCCGACGACGCGGAAATTTAGTTAGCCCACACCCCTCCAATTTTTTTTATTATTATTATTATCATTGATATTATTATTATTATTATTATTCATCTACAGACGATCATTTTCATCTGGTCATTTAAAATAAAATAAAAAAATCATGTCTATATGTGGATGAAAATATCATGAACAATAAAGGAATTGCGATTAGCATTTTCTGGCTTTGTTTCCCTGTGCTTTTTCTTTACTTGAATGACGTCAAAAAATCGGATTTTTTCGAATTGGAATGGGGAAAAAAGAACGAAAAATATGGGGAAAGAAAGAAAGAAAGAAAGAAAGAAAGAAAGAAAGAAAGAAAGAAAGAAAGAAAGAAAGAAAGAAACTAACTTGATTTTTCCCCCTTAATTGTAAATTAATAGAAATCAAAATGTACTCACGATATCGGGTTTCGGCTCCTCAAAAGAAATTTTTAGTTCCTCTTTCCCTGCTAAAAGTCTTTTATTTTGAATCGAACACTTTAATTCCTGTTTTAATAATGGAGTCATCTGTCCAGTGAGGAGCACTTGATTCGTCGCTTCTTGGAGTTCATAATCATTCCCGGCGTCAAAACTCAAATTCGCTGACGCGGACGTTTGTGTGTCTGTGCGTGTATTTGTAGCTAAAGAACACTGAGATAATGTAGTCACAAAATCCGTGTTAACACCAGTCACTTGATTTTCATATTCCTTTTCGTGTGCATTTTCTGTGAAAAAATCCGCAGTCACAGTCAGCGGGATTTGGTTTATGTCAATTGTTGAATTACTTTCCGTGTGGTATGTCGACGGTCGAACGTTATTTCCATGACGTGTTTTATACGTACCCGAATCGTCACTCGGAACAACTTGAGAATTATCATCCATGTGTAAAATAAAATTCAAATTCCCGATAGAATTTTGTCTCTCGTACATGTTTCACTATCCACTTTTTTCGATCAAAAGACCCGCTGGAATTGATTCATCAACTTAAAAACTGTAAATTGGGATTCTATATCTGTTTATGACGAAACACCACCAGTAAATGCGCACTAAGTTATAGCACTTCAAATCGAAATAAGATTTCCCCTGTGTCAACGTTTTTCCCTCGCAGTTTTCGCTATACCGATATTATAAAAAAAACGGTAATAAGAAAAAAAACTACAGTAGCTGTTAAAGAAAATCCTTTTTTACTTCGTATATTTTTTGTAGTGCTTTAAATCCGTTGATAATGACTGTCAAATATTAAATGCTCAAAATTTATTATGACGCATACATTTTGTGCTATTTCGTCATCGTCGTATTTCACAACGCCGTGTCATTTACATGTACTTCACATTATTTGTATTTCGGAGGGAGACAACTTTTGTTGAACTATTGTTGAGTGTTTCTGCTTGATAATCTCCCTTGTACTGTAGAAAATTCACATCGCAGAATCTACGCGATGCTTTAATATGGTTCGGTTTTTTATTCGTGATGAATGACAAATAATATCGACCATGTTAAAAATCTGAAGTCCGGCCAACTAATTATTCAGTTCAGAGGTAGTTCTCATACGTGAAATTCAGTCGAACAGAGGCATCCACTATTTGGTGCGACTGATCAGTATACGGATATGCGGACCATGTTGTACTACTTTAATTTATTTTTACCCTGATTGCAAAAAGTATCGGTTTTGATAGGTCTGTGAAGAATGGTAGTGGTCGATATTTGTTGTTGTTGTTGGTGGTACCTACTAGTACACCCATTTAGATCATTTTATTTTCACTGGTTGTCGGAAAAGGTCAAATAAGACAAACGGTCGAATGAGGAATGAAAATCATCTCGGAAATAAAGTACCAATAAATCCTGAAATAGAAAAAAATGAATAAGAATGAAAAAATCAATTTATTAATTTTCTAGTCTTTACTTACACTAGCCCGATTAAGAGCTCATTTAGCCTACATATACCGATGGTGTTCTAATTGCGATTTAATTTCTGCCTATTATTATTATTATCATTATCATTATTATTAATACTATTATTAATATTACTATTATTATTAATGCGCTTACAATTTTTAAATTGAAATGATCCCTGCTTCCGTCTTGTTTCGCCGTAATTCACATCGTTGGACTAATTTTAGCGAATGAAAACTGAAAATTATCAATCTAAAAATATCTTGTCTAAAAATAGATTTAGGTATACTTAAAAAGGATTGTATTACGAAGAAATGTGTTTATTTTTCGAGTTCAAAAGAGGAAATGGATTTTTCAACCAAGGTAAATTAAAATCTATCAAAAAAAAATCGGGTTCGAAAGGATACGTCCAATTTCCTAACCACTTTCCTATTTCCGATTTATGGTCCCGTTATCTAGGCCGGTCTCAAAATTATCGTTACAGCTGGATTACAGGTTATAGAACCGTTTTCTTTCCGGCTTTAACTATTTCTCAAGTTAGGAATAGGTCTATTACCAGCCTAGGAACTTTCAAAACTCATTTTGAAGACCGAACTTACAGGCTCGGACAGTCTTGAGTAGCTCAGGGATACTGACCATGGCTGAAAACTTTTTCTAAAACAGACATGTATAGGCTAATTACTACGCTTTCTGCCATCAGCAAGGCAACTTATATCAATGGTATCTTAACCTTATTTGATCTTTGTGGAAAAAATCTTGACGCAGAATCGTAAATAAGTCCGACCATCCTTGGGATAGGAATTTGAGTAAAATAATAGAATTCAGCGGGATGAAGGTTAGAAATGTGTAATACTGTGAGAACGAACCCCTTTTCGTATGTTCGATCCTCCTTTACAGAAATCTTGCATCCGCCGCTACTTTTATCCCCCAAATTTTAGATCCCACAGAGTCCTGATCAACCAATCATGTAGGGAGAATCCTTGTATTCACGGCTATCATGATGAGCATCCCTGTCCTAAAGCTACTTTCTACACAAAACGGAACGGAAATGAAATAATAATAATAATAATAATAATAATAATAATAATAATAATAATAATAATAATAATAATAATAATGATAATAATGATAATAATAATAATGATAATAATAATTATTATTTTATTATTATTATAATTATTATTATTATTATTATTATTATTATTATTATTATTATTATTATTATTATTATTATTATTATTATTATTATTATTACAATTATTATTATTATTATTACAATTATTATTATTATTATTATTATTATTATTATTATTATTATTATTATTATTATTATTATTATTATTATTATTATTATTATTATTATTATTATTATTATAATAATTATAATAATAATAATGATGATAATAAAAGGATTCATCATGACTTATCCTCGGCGATAAACTATCCGGACTAAGACCCTAACGACCGAAACCCGAGTTATCCCTTTCATGTTAAAGAAAAGCCAAGACTTTGATATAATTGCATAAATGTTCAAAGCTGTAGTCACGATGTTTTCATCCTTTAACGGTTTAAATAGTCAAATTATTGCTTGAGGAACCTGACGGTCAAATTCCCTTCCTGGGAACTGTAAAACGACTCGCTTGTGCCAGATTTTAACGTTTTCATTTGTTCCTTTAATTTTCCTGTTGTTTAGAACAGCTTTGTCAGATTGTATAGACGAAGATCAGTCTGTACAGACATGAAGTCTGATCTATGCCTACTCTTTCTGCTCTCTACTGAATAATTCAGATTATAAAAAAATTCGATGAAAAAAAAAGCTAAACTTTGAAGCGGCGATTGAAATTTCCGGAAAATGGCAATTTCTTTGAAACTAAACCTCAGAACGCAGTTTGTAAGGACCGTGTTAAAATGACTGTAGAATTTGGTTAGCCTAGATCTAGGCTACGTCCATTGTAACGCGTACAAAGTTCTGTCTTTCCGACCATGGACCATAAATATACATACAAATATACATGTATATTAAGAGTCCCTGACATAGTCCGACTTAATCATATAATTCTGAGTCTGATTTAAGCGTTCAAAACGGCGAGGACGGTGCTCATCAGATCTTTATAGACCGGAAGTTCAACTGAACAGTTTTTCGCGCGTAGACCTTCTCTCTCTGAACGAGGAGCAAGGGCGTTACTACCATTACATACATAACGAAAGAGCGTAATGCAAATCATGAAATCCTATTTCGACGAATATCAATTATGAATGGTAATCTGAAAAGCATCGTAGCTACAACTTGAATGATGTTTGATTCAGTCACCAAACCGCGGCGCGCTCTCTGAAAATCAGGGGAAAAAAAGGATTGTAGATTATTTATCCTTTGTCTAAGTCCACAAATCGCCCTTATGCTATATATTTTGGTGGTCACCTTCTGAGTGCGTATTCATCAATTTCAAATTCTGGTAGCCTACTGATAGGCTAGATCTAGACCTAAACCCCGAAAGAGATCAGATTTTACGACGGACCGAGCCTCAAGATGGCATGGCAATGATTTTGATACACAAAAACAATGCAAGCTTTTCAGTTTTTAGTTTGGTAACGATTCGGAAACTGCGGCTGCAGTTACGAAGTTTTTGTGGCCTAAATTTGATCATGGTGGTAGATATTTTGCATCACTCATATTCAGAGCGGTTACCGTTCGTTACTCTCAATCCATCCTTATCTTTCTTTTAATCCTCAACTGACTAAAAGATATTTATCAATGAAAAAATCGAAGCAAACGTTTCTGTTTCGTGGCATAGAAATTGTAGACATTTTCCCATGGCGCGTATATAATTCTGTACACATGCGCATTACGTGTTTCCGGTATCCATGTTAATGATTTGACAGACGAGTACACCGCCCTGTGAATTACACAGAAGATAAAAACTTTACTGGAAGAGGTGAAAAAAATTCAACCATTGAATCAAAATCCACATAACTTTAAAAATCCATTTAGCTTCCTTTTTAGGGTTGATCGGATATGATTTGTTAAGAAATCCATCAAAGAAATGCCCAATCTTTCAGGAAACTGTGGAATATGGCGGCCTTAGAATCTCTTCCGGTTTGAATCATTCTCAAATTTATTGCTTGTTCCGTTTGGTAGACGCTACCTATTTGCAAATTTAGTACCAGAGCCATAACAACATGAGATAATTATTTCAGCCACCTTAATCTCAAGTGTCATAAAACAATTTCAGTATGAAGATTTTTTGGTGCCTTTTTCGGAAACATTTTCTATATTATCAAGATTACTGGTCGGAGGCCAATTCTCGCCAAGTATGCTATATTTGCCTAATTCCGTGGGTATTTCTAAAAATAGCTCTAGACAACTGTGATGACGTCATCAAAACAAAAGATTTTGGAGCTTGAAAATAACTTGCTCACTTTGTGTATGTTTTGACACAGTCTACTTATAAGTGACTTCCTTGCTTTAGGAATAATTGAATATTATGTTCAGGAACTTTACATAACATATGAAAAACTCAGTTTTCCTTTATCCGTGGGCTGTCAAAAAGTAGGTCAAATTAAGCACAATAGGGAACTTCGGTATGACGTCATAGCCCACTAGCCAATAAAAATGGTTGGCGTTGAATCGCCTCGCTCTATTTAATTTATGTAAATATTGCCCAATCTAAATCACTTTTTCCGCTTTACTTGAGGAAAAAGGTATCCAAACAATACATTTTTGAAAAGTAAATCATTCGAACTTTTCAGAAAACATGTTTATAAAGAAAATAACACGAATTTAGAATTAATAACAATGCTTTGAAAACACCACTATCAAAAAGGAATAACATCGATTTGGTTGATTTTTTGCAACATTTATCATTTTTACCGCTGATTTATCTTGATTTTATTAAATCCTGATTAATTTTTTTTCTTTAATATCTTATTATTATATAAAAAAAGGTTTATGTTTTGTTTGTTTATGCGAACAAAATCGTTCGGTAAATCGGCATTGATAGTATTTTCCAATCACTCAAAATTTAGCCATTATATATCCAAACAATATCTGTAACACTATAAAAAAATATTTCGGCATGTTACAATTTTCCTTAGATGCCTAATGACATTCCCTAATTAGGGAATATTGATTCTTGAATGACAAGTGGTGTCATTATCGATTATTTGTTAGACAAACCCTTTCACCTTGTTGAAAACAGTGAAAAGGTATCGATTTGGGCTAATTGACCTGTTTAAATACAAAGTGTTCAAACTGAAGATTTTTTATGGTACTAAGAATGTTCCATGACCGACTGACGTATGAATTCAAAGTCGGCTAGTAAGATAGGCGGACGGACAGACGGACAAACAGACGGAGGGACTAACAAACTAACGAACGAAATTACAAACAAACGAATGGACGGAAGGATGGACGGACAGATGGATGGATGGACGGATAGAAGGACGGATGGATTGATGTATGGAAGGACGGTGGATTGATTGATTGATTGATTGCATGGAGTTTAACCCCGCTTTCAACATTATTTCAGTCAAGTTATATCCCGGCGGCTGGAGCACCTAACAATGGATTCATGGTATTTCTCTTACCAGTACAACCATCACATTCTTTCCTAGCCTCCAGCTGCTATCAAGCATAGGTCTACGATTTATCAACCCATTGGTGAGAGACAAATAGTCGGAAAGAATGAGTGCCGCCGTCGGGGATCGAACCCGGGACCTCTAAATTGACAGTCCGACGCGTTACCAACTGCGCTATGACGGCGGCGACGGACGGATGGATGTATGGACGGATGGATGGAGGAATGGTTGGACGGATAGAGGGATGAATGAATGAATGAATGAATGAATGAATGAATGAATGAATGAATGAATGAATGAACGGACGTACGAACGAACGAACGAACGAACGAACGAATGAATGAATGAATGAATGAATGAATGAATGAATATAGTAAGTTATAAATGAATTTGATTTTATCATTTCGAAAACA
Organism: Fragum whitleyi; assembly: GCA_948146395.1. NCBI lineage: Eukaryota > Metazoa > Mollusca > Bivalvia > Cardiida > Cardiidae > Fragum > Fragum whitleyi. The sequence continues at coordinate 4,743,600 of OX411554.1, forward strand.
TTTTTATCATTTGCAGTGGTGGATACAGGATTTCTGTAAAGAGGTTTGGAACTTAAAATATAGATGGTGCCTTTTCCTATAAGTGCCCAGTTTAAATTGAATTTCTCTTTGATAATTTAATGACACATCTTCGACCCCTCACTGCAATCCCCCTCAGGATCCGTCAATAATTTGATTGGTTGAAATTCTACACTTCTGCTAATTATTACAAAGATTACAAAAAGTATGTGTTTGAGTGACCGTAATAGTTCTATAATATCAACGAGATGGCCTTCGGAGGATTGTAATCAGTCAAATGTTGCAATTCTATAGTTGCAATGTTTTGAAGCATGTGGAATATTTTGACTTTTTATATGACAGCATGTTATTTCCATGTCTGATTAAGCATAATATTTGATGTGTAAACCAATCTTTCACACATTGGGCTCGATTGATGCAGATCAAAGAAAATTAGGAATGTGGTATAAAACGTTGCGTAAGTACGGGCGATCTTAATGACCCGTGCACGTGTGTGGGATAAGCGGCTACCGTTTTATGACATTGACAATATTGATTGGCGCATCCGGTTATGGTCAGATCAAAGAGATTCGCCGTGTAGTATAGATCATTGGGTTAGGAATGACAATCTGTATGACACATGTTTGTGTGATGAGTGCCGATAATGTTTTTCATGTCGCATAATGTAAACTCTCTGTTACGTTTTTTTTTACCTAACAGTATGTGTCCGAAAAGCTATTTCATCCGAATATCTTGGATTTGCAACGTTCACTTATTATCTAACATGACCTTAATTTCTAAACGTGTGTGTGTTTTCATTTTTATCAATTTGGATTTAATATTTAGATAGCTTTGGACGATTCTCAATATTCCTAGGTTAAAATGACTGGATTTATGTTGTTAAGACCATTGAGGATAAATACAAAACTTAAATCTTTGTTTGGATGTTCACTGAGAGACGGGATGAATATCGTTACTAAGATTAAAAAAAAAATCAGCATTGAATTTCAAACTAACATATTTCATTGCTGTGTGGCCAAAAATGCCGTAAATACAGCTTTATTCGTGTCCCATTTCCGATACTTTGGTTGCTCAACTACGAATCATTTGGATTCGTTTGACTCTCCGGGTGGTTACATTTCGACACAAATTATTCGTTTCAAAGACATTGTCACATGATGACAACTGCATAACCAGAAGGAGGGGTGATTTATCTACATTTTGACACCTTCATCACTTGGAATAAATCATTACAAATGTATAATTTTACTACTTGAAAATTGGAATTTTTGCTCTTTGTGTATGTAAAAATGGTTGGAAACGCCAACCACTCATATTTTGATGACGTCATCACTACCTGTGCCGAAGTCCCCTATACTGGGATGACACCGAAAGAATTTGGATGCTACACATGCATAGCATGTCTTGAGCCTAGTCCTTAAACTTGGACTTTAAAAAATGTAAATAAATACTTGAATCTGTTCATTATAGAAGACTACCATTTTTACATTCAGAAATTCCGAAAATTTTAGATAAAACAGCGATTATGTTGAATTTTGATGGACCGATCTCATTTTTCAAAGCAAATTTGATTAAAACATATGAATAATCCTTTCTCAGAATAAACTGTGAAGGAATTTAATGTTTTCTATCTTCGTACAATATTTTTTTAATAGCCACGGATAAAAGACAACCCACAGCTTTAGGCATATCAACCATACCAGTTTTCGCCAACTGATCATTTTCACAGTAAAGATGCAATAGTCATTCACAATAAATTATTTTCTGATTAGAAGAAATTCTTGTCAAAAAATAACTTGTAATTTAGAAGGGATTCCTTTTTGTCTTTACCGTGAAAAAAGGGTGGTGGCGAGAACTGGTACTTGGCGAGAATTGGTCTCTAACCAGTATAAAAATAACAAGTAAAAGTCCAATGATTATCCCTCTTTCTCATCAATTTGTTCCTTCTCATTGTATTCGTGCATGTCGAATCTCTAATATAATAAGGATTTTTGTAAAACCTAACTGTGCTAAGTTGTATTTTGGGTGAAAAACAGAGAAAAAAACTATGAATAATGTTTTCTTTTCCAGTATAAGAAACTTATTAATGATTTTAAAGAAATTACCGACCTTTCTAAAATGGCGGACTCACAATGTCATACCATCTTTGAAAATAATGTCTGTGTCTGCAACTTGTGCAAATCTTAACATTGAAAATTATCATGTGGACTAACTTTATTTTAAAGATAGTGAAGAGAACAAAGATTTTCTGATGCATGTGTAAATTTCCCCATAACTATATGAGGATTGCATACTTTTGTATTTGTAATAAAAATTCAGAAAAAATAATCGAAAATAAAAAGGCTTTGATAAAATGAAATCGGCCGAGTTATACAGAATAGTCAAGCTTTGCTGTCCTTTGACAGCTCTTGTTTGATTTATCGATTAGTTCTATGAATTTAAAAAAGATATATTAAAATGTAGGCTTATGAATTGTTATTCTGTCATTTAAAGTCATCTATTAAAATACAGGTCACCTTCAACCATTAATGCAGCTTTCAAAAGCATATAATTGTGGTAGTGGATGCAGAGATATTTTTTTTTGCAAGATATGAAGTTCCAGACAAATGCAAATTCAATGTTCTACTACCAATGGACAAAGCAGTCTTATCAATCATTACCTTTTCACTAATGAAATGAATAATCCTGTATTTAATCCAGACTTCACAAAATACCGCCGGTCCCACTGACATTTCTGGTAAAAATCATGCCGGTCCAATCAGTTGTGCATGAATACAGGACCGACTGACTGGTAAAATCCAGCCACATCCACAATGTGTTATATTGTCCAGTCTGGTGGAATTTAATTCGGTCTGGTAAAAACTTCAAGTTTACTGGACCCACTGTCTGGTAAAAGATAAGGGTATTTCGTGAAGCCTGTTTAATCCTAAAATTTTGTAATGTATCAGTGCACCCGGTACTCGTAGTGAAAACAATACGTAGCAGGGTTTTTAGGGACGCAGGTTTTGTGAGTCTTAGACCCCTAAATAAGTTGCTAGGACTCCCAAAACTACCTTATGTGAGTCTCTGGGACCCTCTGGGGACCAACTTCAGAAAAGAATTGAAAACTGAAAACAGTCTCCAATTGTTTTCTGAAGCTGATCTCAAAGGTCCAAATCTATCAATTACAATTATAAGCTTAACTCAGGGAAAGATTAACACTTACATTAAACCATGATGATAGTTAACCCTTTGCTGTTTAATCCCTGCTTTTTACGTGCCTGTGATTTGATGATTGAGAAAAGATTGTGAAAAAAGAAGAAATTGCTTCTAACAAGCAATTTCTTCTTTTTTCACACTAGTTTCTACCCTACTGAATGGTTATTTTTCAAATTAAATCCACTTTATCCACTTTAAATTTTCGTCTGCAAAACCTTTGAGTTTGGACGGGTCCAAAATTTTGTAAAACAGGAAAGGGTTAAAACACTAGGGACTCCTAAACCTTTAGTAAGGACCCCAATGACCTGGGCTATTGAGTCCTTGGGACCCTATTTAGGTGATGGCGTACTTAAACCCTGACGTAGGGAGCTAGCATGGTCACTGGGAGTCGGCACCCTTTGAAGTCCCCAGGTTCTTGCACTGCAACGTCAGTTTTAAATTCAGTTACCCAAAGATAAGGTATTTTATTGCTCAAGTATACCCGTTGAATTAAAGTTAAAGGGAATTTAAAACACTGATTAACAATACTAAAGAAAAAAATAAGAAAAGAAAATAATAACAAAGCTGTCACACACTCACTCGAACAGGCACATATATTGATAATCATATGTGAGATGTTATGAGTTTCTATTGTTTTAATAGTGAATTTTGACTCCGATTTAACTATTTGACTCAGATTTAATTTGGTATTTAAAGAAGGTAAAATGATTTCAAATATTTTCCAAGCAATGGGGAAAAAGGGGACTTTGTGGGCATGTTACAGTTACTTATGAAGAATTGTATTTCATTTACGTTGTTGGAATGATTAAAAAAAATATTAGGAAATTGATGTTTGATTTTATATGTCACACCTCATGTATTACGTGAATAAGTTTTTTATTTATATACCTTTTTTGAACATAAACCCGTCCAGCTTCTTGAAAAATGAGAGATTTTGCACATTGCAAATCATGCAATCATCCTTTAGATCCTTATAGGATGGAAGACGGTTAAACCATAATTTTTTGAACATCTAGCCATGGAGTAGTTCTAATGAAATTAATTTTGAGACTGGTCTCACCACAGATAGTGGGCAGTTGGGTATGGTCAAGGGCCTGGGAATCATTTCTAAAGGGCGAGCGCATTTTTTAGGGAGGAAGCTTATTAATTTTGGAAAATTTCTAGTGGTTTAAAGATATATGGGGAATATATGTTTAATTAAAGAAAAATTTATAAAATAGCCATAAATGATACCAGCTACACAGGGAAAATGACTAACAATTTGAGTTTTCAAAAATTAAATATTTTCCACTACAGATATAGGCATTTTCCCAAAAAATCTAGGGGCTGAGACCAAAAACCAGGGGCCATGGGCGACTGGGCCCCTGCTAGTCTTTTTCCCTTCTACAAAAACTTCCTTGCTCAACAACAACAAAAAAAATATATTACTATAAATCCCCTCCCCCCCTCCCAAAAAAAATTGGGTATCCCTAGAACCATTTTCTTACTTCAAAGGATCAAACTTTCATTTCGAATTAAACCCATTCTTCATTGCCATTTACATCCTTTTGAGATAGGATCAGTCTTAGATTTTTACACATATTGAAAGGGATGAATAAAATGGAAATTCTTATCGTTACAGATATAGAAGCCTTCAACAATGCAGACAATCAAGTGTGTGGTTGTGGGTGATGGAGCTGTAGGAAAGACATGTTTACTTATATCATATACAACCAACAAATTTCCATCCGAATATGTACCAACGGTACGGACCAGGGGCTAGTTTTACTAAACTTATTTAACGAAAAATTAATCTCAATTCGTAATAGGTGTGTTCATTCATTGTTAGATTCTGCCTTGCAATATCTCAAGAAGATGATTCCATTGAGATGATGCATAGCAGAATTCCTTATTTAGTTACTACTGTAGAAACAACTTTAATTTTTGACTTGCACAAAAAATGATCGTAAGATGCTAAGCAACACAGGCTCCTGTCTTCTAATTTGTAATCTAGAAAATGAATGAGTTGGCATTTTTTTACAAACCTTATTTCTTCTTATAAGAGTGCTACCCCTTAAAGTACCCAGCCCAATAACAAGGAAAACCATTTTCAGCTGATTGAAATTGTTTAGATTTTTTTTGATAAAAAAAATTAGCCCTTAATTTGAGGTTTTTTTTCTGTAAATAATGATTGTTATGGAGAAGTTTATCTCAAATTTATGGGGGAAAAGTGAAAAGACACTAATTTATGGATATTTTGTCATAAGTCATCCTAGTTCTGTACATGCATCATTACTTTTCAATCGACCTCATCATTTTCAGCTTGATGTCATTTAAAAAAACATTAAGATTGTATGTCTTTGTTTTTAGGAAGCAAAACTCCATTTAAAAGACTAGAATCTGGTTAAAATAATATGAGGAAATTATAACCTGATTTTCTTTAAAATCAACTGGTATTTGAAACCTGGCAAGAAACACCTAGAATCTCTGAATAACTTTTCAAATGAAGTCCTGTACAATCAAAAAATGTTGATTATTTCGTAGAAAAAAAGTGCACTAAGAGACCATTCTTTTGAGCAAAGACTATTGTTGGTCTCTCTCATGTTTGCTTAATTCGTGAGTTAGTACATACTGTTCCTTATAATATGACCTACGTCGCGGGAGTAAAATAACGCCGTTGAATATTTTTGATATTACAAGGGTGTTATTACACTAGTGGAATAACAATGCAAATGAGCTCAGAGTGAATAACAACGCTATTTTGTAGCCGCGAAAATGACGTCATAATGTATATAATGTGACCTCAGTTTTTAACGGCGTTATAAGTTTCGCTGAAAATTGAAATGTTGAATTGCGAGAATTTTGACGATTTTTCACAAAAATTAGGGTCATATAAATAGAATATAAAATTTGTGCTCATAAAATACTGAATTTATGAAACTTGTCATCTATAAACAAATAAAAACTCAGCGCAGCCTCGTTTTTGTCTGTTTAAAGATGACTCGTTTAATAAAATTGGTATTCAATGACCACTCATTCAATATCCTCTATTTCCCTGTTGCAGGTATTTGATAATTATGCAGTAACTGTGATGATTGGGGGTGAGCCGTATACCCTAGGTCTGTTTGACACGGCTGGTCAAGAAGACTACGACAGATTACGTCCCTTGAGTTATCCACAAACGGACGTGTTTCTAGTGTGTTTTTCTGTCGTCTCCCCGTCTTCATTTGAAAATGTAAAAGAAAAGGTGAGTGGTGGGGGTTTGTCATTGTAATTCAAACTGAGAAGTGATCTTTTTATCGGAGGGGGACTATATCGGTATGGTCTCTGTCTGTCCCAATATCAGTCGGTACATCCGCATCTTATGATCTTGTGAATGCATCTCCTCCTACAATTAGGGCTTGTGCTAGCTTTGCAAATTCAGGAATCAGTGACCCAGTAACTGCTATTTTGAAGGGTCAAAACTGTTGTTGAAGGGGTCAAAACAGTAAAATGAGTAGATATAATTGGTAAATATTTTTGGCTTTTGCTCATGAACTTCTTCAATTACCTCCTTCATATCTTTATAAGAGATTAATATGAATCTCTTATAAAGATATCAAGGAGACAATTAATTCTATTAAATTTAAAATTTGCAGCAGTTTTGAAATTCAATTCTGAAAGTTTAAAGGGTCAAAATGACCCCACCTTTTAGAGAAGCTGCGGGTTTAAAACAGATATTTTCACTTTTTTTAGAGTAAAAAACCTGGTTTAAGGGTCAAACACAAATCCTGTACAAGTGAATTATGGACAGGTTTGGATATTCTCACAGAATTTTTCTAATCACCTGACAGGTTATAATTTGCAAACAGTTTGCGCCGTTTTGTCATCCTAAACACAGGGCTGGTTTAAATGTAGTTTTCAGAAAAAGTTTGTGTTTACGTTTCAGTGGGTACCAGAAATTACACATCATTGTCAAAAAACTCCATTTTTACTAGTCGGGACTCAGATAGATCTGCGAGATGACGCATCGACCATCGAAAAATTAGCCAAGAATCGTCAGCGACCAGTAACAGTAGAAAATGGTGAAAAGCTCGCAAAGGAATTAAGAGCAGTGAAATATGTAGAGTGTTCGGCATTAACGCAGGTAGGCCTTGATATTGTTAATGGCTTAGCTACAGATAGCAAAGGGGAATTTGGATTTTAGATTCAAATATCAAATATAGGCCCCTTGAAGAAAATTTGAACCTTTATTTTTTTGCATCTCTCTTAAAACAGTTTTTGCTTGAAAAACATTTTAAGCCCTTTCTTTGACAAATAAACCTACAAATTTGTGGTTTTATGTATCATGAGTAATCATTTTTTTTTTCGCTTAGAAGTTCAAATTGTACAGTATTTCAAGCTGATCTTGTCTTTGTAGCCGGGTTGAGTATAAGGGGTGTTTGTACTGCCTTGCCGTACAAGCTAGCTTTTACAGCGAAGTGGTAGAACATTCACTTTGGGTTCTAATCTCAACGGAGTCAAATATTTAATTGCGGGTTACATCTTTATATTTACACCCTGCTAAATTAGGAATATTATGGTGTTTGTTGGCTTATCGAGAACTTACCTTAGATTATCACTTGGAAATCTCATCTCTTAGCCATTGAAAATACCAAAGAATTATACCATTATTTTGTTCATTTCTCCCTATTTGGTGTTATCTACGCAGGGCAAAATAAACAAATGACATCATAATGTTGTGTAGCAATCACATGCAAAAATGACGCACTTTAATGAAATTTGTCATTGAAAATTTTCTTCTTTATCTCATTTTTGCGTAAAAGATACAGAATAATGGTTTGTTCTTCATGCAAGATTGAGAAATCTTTCATTAAGTGAACAGCAAAAGCTATATTTTCACTGGTCAGGGATTATTTTGGGATGGGCCATTGCGATTTTGAGGACAAACTTTTTGCTTTAGACTAAATCTGATTACAGTTTTGGATGGGCACCATATATAATCTATTCAAATCTGACGCTTATTTTAATCTAGGATAGGTATTAAGGATTCTTCGGCTCACCACTTTTGCCTAATGGCCCATCAATTTTGCAGATGGCCCATCAAATTCTTAGATTTTACATGTAAATGAATGGGACATGTGCCATTGGCCCATTTCAATGGCATATCATGAAAGTGGTCCAAAATTATCCCTGCTGGTGGCTTAGCCACTTTTGAAAATATAGCTTGTGTTGTTCTTTCAATGAAAGTTATATCAATCTAAGACCTAAATCAAATAATCATCCTCTATTTAATACAATTTACAGAAAGGCTTGAAGAACGTATTTGACGAGGCAATCTTAGCCGCTTTGGACCCTCCGGAACCCCCTAAGAAAAAATTATGTAGAATTCTGTAACCATGGCAACGAAGTAACTAAAACTGTTTTTGCATGATTTCACTCTATAACTTATTCTTCTCAATAATCGAACAGTTTAGTTACTTTTGGTGCATGAGGCTTAATATCATTTCTTTTTACAGTGAAATCTATTAATAACATCCTGGGAAATGGCCAATACATATCAATAATGGTAGTGATGGCAGGAATATTTTTATCCAATTTGTGGGATAAAGTCAAACCAGATGTAAATTTCTCTCAAAGAATCCAAAATTATGCTCCTAAATTGGCAATGACTAACTAGAAAAAGAATTAATATTGAAACAAGTTGTTAATGTGTCTATCTTCCTTTCAACAAATATAGTTAGAATAATGATAGCTCAATACCAAGTTTACTTGATTAATTCTGTAATATAATGAACATTTAATTTTCATAGATGAAGTTACAAAAATGAAAAAAAAAATGTACAGGTTATGAATACTTCTTTTTTTTTATTTACATTATTTGAAACCTTTTTTACTGCCAGATTGTACATAGATATTATTTTCATTTTTGCGAATGTATGTTATATATCATAAGCTAGATTTTTCATAATATGGGCTGAGGTATGTCTACTAGTCAGAGCAGATAGTAACGCATGTCATTATATCAAAATTATCAAAACTGTAAGTTATCTAAAGATTTTATCATTCATACAGTTCTGCTCTTGGTCTATATACTTCATCATAGTTTTAAGGCACTGCCTGTTAAATGCTTGAGTTGGCTTTAATTAAGCACTTATATCATCTTGGATAACTGTTTCAGAGTGAAACTATTAGCTTTAAGCTTTCAATTCAATCGGGCAAATTTTTAATCTGAAATTGTTTTAGATTTTGAATTATTTCTGTCTTTCTTTTAGCCATCAGCATAAATCATTATCATGATTATTTCTTTTTCTTATATGCATGATTGAAAAACATAATCAGATAATCAAATAATCGAAATGATGACAAATATAATCTCTTCAAAACTCTTTGTTTTGGGCACCAATCGAAATTTTCTTGACAATTTTAATGAGTACCCTCAATATAGAATTTGACTAACCCTTTTTAGCTCCACTGGCCGAAGGCCACTGGGGCTATTGTCATGGCGTTGTGTCCGTCGTGCATCTGTCCGTCCGTGCGTCTGGTCGTAAACTTTTCTTTAAAAATCTTCTCCTCAGAAACTACTGGATGAATTTCAATCAAACTTCACAGGAATGATCCTTGGGTGACCCTCTTTCAAAGTTGTTCAAGAAATTTTGATCCAATGAAAAACATGGATTTTATGGGCGTGGCTAATTTCCAAATATGGTAAAAAGTGAGTTTTCTCATATTCTAATGGAGCGATACCAGTTAAATTTTTCATGAATGATCCTTGGGTGACCCTTTAATAGTTGGCCAAAAATTATTGCGATCGGATGAAAAATATGGATTCTATGGGCGGAGGTCTTTTATCTACACTGCCCTCCAAAAGATCCTTTACACACATTTCATTTATAAGATTTTCAGCTTTAATCTTTTTAAACAAAGTTATAGATTAGTTTTTATTACTTAAAATCTGATTATTCCCATTTGAACGCTACTTTAGACGACAAAATGACTGTTGATAAAGATACTATTTTAGAACAATGTATAACAGAAAATATTGAGACAAAAGGAGAAAATGCTGATTATCAGTGGAACGTTGTGAGAGACTTGTAAATAGCATGCCTAGATGCAAGTTCAGGCTGTTTTACCTGCTAATGGAGGCTACACTAAATATTGACAGAAGTTGATCCCCTTGATAGAAAATTTGGCAAAATGGTGAACTATTCTGATTTTGTCGATTTTACATAATTTTGCCATTTCTGGTATTGCTTCTTAATTGATACATTGCAATAAAGATATAAAGTATACATTTTATTAATAAAAATAATATAAAACTTTGTTTTAAATTACTTAAGCTAAAGATCTTTAAAAGAAGTGTGTGTGAAGAAACTTTTGAAGGGCAGTGTATATGTTATATACTGGAAACTTTTAAAATCATTTTCTTAGAATGTGATCGATGGATATCAACCAAATTTCACTTGAATGACCCTTATGTGACCCTTTATCAGTGTGCTAAAAAATTTTGTGATCCATTGAAAAATATGGATTTTATTGGCAGAGGTCATTTCTCTATATGTTTGATAGTGGAAACTTTCTTAGTCGGTTTTATCAGTCAGAATCTCAATCATGATAGGCGCTCAATGAATTCTGAGGCTGTGAGTTCCATCCCTGGTTTAGCCAATCCTGTCTTAACATTTCACCAAAATCATTCTGACAAGCGCTATTTGACATGGGAATACTAATTTATGAATAATAAGTAGTTAATTTTACTGGTCACAGTGGTTTGATAAACAACAGGAAACCATGGATTGGTGCACCAACCATCTGTGTTTAACTGTTATACTGTTGAAACCCAGACAATAAACAATCCCCTCTTTTCTGTATAATCAGCTGTGTACATTTAACAAAATATCCAGAATTTAGTGTGAAAGATGAAAGAGTATTTTATTATTTGTTCAACTATTTTGTCTTACATATTTTGGGGTAAGGGTTTTATCACGAATGGTTTTAGTTCTTTAAAACTGTTAAAAACTAACACTAAATCTTGAAGTAGTTTATTTAAGGACACATTCTGAATTTATAACTAATAGCACAAGTTTTAGAACAAATTGAAAAATTATGTTAAAAGTAACTTGCTGTGTCAGTAAGTCCTATGTTTCAAAGACTTCCACAAATTTTCTCGTGGTGCAACAGGGGTGTGGAAATAAGAATTTTCTTGGACAAGTAATAGTCTATTTCCTACATGTCAAGGATCAAAATGAACTTGTCTGCAAGAAATGGCCTGATTAATATTGAGAAAACATTGTTATTTATGAAGAAAATGTTGTGACCCAGAATTTCTTCATTAAATCCAATGCTTTATATTCTTTGATACAAAAATTAGAATGACTTTTCTCCTAGATCTTTAAAGTACTGTTACAAGATTTGCATTGGTATCATTTGTCCACAGACAAGTGGCCTAGAAAAATGTAATTACCTGCAAGTGGAAAAGCCTATGTCTGACAAGTCGGGCCTGTGAATTACACCCCTGGTTGCATTATTATTTTGTACAGTATAGTTTAATGCAACTGAATTGCACATATAAATTTTGTTGGTCTAAGATAATAAAACCTTTCTATACTCAATTAAGATTTTAGCCCAACTTCAACTTGAGATTAAAGCTGTAATAATGCAGGGAAAATGACTAACAATTTTAACTTCAGGGACCAGGCTTCAAAAATTCAATACATGTATCTAACATTTGAGGCATAGGGATTTTCCCAAAAAATCTAGGGGTCCAGCCTAAAATCTAGGGCCCATGGGCGACTGGGCCCCTGCTAGTCTATTTCCCTGTAATGTAGCTGTTATTTTACATTATATGCTCGAAAATATAAAACAAAATTAGTATTTTACAATCTGTAACATGTTTTGCATAGTTGTCGCTGAGATAAAATATCCATTCAAGTTAGATACAAAGAAAAAACCTTTTTTAATTTTAAATGATTAATTTTTAAAAATAAATGAATATTGCCTTGACCATTACCTTGCTGAACTTGTATTTTGTTTGCAATTGTGCAAACTGATCTTAGTCTTTACTGTCTAGAAAAGCTTTGAGGGCACAAGAATTATGACAAATGTTAATATAACTAAAAGTATGTAGAAAACATGCAAGTAAATTACAACCCTTGTACATGTATAAACAACTTAACCCTTGTCATGCTGAAAAAATTTTGGCTAAAAAATTGCATCAAAATCAAAAGGCAAAAAGCACTGAAAGTACCAACTGTAGGTCAATTTTTATGTGAAAAACTAAATCTATTGACAATTCTGTTTTGAAAGTGAGGAACAGGTGGTGTAGACTTAAGTCAGACTGCACATATGTGCAGGCTGATGTTGGTTTATACCTCCTGCCAAAGCAGGAATATTCAGGGATCAGCATGCCAAGGGTTAATATAACTGAAAGTAAGTTGAAAAAGGTGCAAGTAAGTAACAAAATTTGTACATGTATAAACAACTTAATTCATCTATTTGTGTTTGTTTTGTATATTTGAGCCGCCGTCATAGCGCAGTTGGTAGCGCGTCTACTGTCAAACCTGAGATCATGGGTTCAATCCCCGACGGTGGCACTCATTCTTTCCGACTATTTTTCTCTCACCAATGGGTTGATAATCGTAGACCTATGTGAGATAGCAGCTGGAGGCTAGGAAAGGATGTGGTGGTTGTACTGATGAGAGAAATACCAGGAAACCATTCTTAGGTGCTCAAGCCCCCACGATATAACTGAAAAAATGTTGAAAGCAGAGTAAAACTCCATTCAATCAATCAATTGCTTTGTATTTTTACAGAAAGGCCTAAAGAATGTATTTGACGAGGCAATACTGGCTGCTTTGGAACCTCCGGAGCCACAGAAAAAGAGAAAATGTGTAATTTTGTAAATAAACGCCTTAATAGTGAATTTATTAATTTTTAGCTCCACTGGCTGAAAGCCACTGGGGCTATTGTCATGGCGTTGTGTCCGTCGTGCGTCCGTCCGTCCGTCCGTCCGTGCGTGCGTGCGTCCGGTCGTAAACTTTTCTTTAAAAATCTTCTCCTCAGAAACTACTGGATGGATTTCAACTAAACTTCACAGGAATGATCCTTGGGTGACCCTCTTTCAAAGTTGTTCAAGAAATTTTGATCCAATGTCAAACATGGATTTTATGGGCGTGGCTAATTTCCAAATATGGTAAAAAGTGAGTTTTCTCAGATTCTAATCAATGGATACAAATTGAATTTTACATGAATGATCCTTGGGTGACCCTTTATCAGTCTACAAAAAATCATTGTGATTGGATGGAAAATATGCATTTTATGGGCGGAGGTCATTTCTCTATATGTTATATAGTGGAAACTTTGAAAATCATTTTCTCAGAAAGTAACTATTGGATATCAACCAAATTTCACTGGAATGATCCTTGAGTGACCCTTTATCAGTCTACAAAAAATCATTGTGATTGGATGGAAAATGTGCATTTTATGGGCGGAGGTCATTTCTCTATATGTTATATAGTGGAAAACTTTGAAAAACATTTCTTCAGAATGTAATAGATGGACATCAACCAAATTTCTCTGGAATGATCCTTGGGTGACCCTTTATCAGTCTACCAAAAATCATTGTGATCGGATGAAAAATATGCATTTTATGGGCGGAGGTCATTTCTGTGTATGTTACAAAGTGGAAACTTTGAAATTCATTTCCTCAGTATGTAACTGATGGATATCAACCAAATTTCACTGGAATGATCCTTGAGTGACTCTTATTAGTGTACCAAAAATTATTTTGATTGGATGAAAAATATGCATTTTATTGGCAGAGGTCATTTCTCTATATATTATATAATGGAAAATTTGAAAATCATTTTTCTTAGAATCTGATTTTGGGATTCAATTATATTTCACTGGAATGATCCTTGAGTGACCCTTTATCAGTGTACCAAAATTTAGTTTGATTGGATGAGAAATATACATTTTATGGGTGGAGGTCAATTCTCAATATGTTAAATAGCGGAAACTATGAAAAACATTTTCTCAGAATGTAACTGATGGATATCAATCAAACGTTTTTGGTATAATCTTTGGGTGACCCATTATCATGCAGCCAAAAATTATTTTGATTTGATGAAAAATATGTCTTTTCATAGCAGAGGTCATTTCTCTATCTGTTATATAGTTGAAACTTTGAAAATTATTTTCAGCATCAGTAGAACCCCAAATATCTAAAAATCTAGTCAAAACATTTATTTGCTTTAATTTACAATAATTTCAAGCCTGTGGAGCGACTCAAGCCATTCATGGCTTTCTAGTTAAACAGTTGTATTTTGTACTTTGATAAAGCACCTTTGTTTCCCCCTACTAACCCCTTTGCCAAATAATACTGTCTTAAAGTAACTTACTGGAAAACTGAAATTTTAACTAGTTTGAATCAAATGTTAAGTAGATCAAAGTGATTCTAAAATCTTTTATCTACATGTTATCTTCAATAAAGTTTTAATCAAGAGAGTTTAGAATGATTACACATATGACTCGTATTTTATATTACAGTATTATGATCAGAAAAAACAAAAATTGCAATCTTTTGTCTATTATCCTGGAAATTATTCGTTAGACATATGTGAGATAGCAGTCGGAGGCTAGGAAAGGATGTAATGGTAGTACAGGTGAGAGAAATACCAGGACTCCATTGTTAGGTGCTCCGACCGCCGCGATATAACTGAAATAATGTTGAAAGCGGCGTTAAACTCCATTCAATCAATCAATCAATCGTTAGACATACCCCTCTAGTCTGCTTAAGTCTTTTTGTGGTTTTACCCTTATCCTTCTTTTCCTACATCCGCGGCGCTTATCCTTTTCAACATTTGTCTTCCACCAATGGGTAGATAATCGTAAACCTATGTGGAATAGCAACTGGAGGCTAGGAAAGGGATGCGGTGGTAGTACTGGTGTGAGAAATACCAGGAATCCAACGTTAGGTGCTCCAGTCATCGCAATATAACTGAGAGATTGTTGAAAGCGACGTAAAACCCCAATTCAAATCAAATCAAATCTTTTCATAACGTGAACTGCTGCCATTAAGGTAGTGGAACCGTAATAGTTCCACAAAATTTCGGTTTTTATGCACTTTCACGACGTTGACCAAGGTTTCCTAATGAAAATCATCAGGAAACCTTGGTTAACATTATCAAAGTTCATTACTTTGGAAATGTTGCGGAACTTTTACGGGCCCACTACCTTAATTTCAATGCTCATAGTACTATTATTCAAAAGGTCCCAGATTCAATTCCAGCTGATGGCACTCATCCTTTCCGACTATTTGTCTTGTCTGCCACTAAGGGGTTGATAATCATAGACCTATTTGGGATAGCAGCTAGAGGCTAGGAAAGGATGTGATTATAGTATTGGTTTTGAAAAATACCAGGAATCAATTGTTAGGTGCCCCAGTAAAAAGCAGCTGTTAAAATTAAAGTGACATTAAATCCCTTAAAAACAAAATGATATAATGTTAGCAGACGATAAAGTCTAAGATCAGCCTGCAGACAAGTATTCTGATCCTAGCCTTTACTGCCTACTGTCTACTCAATTAAAGTGCAAAAAACTTCAGCAAGATTGGTCAAAATGTCTGAAAAATTACCTATTTGTTTGAAAACAAAATTGAAATTAAGCAGATAAGGGTTGACAATTTTTATCAGAGCTGATAGAGGGAGGGAAATCAATTTCAATAAAAAAGTATGTGTCCATCAAACCTTGTTTGAAGGTACTTGTTGTTATTGTCTTCTAAAAAAATCTAAAGTACCAACACAATAAGGTTTACAGAAGAAATGAGAACTTTGACCAACAGAGATTTCCAGGTTAAAATAAAACAGAACAATAGAAAAGTTCTATCCATTTCAAGGAGGGTGAATCTTGGATGAATATTAATCTTTTTGAAGGTTAATACATTTTTTTGGAAGTTGGGAACCAAAATAATTTAGCCTCCTTTACAGAAAGTTCAGAACATTTAAAGAAATTAATTTTGATATATTTACAACAAATAATGATAACACGGTCTTACAATATATATGTACTTTCAACCAAGATAATTTCACCAGAAAAGAAGTTCTAATCAAGGTTTGACACTAACATCTGAGAGAACAGATTCACAACTTCTATAAATTCATGGAGTCCAAGATAAAACTATAAGTGAGAGAAATTATTTATAATAAGTTATTTCTTTCTTTTCACAAAAATCTCCTCTCTAGTAAAATATTTATCATTTTAAATCAAATTTAGATGAACCTTTCTCAAATAATGTGTGCTATATGAATTGTAATCATAATAAAGGGGTCAGTCAAATGCTAATCCCAAAAATTTATTGTCTGACCTAGAAAATAAGGGGTCTCGAACTCTCACACTCACCTTATTGTAAAAATCTGCTAATAACTCTCCACTTACCCCTTTGCGTTCTGTACATAATGGGAGCAACTCTGTTTGTGTCACTGTAAATTGAATACTTGCAAGATATGGTTTGCTTTGTGAAAATGTATTAAGTTCGTTATGATAGTGTATAGTCATTATTCTTATATTCACAGATTATGTATAATGCTTGATTATTTTCTTATGTTTTTGATGTTGAAGTTCAAATTTAAGTTAACGGTTTTGAATGAAGTGTGATTGGATTTGAATGAAGTTTGTTATACTTACAATTTAATCCTTTATAGCTACGTTGACAAATACTGCAATTATCAAAAGCCCTTTTCCTCTACTTTTTAAAAACTGCACCAGAGAATAGACATGAAATGTGTTCAGGATGCAAACAATTTACACATGTTTAAAAATTGTACCTCGCTCTGCATATAGGAACATATGTAAAGTATGGAACAATTTCTTTTATGTTAAGGTATTCCTAGTGTGAAGCAAGGGTAAAAAGAATGTAAAAATGATACTAAAAACGAATACTACATGTTATTCCCCTTTTATGTCTGAAATTTAAATGACTTTCACCGTCCCGTTTAGAAAATATTGAAAAAAGTCCGTTTTCTTAAGTGGGTGGGGAAATCGGGCACAAGACAGGAAGGGGTCTATCTTAAAATGATGATTGTGCAATTAACTGCGTATATTCATGCGACATATTTCGTGTAATATATTTGGTAGAAATGTTGTAAATTACAAAAAGTTAGTTTTGATTAAATAATTTTAATCAAATAATGCATAGTTAGCCAATATTTCAAGTGGGAAACAAAATAAGGCGCTATTTTGTAATGTATTTTGGCTACAGTGACTATCAAAGAAATTCTTCTTTTTCAAAAAGCATTAATGGGGCATCTCAAATGCCTTTTTCAAAAATTACCAAAATACTTCGGGAATTCAGGCTAAAAGTATGAAAAAAATTCACCTTGGAAAAATAGAGAAAAATTGACCAAGAGTTATGCGCCCTTGAAATAAATAAACCTAATTTTTAACCATAATTATGTTTTTAAGCTCTCTAATCGCGCTCGAGTCTTTAACAAAATGACTAAGTAAAATAAATTTGTTAATGCCATTTATTATTTTATAAAACTGCTGAAAAATGTTCACTGTTCTAATAATATTACTCGCATTTAATTAACTTCCTAATCTCAATTGTCTGAACTACAAAGTGTGTCCATTTGTCTTTGAAATAATTGCATGAAACTATTAAAAAAAGGGGGTTTTCCCGTAGCAAAAAGTAAGATTTCTCTTTTCAAGAAAAAGGCTTTTGCTATTGTAAAGGAAGGATTTTTTTCGGCATGGATTTTGCTTTCATTATTTTCTCATATACTGGAGTATGAAAGATAACCCTCGTTAAGTATGGATCGTTGAACTGTGTATGATACTCGTTTAAAAACTGGAATATTTTACAAATAGCCATAGTCGGTCCCTTTTTAGCATGCCAGATGTCTACATCACGACAAATGATGTGTTCGTTACATGTAACCATACTTTATTTGGGCCTAATTAAAATGTTTCTGTTGATATAAACGTTCGACTGATTAAAAAAATGATTGAAAAGGGACATATTATGTACAATTATACATAAAGGCATCTTCCATGATAATTTGGGTTGCTCTTTTTATGGTTTGAATGTATGAATTGAAAAATTCGTGTAAATGCCTTTAGTAAAAGCAGAGAGAATTTGTTTCGGGTATGAGCGTAAGAATTTTTGTTCTCTAATTTTCTGGGAAATCGGTTTCCGGTGATGTGACTTCCGGCAGTCCATTGGTCGGTACGCTTAAAGAAAGACAATTTCCTGCAAATTATTTTGATTGGTCGAGGTATTTTTTGATCAGGTTAACATTTGGTTACGGGACCGAAAACTCAATCAAAACAATAAAAGTATCATAAAATTTATATTTTGGTAGATTTTATCAAATTTCCATTGAGTTTATGTCTTTTTTAGCGGGAACGTCAATGATTATGACGTCATCTAACTTACATGCAAAACGACGCGCTTTGATTGTCGGAATTAGCCGAAATTAACCGATTTGATTCCGATCTTCACACTAGGAATACCTTAAGCAGACATATTATCTTAAACACAGTTGGTCCTTGTTTGCTTTGATTGGAATATAAAGCTTTTTGTATGTATGAATGTTTGTATGTCTGAAAAAGAATGTTATGCAAGGTCTGTTTCGAATAATCTTCATAACTAAGGCTGTAAGGTAGAACTTACAGTTGAAGGCTTTAGATATTGGCTGGAATACAGTTAACAACATCGTGAAATTGACAAGGTGAATGATTTTGGAATGATTTAGGAATGAAACTGAATGAGTGTGTGGAACGAGTTTTGAGTAATATTAAAGGGAGGTAATCCAATATTCCTAATTTTGTTCAGCGTGAACAAAATTAGGGATATTAATTACCTCCCTTTAACAAAATAAACGCATTCCTCTGTTTGTGCATCTTTGTGGACCAATTAGGCGCTTTAGAGTCCACATCAGCTAATAAAATCGTAGAATTAATAGATCGATTTGAATTTATTGCTGAAAGTCTTGAACGATTTTTGAATGTTTTTTAATAATTTCGGAGCGATTTTGATTGATTTGAGTGAGTGTTTGGAATGAATGAACGGAGCGCTGAGCGAATGATTAAGAATGATTTTGATCGGAATGAGTGTCAATTTCACGATGTTTTTAACTGTAGATAAGAAACAAAAAATGATTATTGGAAGGACACAATTGAAATCAATGTATATAGACTAGACTTGTATTGTTTAATTGTCTTTCAGAGACTTTTGTACAAAAGCAGATAAAAACCCTCAAAAAGTTATGACATGCTTGCTTGATCTGTTAATGAAAGGAAGGGAGATAATGCATGCTTTAAGCTGAGGTTATCCCCCTTCCTATAGATTTGAGGTATGGTATTCATAACAGGTTGGACACATTTGAGATCAATGTATATAAACTTGTAATCGTGATTATATGTTATTTTATAAAAAAAAAATGCATTAAAACATAAACTAAAAAAAAGTTACAGCATGCCAAATTCCACAGTCTAGGAAAGGGAGATAATGCATGCTGTAAGCTGAGATTATGTTCCTTCTAATAGGTAAGAATTATGGTGTGCATAACGGGATGGACGTATTTGAGATAAATGTATGTAAACTAGTATAGAATAAAATTATATGTATTTGTAAGAAAATACTTTTGTGTGTTATTTACTGACTGTTTTGTACAAGAATATTCTAAGTGTCTTCATTCTATTGACATTTAGGTCATTCTTGCTCTCAACCTTTGGTGTGCATAACAGGTTGGACACATTTGAGATCAATGTATATAACCTAGTATTTGTTAGTTTATGAGTTTGTGTATCTGTAACATGTTTATGTATGAATTTATATCTGAGTGTATGTATGTCAATTTGAATGTTTGTTGGTATGTTTGTCTACTTGCCTCAAAAGGGAACTTTCTGTGTGGTTGCCAAATTATCATATGACACTCTTTGGCGTAAATTTTAATTTAGTAAAGATAAAAAAGCATACATCAATGGCTCAGCACAAAACAGTTATAACTGCCTATAAACATATAGGCAGTTACAACTGTTTAGTGCTTAGCCATGGATTTTATTGTCTTGTAAAGATGTGTTCTCTACATCTATTTGATCAACCCAGTTATAAATTGTATTGTGTCTACGAGAATATGTGCACCGTAAATTTGTTCTTCCATTCACCACTTAAATTTTGTTTTCCAATAGGTATTATGGGTAGGTGCTTTAACTGCGCTTAAACTGCAATAATGTTTGAAGTGGCATTAAATCCCATACAAACAAACAAATTGATAATAAAAATGTGTGTAGATGGGGTTTCATGTAGATGATATTCATGTATGCCAGTTTTAGGGTTCAGTGCAAAACCATTGTCAATGCCTATAAACATATAGGCACTTACTAAATATATAGGCACTTACAACAGTTTTGCACTGACCACTTGAGTTATAATATTGTTTCATATGCTGTATTATGATATGCATTTGTATTTTTGTAACTATTTCTGTTGCCAGTTTTCTTAAATGTCAGGCACAAAAGGTATATTTGAAAGATTGAAACTTTGCCTTAGCTGCCTGATCTATTCTTTGATATGCACTATAGCTCCAGGGATTGGTCGAAAACTCTTGCAAGTGCCTATAAATATTTAGGCACTTGCAATAGTTTTGTACTGATCCCACAAGATAAACTTTTTTAAACAAGAATTTAGAGATCTGATAAAAGGGATGAGCGTTATATATCACTGCAAAGTTGGACTAAATTTTTGGAAATTTTGACAATGAGAATTGTGCAGAGAAAATCGGTTTAATCAGGTCAAATGAACCCCCTCTGTACCCAAATTACTTCATTGTGGTGGACAAATTCATTAAAATTATGCAACACAGGAAAATGATCCCTATCTTGTAGCTTTTGAATAAAATAAAAGGAACCTGAAATTCTACAACTAAAAGATATCTGATGTACTGAAATTGAGCAATAAGTCACATAGTATCTCTAACTATACACTTGGGGGTACTATGGGAATAATTACTCAAATTCTACACCGACTTCGAACCCCTGTTATAGAAACTCTGGATCCCATTCATTAATTGGGCTTGTGTAATGATTTAACTTACATTTTATATTGTGGCACAAATTTTCATTAAAGATAAAGTAAGGGATGAAACTTCAAGTCTTTTTGCCTTCTTAAAAAGTACCTTTATTTTTCGTTGATTTTCGCTTGAAGAGGTAACTAAGAGACACTAATTACTCTGAATAAGTGTATTTGCAATATTGTCACCTCGATGCTAAAAGATTTGAAAAGTCTATATATTGTTTCATCACTAATGACCATCAGACACTGGGATGTCAATAATTCAACATGTAATTCAATATTGCAATTGCAATTCTAAAGTAAGAAGGAAGACTTGAGATTCTAAGGAAAAAAATACAATAACCTTGTTTACTTGCAAGAAGTATAATCATTGAAATTAAAGTGCTTTGTTCACTTTTCCTGGGCTTGTGCTAGCTTTTGAAATATGGGAGTCGAGTCATTGATCCCTTGAACATAAAATTCTAGGGGTCAATGCTGCTTTATAGGGGTCAACTAAGAGCAATGCATGAAACCTTAACAGTCTTTAAAGTAATCTATATAACTGAAACAACATAACCAATAAAGTGTTGACACACTTTATTGTTTATGTTGTTTCATTTATATCAATCTTTTGTAATGGTATGAAGAAAACAACTAATCTATTTAATCATTTATATTGCATAGGTTGCACCAATGGAAATTCAGTGGGTCAAATTAACGCCCTTCAGGAAAACTTTGAGGGTCAAAATGGGATTTTGGGAGTCAAAACCCTGGTTTAAGTGTCAAACATGAGCCCTGACTTACACATAAATTGACCAGTGTGCCAGCTGAACGTTCAAGGGTAAACAAGAGCCTCTTGTTTAACATATTTCTGTAAGATAGTCTCCTTTCTCCTCCTACCATTTTGTTTGTATATTATTATATTATCATGTATATGTACTCCCTTTTCTTCCCTTTTCTCGAATCTGTGAAAAAACATCTAAATAAAAAGAGAAAAATGAGAATACGAGTCTTGTTTCCTTCATAAGTCGAGGGTTCAGTGCAATACTGTACTAAGTGTATATGCTATGCATTTGCACTTCGTATTCTTGCGCTGAATCCTCAAAGTGATAAACTTCCGATACAATTTCTTGCATTTATCCGTGTGGTATCATCAGTCTAGCGGCGTTACTAAAAAAGAAAATATAAATACCCATACAGTTAATAACATTGTGAAATTGACATCTCAATCAAAACATTCAGAATTAGTCTGAGCTGGACTTCAATGAATTTGCATTCAATACGCATGGAATGTGACTTTTGTTAATAACTGTCCATTTTTAAGGCTGGGGCGTTTTTATTGACGTCAAGATACATTATGAATGGAAAGAAAACCCTAGATACATTTGATGATGGGTTTTGGTGATACTTTGAAAGAATATTCCCCATTTTGTGAACGTAAACATATTTTCCCAATTCATTCATATATCCCTTCATCAAAGAAATAAGGACCACCCTTTTTAATAATATTCTTTTGGTAGCAGTCGTAGCACGTATGACCATCATTCAAAAGCTCCCGGGTTCAATTTCTTGCGGCGGCACTCATCCTTTCCAACTATTTGTCATCCACCAATAGGTTGATCATCGTCGTCCTATATTGGATAGTAGCGGGAGACTAGGAGTGGATGTAATGGTAGTACTGGTGTGAGACATTCAAGGAATCCATTGTTAGGTGTTCAAGCCAACGCGATATCACTGAAAGATTTTAAAAGCGGCGTAAACCCTCATTCAACCAAGCAAACCCTTTTAGGGGCATAATGTGTATCAACGGCCCTCTTATTAGGCAATGTGTTTTGCGTGTTTCATCTAATTCATAAATTCTGCTTTTAAGCTCCACTAGATAAAGTCCAGCAGGCCTATTGTCGTGGCCTGATGTCCGTCGTAAGTGCGTGCGTCAGTGCGTCTGTCTGTCCGTTCACTATTTCATGCTCCCCCAAATGAGAGCAAATAGCCGTCGGGTCGTCCGCCCGTCCCCAGAGATTTCTCCATAACCCTTGGGCCAACAAATGAAACTTACCATGTGGACTTCCTATGATATAAGGTTGATGCATCTGTCTTGGTTTTTAGATTTGAGGCCTTGTCACGGGAAAAGGGGACTTGGGGTAAAATACAGTTTTTATGCCCCCGATAGGGAGGCATCATAAATTTGACTTGTCCGTCCGTCCGTCTGTCCGTCCGTCCGTCATTCCGTCCAAAAACTTTAACATTGGCCATAACTTCTAAATCAAAGCGGTGTCGGGGGCATTGTCATCTTACAGTGACAGCTCTTGTTTTCTCAAATTTCTCCTAGTCTTATGGTCAGAATTTAATGAAATTTCATATTTGAGTAGCAAATCAGATGCCCTTTAAACAATTTGAAATTTTCGTACAAAAAATATATCATGGAAAAAAGGGGCTAAATGTTTGTTACCATCAAATTACCTTTTAAAATACAGGTATTCTTTCATTTCTCCTAGTCTTATGTTCAGAATTTGATGAAATTTCACTTTTGAGTAGCAAATCAGATGTCCTTTACCACTAAGTATTTGAAATTTGTGTCTAAAAATATGTCATGCAAAAAGGGGGTTTAATGTTTGTTACCTTTATGTAAGCTGCATCATCTTATTTGAGTCCTTGCAATTTGACCATAGAGCATATCGCCTATAGCATAATAGCTATGAACTTGAAACTTTATGGGTGGATAGATCTTGTGGGAGAAGTGCAGTGCACAAAATAGTCCGTGGGCCAGGAGGGGTCACCGTGCACCCCCCTAAGGGCTCTCCGAGAGTGGTATGGAAATGTTCTTAGGACCTCCGTGAGTGAGAATCATGATGTTAACAGGTGGTAATTTGGGTCCCGACTGCCATTCCGAGTGGTTTTCTAGATGGCAGCCAAGAATAAATTCATTTTACCTTTGATACACTATAGAGGGATTTGTTCATTTTAAATATGTTTTGAAAGTCTAAAACATGTATATTTTGCGTTCTGGTAAAACCCTTAAAAACTTAAAAAGACTGTAAAGATCCCAACTTCCGATATGGGAGATGGCAGCCAGTTCTAGATAAGATTTTTACTATTTTTTAGCTCCACTGGCCGAAAGGCCAGCGGGCTATTGTCATGGCGAGGTGTCCGTCGTCCTTGCGTGCGTCCGTCCGTCCGTCCGTAAACTTTTACTTTAAAAATCTTCTCCTCATAAAGTACTGGATGGATTCCAATCAAATTTCACAGGAATGTTCCTTAGGTGACCCTCTATCAGATTCCTTCAAAGATTTTTAATCGGTTGAAAATCATGGCTGTAGTGGGCGTGGCTAATTTCCATATATGGTAATAGGTGGCTTTTCTCAGAAACTTATTGATGGATATTTACCAAACTTCACATGAATTATCCTTGAGGGGCCCTCTATCAGCCTACAAAAAATCATTGTGATCAGATGAAAAATATGTATTTTATGGGCGGAGGTCATTTCTCTATATGTTATATAGTGAAAACTTTGAAAATCATTTTCTCAGAATCTAATCAATAGATATCAACCAAATTTTACATGAATGATACTTGAGTGACCCTCTATCAGTATAGCAAAAATTATTGTGATCGGATGAAAAATGTGTATTTTATGGGCGGAGGTCATTTCTCTATATGTTATATAGGGAAAACTTTGAAAATCATTTTCTCAGAACCTAATTGATAGATATCAACCAAATTTTACATGAATGATACTTGAGTGACCCTTTATCAGTATAGCAAAAATTATTGTGATCAGATAAAAAATATATATTTTATGCGCGGAGGTCATTTCCCTATATGTTATATAGTGTTAACTTTGAAAATCATTTTCTCAGAACCTTATTGATAGATATCAACCAAATTTTACTAGAATGATTCTGTAGTGATCCTTTTTCAGTCTATTAAAAAATATTGTGATTAGATCAAAAATATGTCTTTTATGGGCAGAGGTCATTTCTTCATATATAGGGTAAATCAAACTATCCTGAAAGGTTAAACAGATGGATAAGATATCATGGAAATTTTATTTCTGTGAAGTTGTATCAGTCTGCAAAAAAATATTTGATTAGATGAACAGCATATACTATCATTAGTTAGAATTTTGTTTTGATGACAAACAATTGTGAAGTAACATCTTTTAGTAGTGTTTAATTAAAAGTGGAATTTGAGATCTACAATCAAAATTTTGCAGACCAACACCAGTATATTGTGCAGTAACATTCTATTAGTTTTGAAATTCTTATATTTGGATTTTAACATAATATCACTAGAATGATCCTTGGGTGACCCATTATCAGACTGCACAAAATTATTGTAATTAAATGAAAAATATTTGTGTAACAGGTAGAGGTCAATTTTGTTATTCACTGATCATGAGTTTTTTATGCAGAAATATTTCAGCATATGACCCTTATTTACTTGAAATAAACATTCACTCAATCATTCACTTCAATTCTCATTTAAACAGCTTTATCATCCTCTAATATAGTCATTATTTGGATATTCAGGCCTGTGGAGCGAATCAGGCGCTCAAGCGCCTCTAGTTCGACGAATGCAATGAGATAAAAGTGTTCACCATGTACTACAAAATAGATCATACTGCAAAGTGCTATGGTATTGTTGATATGACTTTCCCAAGTTCAAATCAAGTTGTTAACAGTCGATATTTTGGGTCCTGACTGCCTTTCTCGATGTTTTTCTAAATGGTAGCCACTAAAAATTCAAATTAACCAGAAGAGACTAAACGGATATCACTTGATTTCAAATTATATTTAAGGACCAAAAAACGTGTATTTTTTACGTTCTTGGTACAATATCTAATACGCAATGTTAAATTGGATATCCAAACATCCTCTATTATAGATGGCAGCCAGTTTAAGATAGGAGTTTTGATATTTTTGCTGTAATCTGAAATATGAGGGGTAACCGTATACTTTGCCGTGCAATCCTCTCTGATTGTACCTCAAAATTGTTACTTCAACATTCCAAAGGTTAAATCAAGTTGTTTACAGTACATGTTATGAGTCCAAACTGCTTATTTGGGATGTTTTCTAGATGACAGCCAATGCAAATACAAGTAAATAAATTGGAACAACTTATATATGAGCAACCTATGTTTTTTTATTATCTTTAATGACAAAAAAAACCCATAAATATATAGTGTCCTTGCTATATGCTGAAATATCTAATGTCTTTTTGAAGATCAATCATCCTGAATGGTAGATGGCAGCCAGCTTTGTTTATGAAATTTGCCTGGTTTTTTTTTCAATCCATCGTCATCATAAAAGCTATCTCTGATAGGACAAAGGTAAAGTTTAACCGATATTACTCAGTAAGAAACAAAAAAGTATCAATGGATGTTTTTGTGTTCCGACTGCCTTTCCGAATTTTTTTCTAGATGGCAGCCAAGAAAAAGTATAGATTACATAAGAATCCCTTTGCTAACATTGGTCTATTTTTTTTATCTTATTTTCAGGACCAAATCACCAAAATTTAGCGCAGCTCTTATTATTTCTTCAATTTAGTGTCTAATCTAAAAACCAAACATACTGAAATTAAGATGGCAGCTAATGTTAAATACGTTATTTTGCTTACTTAACTGTAATAGTCTCTGAAACTAGTTGGGTGGGCATGTCACTCCTGTGGAAGGGGGATGTATCAAGTTGTTCACCATGTATCCCTGATATCAATATTTTGTCTCTTTCGTCCCAACTGACGGGTTAGGGTAATTTTAAACTGTCTCCGAAAAAATACGTGATAAAATGAAATCTGAAATATGAGATGGCAGTTAGCTCATAATTTGAATGCATCCTATTTCCGTAAAAACATCTTAATGTGTACATGTTTCTGTCGAAGATGGATGCATATTTGTATCATTTTCTCCAACTGACAGTCCGTGTGTTTATACATAGGTTAGTTCATTTCTTGTTTCTATTGGGAACACCGTGGATTGACAAGGGTTAGTAGCATAAGCAACCTCTTTTGAATGATTTGAATGATTTCTTTTTTTATCGAACTTAAGCATAATTTTACAACATAATGACGTATTGTTCTATTAGAAGATATGTTTGTCTTCAGGACCAATCAGAAGCTTCCAAATCCACTCAAGCTAATGGAATTATTGAATGATTGAAACATTTTGAATGATTTCGGAGTAGTTAAAATTGGTCGATTCAATGGGTTTTTTAAATGATTTTGGGGCATTTAGAGTTAGTGCTTCAAAAATGCCACGAATGGAACGTTGAGTAAATGATAAAGAATGGTTTTGATTTGACTTAGTGTCAAGTCCACAATTTTTTTATCGCAAAACATTCACTTCATTTATAGACATACGTTCATGAAACTTTCACAGAATACAACAAAACTCATTTTGTTGATGATTGCTGATAAAATGCCGAGTAACGGAAAAGGAGGGGGGCTTGATGTAAAACTTCTTGTCCACACATTCGTCTTGCATTTATTGATGGGTTTGCGTGAGACTTTCACAGAATGTTCCTCGTCGTGTGACTATGTGTACTTATCAACTCCGTTGGATGACATCTTTCCATATCACGAAAAAGCTGCATAATTATCAATTATTTTGTAAATGTTACTCCTTCTACATCTGAACATGGATGTCATCAAACTATTGATGGATTTGTATGAAGGTTTCATATAATGTTCCTGATCATGAGACAATCATAGCACATAATTGTCCATGCTATATAGTCACTGTCTTTAAGGGTGTTTTTGATGACACTTTCGAAGTATACTTCATGATATGAATATGAGCATACATTAAACGTGTGTCAATATGTAATGCTGCGTCACAAAAAAGGAGTCATTCATTCTAAGAATGTTTTAGTGAGGTGTTTATTTTGTCAAACAGGATGCATGCTTTTAATTTAAAACAAATAAATCTAGATTTACATTTCCATAAAATAATAAAGATATATTTTGGAAAAGTCAATATAGGAAATCTTCCATATGGTCAAATGGTGGCCAAGTTTTTTTTTTTTTTTTTTAAATGAATTAATGCTAGGTTAAATGTCCTAAACAAATTGATATATGAATTTCTAAATGTACCAGCTACGTACGGATTAGCACTGCTGAGCCCTGCAAGAATTAAAGATATTGAAATAACCAAAATTGGTGGGTTGTTTCGGATTCTTTTACACTTCTTTAATTTGGCGGACATTTTCGGTCGCAATTTGAAAGTATTCCTATATCGAACTTAATAAATATGGCGTATACGTAAAAATATCTGGCTGCCATCTCGCTTTGAGCATTTCGGGAACATCAAATTAGCCTTAGATAACCAATTAAGAAAATTTCAAAAAATCAAATATGTTTCCCTTTCAGTTTGAAAACGTTTATTAGAAGGTTAAACCAAAGATACCAGATGTTAATATTAATACATGATTTTACCGCGGAGGATCTTGTGAACAATTAATTTGATAAATCTTTTTTCAGAACACCCCCCCCCCCAATTAAATTCATTTTTAAAATTCAGTATTTTTGGGATTTCAATTTCGACATTTATTGATAGAACGGTAGCTTAAACGCTAAATATATGTATCTGGTCCAAAAAATGAGTTAAAATGTGAAGCAATGTTTGCGTAGGGATTCTAATGTAATTCAAGCATCTTCTTGGCTGCCATCTAGAAAATGCCCGTAAAGGCAGTCGGAACACAAAATATCGATTAAAAGATTTTTGATTCTCACTCAGTGAGGTCGGTGAAATATTCCTTTGCACTCTCAGAAAGGGTTTTTAGGATGGTTCGGTTCCTCTTGTCTTATGCTCTGCAGCAAAAATTTTGCAAATTCGATATGCAAGATTAGCTGCCATCTATCATTCAGAATGTTTGATCTTCAAATAGAATTTAGTTTTTTTCATTTTGTAGCTAGAACACCAAAAATATATGTTTTTGGCCCTTAAAGATAATAAATAAAGGTTGCTCGTATACAAGTTGTTTCAATTTATTTGCTTGTATTTGCATTGGCTGCCATGTAGACACCCCCAAAGGCTGTCGGGACCCAAAATTTCGACTATAACAACTTGATTCAACCTTGGGGATGTTGCATTAACAATTTCATGGCACAATCAGAGGGTTTTTTTGGTTAAGTAAATGATGACCCTTCATCTTTCATAGAATGCAACAGTAAATAGCAAAAAAAATTATCTTAAACTGGCTGCCATCTCTCATAAAGGATGTTTGGATATCCACATTATCTTTAACTAATAGTTATCGTACCAAGAACGCTAAATATACATGTTTTGGTCTTTAAATATGATTCAAAATCCCAGGGTGCCAATAAAAAGCCTCCTGGTTAATTGTATTTTTAGTGGCTGTCATTTAGAAAAACACAGAGAAAGGCAGTCAGGCCCCAAAATATCGACTATTAACAACTTGATCTGAACTCGGGAAGGTCATATCAACAATATCATAGCACTTTGCAGTATGATCTATTTTGTGGTACATGGTGAACACTTTTATCCCACTGCATTCATCGAAAAAATAGTAAAAATCTTATCTAGAACTGGCTGCCATCTCCAATTTCGGAAGTTGGGATCTTTTCAATCATTTTAAGTAATTGAGGGTTTTACCAGAACGCAAAATATACATGTTTTAGACTCTCAAAACATATTTAAGATGAACAAAATCCCTCTATAGTGTATCAAAGGTAAAATGAATTTATTCTTGGCTGCCATCTAGAAAACCACTCGGAATGGCAGTCGGGACCCAAATAACTTCCTGTTAACATCGTGATTCTCACTCACGGAGGTCCTAAGAACATTTCCATACCACTCTCGGAGAGCCCTTAGGGGGGTGCACGGTGACCCCTCCTGGCCCACGGACTAACTACACCTCTTGCTTGCACAATTTTGGAGTTATTGCCCTTTGTTATTTTTGATACTTAGATTATGTCTGGAGCATATCTCTTAAAGTTTAATAGTTATCAACTTAAAAACTTTAATGATGGATGTATCTAATGGAGGAGAAGTGCAGTGCACAAGAACGTCTACTCTTGCTTGCATAATTTTGGAGTTATTGCCCTTTGTTATTTTAAATACTTAGATTTTGTATGAGGTACAAAAGAATCCTTAATCTATTGGGTTTCAGTTTACTATCAAGCTTTCGCGGCGGGGGATGGCAATGTCCAACTTGTTTTTGTGACAATGCCTTATTCAGGGAGCATAATCCGTCTCTGACGGCTCTTGTCTTTCAACATCTTCTCTGAAACCACAGCCAATTTCAACGAAACTTTACCAGATTGTTCCTTTGGTGACCCTTTTCAAAAGTTGTTCACTAAATTTTGGTTGGCCCATATATATGGGCGTGGCAGGGTGGGGCTTATTTGAGCCCGAAATGTTTGAAGGACAACTCCTCCTGAGCCAATGGTCCAATTTCAATAAAACGTTTCTAGAATGTTCAGCAGATGACCCTTTTACAATTTTTTTCTCTAAATTTTGATTGGTCCATCAATAAGAGTGTGGCAGGGCGGGGCTTATTGTGAGCCGAATATCTTTGAACGACATCTCCTCCTGAGCCAATGGGCCGATTTCAATGAAACTTTACCAGAATATTCCTTTGACGACCCTCTTCAAAAATCGTTCGCAATATTGTGATTGGTCCATAAATATGGATGTGGCAGGGCGGGGCTTATTTTGAGTATCCTCAGTAATAAATGGGTAGGCAGGGTATATTATCTCTTTTAATTTTTGGAATAACACCCCCTCTTCAACAATTAGGCAAATGTTAATGAAACTTTGCCAGAAAGTTACTTGGATGAGATCCACTGGACCAATAAAATTCAGGTGAGCAATTTATGGCCATTCTTGCCCTCTTGTTTCTTTGTAGTCTGCTAAGACTGTTTTGGAATTCAGATCGATCAGTCAAAATTGTCAGGTAATAGGTGATTTAAAATGTATTCAACAATTTGAGTTTAGTAAGTGTGTTTTTTTTAAAGTGATATATAAATAGTCTTCTTCCATGTAATTTCACATATTAGTTATACGTGTTCACTTCTGATAGCTTGTAATTAAGTATCAATTTGGAAAAAGTCAGAATTCCTTCTGAATGATGGTGACTTTCAATACCCTCTATTTTCAATATCTTTCATTCAAATCTTGATATGTTTAAGCTCATGGAGCGATACAGGCCTTGTTGTGTTTCATCATATGATGTACGGAGTATCCTTTCATGACGGACCCCAATATTCATGTATCGGGACTCGTCATATTGTCGAAAGGTCTTAGTCGCATTATGATCTAACGTCGAATTATTAAAGTAATCATGATTAATAGTATCTGTCTTGGACTAACAAAGGTCTCTGACGGTCCAGTTTCTTTGAAATATTAATCTTGTTGAATACTGACATTTATTTCCGTTTAGTAATCCCTTTTAATTAAAGTATCCCTGTTTTCATGTACCAATAGCAGGGTGTACCCAACAAGGTGGTAAGTTATTACCGGAGATGGTGCATGGACACCTTGTGCCTATTATTTCATCCGCCTGGGGCCTGTTTTACTAAACATATTACCATCATTTTTGCGGAAGTCAAAAATTTAAGTTGCTTTTACAGTAGTAACTAAATATGGAATTCTGCCATGCATCATCTCATTGGAATCGTCTTCTAAACACGATTCCTATGAGATATCACAAGGCAGAATCTAACAATAAATGATTAGTGATTTTAACTGACGATTTATTTTGTCGTAAGCTGTTTTTTAAAGCGGACTCCTGCTTCTTTTACGTGTTCGGTATAAAGCAACGTCAGACTGGACCATGGTATAAAGTCTAATCCGAGACCCAGTAGTTAGGTCAGTATTAGGTATAGGTGAGGTAATTCAATTTTCCGCGATCTGTCACAAATCTTTTGGGAAACTCCGGTCCATATAAACAAAAGTTCACGGTGATTTCTGATTGGCCAATATTATTGAAATTCAAAATTATTTGAACAATTTTCGTTGTTTAAAATCCGTTGCTGAAATAATATTGAAAAATTTAAGATTTTGAACCATTTTTCCAGTCCAAAAGCTATTTTTAAACAGGGGTTTATTTTCTTTGAGGGTCCGGTAAAAATAGTTGCTTGGTAAGGGTCATCTCAAAAATGGCCAAAAAAGTCGTAGAGAAAAGGGATCATGCCATACTGATTTTTATCGCATTTCATGCGTGAATGAATGGCCCTTAATTTAATGCAGGTTTGACCATTTTCGCAAACTCTCAGACCGAGCTATGACCAAATATGTTATAATGGCCGCCTACGGAAAATGAATTACTTCACTTAGACCATTAATTCAATCGTCGTTAATGTTTAACTCTTATTGGCCGTTTAAAGAGACCTAGATCTTTATAGAAAAGTATTGACAATGAAATAAAGTAATTATTCATTTTTGCTGACACATGACTAATGTCAGTTTTCTAAATAATGCATTATCAAAATTCGAAGAGTTAAGATTTAATCATTGTTATTAATATCAGAATGAAGTGTTTGTCGCTACGTTGTCAACATGTAATTGAAACAAAAGAAAAGACATGAATGAGATATATTAAATGCTTTTAATGTCCTTCCTTCATAGCAGATTAGTCAAAAGGGGGGAAGGTTTCTGGCGACAGTTTAAAGTGGGCGTTTATTGGGAAAAAACACAAGATAGAAGAATTATCCGCGTGTGGCGCTTTTCTTGATAAAAGGAATATTAATTCCAATGGTCAAAGCCTACTTTTTTATGTCGATAAGGATATAAAATCTTACAAAAAAGATTAATCCCCTTCGATTCTGCTTCCTAGAAATGAACCAGTCCTTGTGCCGACTGTATGACACAAGGAAAGAACCGGGATCATGCGATAGCGGCTCTCTGGAACTGAAATGCTCTTCAAATCTACAATTAAAATCATTTTTACGATTGGTCATTCTGTAAAAAAGACAAGAGGACCAAGATGGTCCTAGATCGCTCACCTGAGTCTCTTTGACCCCTGGGACATCACACCAATTAAATAGGCAGATGTCATAAAGGATATAATTTCTACACAAATACCTTTTGATTCATGAAGTTTGGGCCAAAATTGTGGCTTTTAGAGTTTAAACGAGAAAATTATCATTCTCCCGTGATATGGCATGGATATTTCCCAATTTCATTAGGGTTCATCCTCGTGACATTCTGACCAAGTTTCATGAATATTGGACAATATTTGTGGCCAGTAGAGTGTAAACAAGAAAATTGTCTTTAAGGTCCCTTTTCCCGTGATATGGCATGGATCCTTCCTATTTTTAATAGGGTTCATCCTTGTGACTTGGCCAACAATCTAACAAGGTTTTATGACGATTTGGCAATATTTGTGGCTTTTAGAGCGTTAACAAGAAAATTGTCTTTAATGCCCCTTTTCCCGTGATATGGCATGAATCTTTCCCATTTTTAAAAGGGTTCATCCTTGTGAGTTGGCAAACATTCTGACCAAGTTTCATAAAGACTGGGCCACATTTGTGGCTTCTAGAGTATAAACAAGAAAATTGTCATTAAGGCCCCTTTTCCCGTGATATTGCATGGATCCTTCCAATTTTGGATAGCGTTCAACTTTGTGACCTGGCCAACATTCTGACCAAGTCTCATGAAAATTGGGCTATATTTGTGACCTCTAGAGTGTAAACAAGAAAATTATCATTAAGGCCCCTTTTCCCGTGATATGGTATGGATCCTTCCCAATTTCAATAGGGTTCATCCTTGTGACCTGACAAACATTCTGACCAAGTTTCATGAAGATTGGGCCATATTTGTGGCCTCTAAAGTGTAAACAAGAAAATTGTCTTTAAGACCCCTTTTCCCGTGATTTGCCATGGATCCTTTCCATTTTCAATAGGGTTCATCCTTGTGACCTGACCAACATTCTGACCAAGTTTCATGAAGATTGGATCATATTTGTGGCCTCTAGAGTGTAAACACTTAAATTGTTGATGGAGGACGACGCACGGCAGACGACGCACGACGGACATTCAATGATCACAAAAGCTCACCTTTAGCACGATGTGCTCAGGTGAGCTAAAAATTGTCTAAAAGGCCCCTTTTCCTGTGATATGGCATGGATCCTTGCTATTTTCAATACAGTAAGACGACTATGTCCTGAAAACGAGTAGATTTTACTCAAACAGTTTCTGTGCTTTATCTCTTTTATCGGAATGGTCGACCTCTCACAATTTTTTCTTGATGCTGGCCATAAATCTTAATTATAAGTAAGGTAGGCTGCTGACAGAGGAGAGTTATATTATTTTAACCAGATTTTATTCTTTACAAGTGGTTTGATATAGTCATACGGAAAAGTTACGGGATTTTTAAAACTGATTCTACATCTTTTTCAACACATTAATATTATTCTGTATTTTTATACATACCCTTATATCCTAAAAATAATATCATCCCTTGTGATGCTATTAAAATTTCATTAGAATCACAGTGCTAAAGGCACTGGATGCACTGGATGTGAGTCAGTATTTATTTTGAACGTATGATTCATAAATTCTTCTCGTTTAGTTGAATAATCAAAGCGGGATAACATTGCTTGAAAAATACCCAATATGTAAAGAATCAACAGCTCCTTTTATCACACTGTTTTTCTATGTTATCTTGCAAGTAACCAGTGTTGCATGAGAAAATTTGACGAAAATTAGTTTCTCCAAAGCTTGTTAGACTGAACTGAAATATTCCATCACAGATATTTTTTTTTTTTTTTTTTTGCATTTTGAATCTTCTTATCCGGGTTCGATCCCTGATGTTGGCACTCATCCTTTCTGGCTAAAAGTTTTTCACCAATGTTTTGATAATCATAGAAGTATGTGAGATAGCAGCTGGAGGCTAGAAAAGAATGTAATGGTAGTATTTGTGTGAGAAATACCAGGAATCAATTGTTAGGTACTCAAGCTGCGGAGATAAAACAAGATAATTGTTGAAAGTGGCGTTCAACCCTATCCAAACTAATAGTGCAGCGGATTAGGGACAAAATACTTCGGTTTGTGATACAAGAATGAAATTTTCACCAAATATTCTCCAGACCTAGTAGATCAAAATTCGAAGTCTGGCCACCTTGGATTCTTTCATTTTTAAGATGGCCGCCCCAAAACAAAATGGCCGCCAATTCACAAATAGGCATACAAGCAAACTAGCTCGGTCTTCATTCCAGAACACCACAGAGTTAATATTATTACCGAATAAAAAGATAAACATAAGTTTATAATCTGAGATAAAGTTTGTTCACTTAAAGTCTGACCAATTTCAAGATGGCCGCCTAAAATCACAATGGCTGCCAATTATCAAGAAGTCTCATAATTGAAATGACAATATCTCTCTTTTCAACCGCAGTAGAATTGTGAAATAAGTACCAACGGAAGATTAGATTATATATCTTTGACTTAATTGTATGTTTAGTCACTTGGATGTCTAAGAATTCGAGCATGGCAGCCGAAAAATGAAAATACCCTCTAAACACATTATGCTAGGCATAAAGTAAATATGCTTTTTTTTACTTTTGGACCATAGGAGTGCCAAGTAAATAGTAGCGAGTTTAAGTTTTATTATACCTCTTAATCTGAGTAAAA
The DNA here is from genome assembly GCA_948146395.1 of Fragum whitleyi. Classification (NCBI taxonomy): domain Eukaryota; kingdom Metazoa; phylum Mollusca; class Bivalvia; order Cardiida; family Cardiidae; genus Fragum; species Fragum whitleyi. The sequence goes on from OX411554.1 coordinate 4,779,413, forward strand.
TCTTGTGATTTCAACATCGGTTCATTTCAAGATGGCCGCCCCTAAATCATAATGGCAGCCAACTTGCATGTTTATTTATATATAAAATGGTGATAATTTCTCTCTTTTTATTCCCAGAACGCTGAAAGAAGTGCCATTTGAATGTTGAATTATTTATCTGTGTATTAAATATAATGAATCTTCTGATAATGATAATCAGAGAATTGTGAGGGTTGTGTCCGTCGTCAGTCGTGCGTCATGCGTCGTCCACAATTTCTTTACACATCTTATCCTCCTAAACCAGAGGGCCAATCTTGATGAAACTTGGCAGAGATGTTCCTTGGGTCAAGCTCTACCAAAGTTGTTCAAATAAATGAAATCCACTTTTAACTTTCCCTTAACCCTTAACAAAAAGGGTGAAAATATGAAAATCTTGAAAAATCTTCTTCTTTGAAACTAGAAGACAGACAGCTCTCATATTTGGTATGTAGCAGCATCAAGTGGACCTCTACCAAGTTTATTCATATCAAGACCCTGGGTTCATATTTGGGCTTTGCCCGGGCCAAACCCTTTTTACATAGAATCAAAGAGCGAAAATCTTTAAAAAAAACTTCTTCTCTAAAACCAGATGGCAGACAGCTTTCATATATGGTGTGTAGCATCACCAAGTGGGCCTCTACCAAGTTTGTACATAACAAGACCCTTGGGTCATATTTGGGCTTTGCACGGGTACATCCCTTTATGTCTTATGAGCACGAAGGGTAAAATAATGAAAATCTTCAAAAATCTTCTTCTCTGAAACCAGAAGGCAGACAGCTTTCATATTTAGTATGTAGCATCATTTAGTGGACCTCTACCAAGTTTGTTCATATCAAGACCCTAGGATCATATTCTGGCTCCACCCAGGCGCAACCCTTTATACATAGAATCAAAGAGCGAAAATCTTTGTAATCTTCCTTAATCGAAACCAGAGGGCAAACTGCTTTCATTTTTAGCTCCACTGGCTGAAAGCCACTGGGGCTATTGTCATGGCATTGTGTCCGTCGTGCGTCCGTCCGTACGTCCGTGCGTCCGGTCGTAAACTTTTTCTTTAAAAATCTTCTCCTCAGAATCTACTGGATGAATTTCAACCAAACTTCACAGGAATGATCATTGGGTGACCTTCTTGTTCAAGTTGTTCAAGAAATTTTGATCCAATGAAAAACATGGATTTAATGGGCGTGGCTAATTTCCAAATATGGTAAAAAATGTGTTTTCTCAGATTCAAATCAATTTATACCAATTAAATTTTACATGAATGATCCTTGGGTGACCCTTTATTAGTCTACAAAAAAATTATTGTAATCAGATGAAAAATATGTATTAAATGGGCTGAGTTCATTTCTCTATATGTTATATAGTAGAAACTTTGAGAATCATTTTCTTAGACTGCAACTGATGGATATCAACCAGATTACACTGGAATGATCCTTGAGTAACCCTTTTTCATTCTACCAAAACTGTTTTGTGATCAGATAAAAATATGTATTTTATAGGCGAAGTTCATTTCCCTATATGTTATATAGTGTTAACTTTGAAAATCATTTTCTCAGAATATAACTGATGGATATCACTCAAATTTTACTGGAATGATCCTTGACTGACCCTTTTTCATTCTACCAAAACTGTTTTGTGACCAGATAAAAATATGTATTTTATAGGCGGAGGTCATTTCTCTATATGTTATATAGTGTAAACTTTGAAAATCAATTTCTCAGAATGTAACAGATGGTTATCACTCAATTTTTACTGGAATGATCCTTGAGTGACCCTTTACCAGTGCACCAAAAATCATTGTGATTGGATGAAAAATATGGATTAAATGGGGGAGGTCATTTCTCTATACGTTATATAGTGGAAACTATGAAAATCATTTTCTCAGAATGTAATTGATGGATATCAACCAAATTTCACTTGAATCATCCTTAAATGACCCTTTATCAGTCTACAAAAAATTATTGTGATCGGATGGAAATATTTATTTTATGGGCGTAGGTCATTTCTCTATATATAGTAGATTATGTTAATCATTTTCTTTGTATATAACTGATGGATATCAATCAAACATTATTGGTATGATCCTTGGGTGACCCATATCTTGCAGCCAAAAGCTATTGTGATTGGATGAAAAATATGTCTTTTATGGGCATAGGTCATTTCTCTATGTTATATAGTGGAAATCTTGAAAATCATTTTCAACATCAGTAGAACCCCAAATATCTAAAAATCTGGTCAAAACTTTTATTTGCTATTACAAGAATTTCAAGCCTGTGGAGCGACTCAAGCCATTCATGACATTCTACTTGAAAAGGGTCACCTAAGGAACATTCTGGTAAAGTTTCATTGAAATTCGGCCCAGTGGTTCAGGAGAAGAAGAAGAAGAAGTATTTAAGATAGTTGACGACGGACAATGAACTCAGGGTGGTCCTTAAAGCTCCCGTTGAGCGCTCCCGTTGAGCATGTTGTGCTCAGGTGGGCTAAAAGCAGCATGCCCCCCCCCCCTCACCGGAAATCGATGCTTGGCATAAAAAGCATCAAATTGAAATGTGATGATACATATTTTTTTCTTTTTTCATCAAAAGAAGTTTTTCTGGCTTGTTATTTATGTCACCTTTCAGTTTAATTAGTCATTGATAGATTTATTGTGAGTAAAAGGGTTAACAAAAGATGTAGACAATACAGATAAAAAAATGAAAAAAATGTTGAAAGCAACTTTAAATATACAATTAGAACAGAAGATGTGTGTTTGTGTTCAAGACCTAAAACTTCAATTATCTTGAAATACCTCTTTGTCATACACCTGGTGTTGAGCAGGAAAGGAATAAATTTATTGCCCTGATAAGCCCAACAGTAACTTGAAAACATATGATCTTATAACTGGCAAATTAGATTTATGGCAGGGATAGAAAAACTTAGCTAGGACATAGTCGCTAAACTGAATAGGGTTCATCCTTGTGACTTGGCCTACAATCTGAAAAGGTTTTTATGATGATTGGGCCATATTTTTGGCTTCTAGAGTAAAAACAAGAGAATTGTCATTAAGGCCCCTTTTCTCGTGATATGGCATGGATCCTTCCAATTTTCGATAGAGTTCAACTTTGTGATCTGGCCAACATTCTGACCAAGTTTCGTGAAATTTGGGCTATATTTGTGGCCTCTAGAGTATAAACAGGAGAATTGTCATTAAGGCCCCTTTTCCCGTGATATGGCAATGATCTTTCCCAATTCCAATAGGGTTCATCCTTGTGACCTGACCAACATTCTGACCAAGTTTCATGAAGATTGGAGCATATTTGTGGCCTCTAGAGTGTAAACACTTAAATTGTTGACGGAGGACGACGGACGACGCACGACGGACATTCAATGATCACAAAAGCTCACCTTGAGCACGATGTGCAAATAAACAAAATTTGTTTCGGGTAGCTTCATATTCTCGAGTTATAGGCTATAACTCGAGATATTGAAGCTAACTGAAACAAAGAACTTATAGCAACCAGTATTCCGAGGGGTTAGCGCAAAATTACATGTATTATCAGTGTCAATCAATTCAAATACATGTAGGCATTTACAATAGGTTTGCATTGATCCCTGATAAAGTTGCCAATTATATGGTTTGTCTTACAAGTAATAAGTCTGAAGTCTGTCGTTTACCAAAATGTTTAATAGAAAACATGAAAAAATACATTTCAAAATTAATTAGTTTAGAAATCACGCATCTGGTAATTATAATATGAGCAACAATTTGTTAACGATTTGACAACAAAATGAGACTATGCACGATATTTCCAACAGTTTCAAATGTGGCGCCAGACATACACCTTGGTCACCCTGTGTGTATCCGCGCAGTCTGATCATAGTCTCTACTTAGCGCTTTGTAAATAGTTAGGGGTCTGTAAGCGTCGTAATACAGACAGGGACCTTCTTATAGCACTCGGTACAAGAACAGATAAGAAGGGAAAAAGCCATTCTTAAAAAGTTATTTTTCATTGGAACCCTGTGTTGTGGTTACTCATTTGAATCGTCTCAGTGAGACGATTCCAATGGGTACCTACAACACAGGGATTGCGTATTAATGGTCGAAATATTTCAATCTGAAATTCCATTTTACCTCTTATATCTGTAACTCTGAGTCTGTGTATAGTGTCTAGGCTGATAAATGTTTGTGACACAACCATTTTTCTTTTCGTTGAAAATGTCAGTCACAGAATCATGCAAAACATCTATAAATCCTGAGTTTGATATGGTTGTGCATAATAACAAATGTATGCATCTCGGATATGTCTTTGGTATAAACAGCGATGAAAGGCGTTATTAAAGTATATCGTGTATATACAAGAGTTCGGAATTGAACAAAACATAGTGGCAAAAATCAACAAAACGTGTACTAAGCGACCATACTCTTTTACGAACGCTTTTTTGGTTGTTCCGTAATTGGTCGCTAAATACACGTTTTCCTGAATAAACCAGATTATTAAGCTTCCCTTATTTACCCTGTCGCGTATTTTTAAGAGATACACTGAGATAAATTGTACACCGTATGTGATAGCATTATTCAGTGTTTTATCTTTAAGTTAATATTATGTTATAAGAAGTAACTGCCGGTAAAAATAAATTTCTCTCTTTTCCACTTCATTTCTACCAAATTAATTGGTTTCTATTCAAATTGCAACAATTTTTATTTTCGTATGCATTCTCTTTGAATACGGACAAGTCTTTAATTTGAAAGCAAATGAAATGGTTAACTTGTTAATCTCTTCTCCTGTTAAAATCAGAAGTACAGATAAGAGGGGGTAAATCCAGTCTAAAATCTTTATTTCTAAATGAAACCCATTGTTGTGGGTACTCAGTTGAATCGTCTTGATAAGACGATTCAAATGAGTACCCCAAACAAAAGATTTGTGCAAGTATAGATGAAATAGTCTAATTTGAAATCCAAAATACCCCCTCTATGTACAGCTCTGCTCTTTCATGTCTTTTAATTCCGTTCAAACTGGAAGAACATTATTTACAACTTGTTATTCTAGGGTATTTGTAATAAGTTGTAATGCGAGTAGACACTTTCTGTGGTTTCATACACTTTTTCACCAGCTTCAACCACTTTATGAAGTAAATCTAAAACAGTCGAATATTCTTGTTTACACATCACACAAATTAGTTCTTTCCTTGATGGCAAAAAGTACATTGCTAGAGCCGCCATTTTCCGTGTAATCCAAGGATGGTGATGCGACAATGTTCTCTCGTAAACACTCGAGGCTATGGCGGAAGTTTTATCGTGATCCGAACTGTTGCTCACTTCGTTCATAAAGTCAAGGATAAATTCTAATGCCCAGTGTAGCCGTAGCAACGTCCTTGATCCCGAGGGGTCATGACCTTTCTTCAAGGCCATGGAATTGTTCACTTCGTATTGGAGCATTTGTCTCACAGTTTTGTAGTGTTGGGACTTTGAGCTTTTTAATTTTGATTCTATCACAGAAACTTTCCATTCAATGTCTTTAGCAACGAATGCGAATAAGGTTCCAGTTAACTTGAAAAATCTGCAAGAAAAAGAAAACGATCAACATAAAATACTTTAAATTATCTTCTAAACTGTTTGAAAGTCCAGGTCGTTTGGTAAAATCAAATGTTGACTCGCACCTTCACACAAAATAAGTTGTTCCCCATATCTTACTTTATAACACATTTATAAACCTCGTAACTCTAGCTTCTTACACTAGCTTTGCGATGTTTAACTCGCCAACGGACAATAAGAACGAAATGCTCTGTAAGACAACCTATGACGGCTATGCAGTTACGACATTAGAATACCCACTAGGACTACAGACATTGTTCGACACACGTCGGGGGTCATTATTGCAATCCGGATCTGAATGAATGATTGATTTGTCCATCGCATTTTGTCAATGAACTTAAAGGGCGATCCGTAGATCTAGTTCTATACCAACAACAATATCAACTTTGGGATGTTCTAAAATGCGATTTAGGTAAAAAGCTTGTTTTGAGAAATGATTTAGACAGGAATTTAAATGACGTTTGTCGTTGTAACACAAATATGACGTAGGTGAATTACAGCATATTGACGAACAATGATTTGGATAATCTTACTTGAACTCTCAATACAATAATGATTTTTAATGATAAATATCAACAGTTACGTTTTATTTGCATAATCGATCCATAATAAATCGATGGCAGATCTTGTTATTATTTGTGAACTCTAAATTGTTATTGTTTGGGGTCGATGATTATGTGGCGGACGTATGCGTCAAGTTCATTGGGTGATTTACCCTTTGGTTTTGGATGTTAAAAAACTACATACATTTATTTAAAGTAAAAACAATGTTAAAACCATATATCGATGAGTTTTATTGAGTATGAATGCTTAGCCCCTCATCAGAAAAAGCTTGCCATCTTTGCAAATTTTGAAAGACATTTAAACTAGGCTTGAGACGATTCCAATGAGTAACACCAACATAGGTTTTAGAGCTGCATCTCAAAAGTATTATTATTTAACATCTACTGTTTTCCTCTAATACTAGCACCCTCCCTAATGGTGGCACCCTACACTTAGAAACCCCACTCTAAATGCCTAAATTTTAGGAACTTTTTGAGACTTCTTCTCTAATTTGTGATGAATCTCCTGATTGTTTTAAGAAAATTCACCTCAAATTAAAGGAAAGGGCAAAAAACCACATCAATTTTAATCATTTGATAAATCAGAAAATGCATGCTAAATAAAATCTCCTTGACAATGTAATGTATATTAGGAGAAATACGGTATTCCGTCCCTACTCTTTAAATAACGTTTTCAATTTAACCCAACCTGCTTTCAGGATGAAAATTTTCCAGACGATTAAGAAAACGTACTCCGCTTTGCACGTGTACTCGCGTGCAAAGCGGGGTACGATTTCTTAACGATCGCAAACGTTTTCACACTTTAAACACACGGCCTGTCACAGCTTCTCATCGTCACTTACCTACATAACTCCCTGAACGCTGCCAAGTACTGTACAATATCGACGTCGTTGTCTAAATTGGCGTCTTTAAGACGTCGTAGGACGAGCTCCAGGTCAAAATCATGCCGCTTGTCTCGATGAAACTCCATACCTTTAAAGAACAGAACATTCAACCATTTATTAAGGTATTGTCCTCTTAATTGTTCCGCAACGTTTCGGTAGTCGTGATCTTTATTGGTTAACCAAGGTTTCCTAATGATTTCATTAGGAAACCTCGGTTGACATTGTGAAAGTTCACGAGTTGGTGACTAATTAAGACCTCGTTACTACAGCCTTGTGTGATCATACCTTAATGGTTTCTTTCGAAAGAGGACTTTGTATTACACACTTGTGTTTTGTACGTAATGGTAAATACGCCCTTGTGATTGTAGCTGCCGGTAAACGTACTGAATTCAACGTTATTGATAGTAACACTGTTAACAAGTCATTTTGGTGACAAACGACTCTATCATGAGCTATCGCTGAAAATGCCGCATTCCAAAAATCTGTATACAAAAAAATAGAAAAATATATTGAAATTGTGCATGAAATTACCTTTAAATTCGTCCAGATTTCAATTTTATTTCCTCAGTTCACAGTTTTCAATGTCTAGCTCAATCAATATTACCAATTAAATCCTTTAATTTGTTATCGTACGAGTTTGATTCAACCAGGTGGAATGAACGTGACATATCGAATTTACGTAAGTAGTCAAACACAATCTCAATATTTCGGCTATGCATTGCATTAGGATACGTGCCGAGTATTCCGAAGATATGTTTACTAATTTAAATCTATTTTTAGATTTTGGTATATCCGGGTCAGTGCACTCAATACACATTTTACCCTTTACGCTAGAATGTTTTCTTTAAAAAAAGGGTGTTCGGACCGCGTTCTAAACATAAATTTAGTCACACATATTTCACCAATTTAATCGTGCTTCATTCCTAGTTGATAAGTCATACCGTACTCACTCGAAAAACAAAACTCCTGATCACAAAAAAGAAAAACTAAAATACTTAATAAATATATAATAATAGTAATTTTGATAATTATAATAATAATAATATATAATATAATAATAAAATAAATAAATTAAAAAAAACGCTGTAAAAAATGTTGTGTATCGACCTTTTCAGTTTAATATTTAATGCTTAATTCAAACGTTACGGATGCTTCAGTATTTTACCATTATCATTCTCTTGATTCGGAGACCGTGATTGGGCCTACAAATTTAGTGGAATACCGGACTTGGAAAGTATTCCGGGTTAAGATTTAACGTGTAATATCTCTTGTTCTTCCAAAGATATTGTTTATAAACTGTAAATCATTGCTCTGGTCAATCTGAATTTAATAGTATTTGAATACTTTCTTCATTTGAATTGTTAAAAGCGTAAATTTCTTATGTCGATACACTGAATAATCGTACATGTATCTAATAGCACTAATTTAAAACTAATTTTCATCCTAAACATCCTTTCTATCCCATACATTAGACAAATGCCCACCTCCTCTTGTCATTTAAAATTGCGATTTGAAATCCTGCAATTGATCTATCTAAGTTGACTGACGGTGCAAAACTCAATCTAGTGTGATTTTGGAGATTAGGCCTACTTGGAAGTACTACATCGATGGCTCAATATGAAACAGTTGTAACTGCCTATATGTTTATAGGCAGTTACACCTGTTTCGCGCACTGAGCCAGAGAAATGTGGCGAATCTGTAGCCTAACTTTTGGTTTAATTTTTTTAATTTGTTCCTTTGTACCTTTGTTATAATTGAGTCCGACCTTCAACTAATTTTAAAATTTACATAAGCAGTGCAGTGGGTACATAACCTTGTCAGTTTTATATAATATAGAACATAGTACACCAATTGTTCTCCATACCCCACCATGCGTTTAAATGGTTTGGACCCTTTATATCACTGCACACATTTATTTCATTATACGATTTTGTCGTAAATGTAATAATATAAGACAAAGACCTAAACATCTGTATTTAGCATACCGGCGAAAAGGACCATCTTGGAACTTTGTAAAATGAAAATAGGCCTATTTGAAAAATAGATTTATTTCCAGCATACGTAAACTAGTGGTCAAATTTCAAAAATTCTGTCACAGGATTGATTGATTGAATGGAGTTTAATGCCGCTTTCAACATTATTTCGGTTATATCGCGACGGCTTGAGCACCTAACAATGGATTCCTGATATTTCTATCACCAGTACAACCACCACATTCTTTCCTAGCCTCCAGCCGCTATCTCACATAGGTCTACGATTATCAACCCATTGGTGGGAGACAAATAGTCGGAAAGAATGAGTGCCGCCGTCGGGGATAGAACCCGCGAACTCTAGATTGACAGTCCAACGCGCTACCAACTGCGCTATGACGGCGGCCTCTGTCACAGGAAGGTAGATCGATCATTCTAGATCCAAAAATTAACAAAGTGCGAAAAGTTACGACACTAGTCAGTCTGCGCAGACTGACTAGTGTCGACACTTGACGCACTATCCAGACGTTCCTTTTTTGCGTGACAGGTCACATATACGTATCACTGTCATAGCCAAATGTACGAAAAAAAAGAGCATTAAAAACCGACTTTTAGCGTTCACGTAGTGACGTCAAGAAAACCGGAGACGAGCAAGACCTCTACACACATTTAGAAACTTATATAGAGCTTAGACTTATAAATTTTATCAAGATGAACATTTGAATTACTGTCATAATCATCTATTGTCCAAGTAATAGTTACGATTGATCATTCCAGCACCTTGCACAAAGGAGGGCCAAATTTTGAAACTTCGCAAACATGTAGCTTAGAGCTGAGACAAGTAGGAATTTTCTACCCGGTTACCCGAGATCTCGTTATTCGTGGGTCCTCGAGTACCCGATAATTACCGTCCGTATCTTTATTATATCAAGTAGATACAAGGGCGAATCCAGTATTTCTGTACAGGGGTTCGAACATACAATTTCCGACATGCTTTTGAGGGACGCGGGTGTTGCGAGACTCGCAAATAAGGAGCCAGAAATCTCAAAACTGTCTGATGTGATTCAATAGGACAATCTGTAAATAAACTTCAGGGAAGAATAGAAGACTGTTTTAATTTTTTCCTGAATTTGATCCACAAATCTTCATAGTGCTTAATCAATAGCCGGGTAACGGGTAATGGTTAAGGACCCGGGAACGTTTCCCTACCCCATACCGGGTACTCAAGTGCACGTCCTAGCTCTATTCGAGGCCACAGAAAAAAGGTCGCAGACGGCAACGGCTTTTTATATCAATCATTTGATCGAAAGTGCTACAAAACTAGAGTAGAGCGGACTTGTACAATTTGTTATCCAAAATGGATTTGAGATGGCCAATATAAATGCGGAATATTAAACAAGTGATCTATTTGACGCCAGGCTAACAATAACTCTTATCGCGCTGTTCACGGTTAAATCTTGATGTACACAAAGCTGGTAGACAGTTAAGACTAAGATCAGACTACACAGATTTGCAGTCTGATCTTAACCTTTACTACCTGCTTTCTAGATTATCACGAGAAAAACTCGAGTCAGACGTGTTAAAATGTTAAAAAAAAATCAATTGGCATCAATTAAGAATAAAACCCAGCATGGGAAGGGTTTAGTTTGAATAGTTAATAATGATTCAACAAGAACAGATCATTTTCCAAATATTACGCCGGTCTGTTTAATAATTTGGATATAAACCCTTCCTCTTTATTAAAGATGAAAACCGTCGTTAAACGTTTGATAAATGGAACTCTGCAATACTTGTGATCTAAAGCGTATTTAGCTGTGTACTGTTTTAAAACGTTTGCACCGGATTTTATATTGAACTGTGTTTTGCGCAGCTTTAAACAATCTTTCAGATATACCATGTCGAAGTTCGCTTTTTCATGTTTTTTCTGGACACCATTAGTTACCAATATTAGGCTTGGCTCTAATGTGCTTTCATGAAGAGCTACAGATAGAGGGGCTATTTTTGGTTTTCAAATTTGAATATTTCATTATTTCTTACTTGAATTCCATGTTGTTGGTACTCATTTGAACCGTTTCATCGAGACGATTAAAATGAGTTCCAACACTATATGCTTTCAAGGAAAATCAAAAAGAAATAGACTGGCTTTGCCCCTTCTTATCTGGACCCCTGTCGTTATGTTCTTTTTTTTTTATCAAAAAACAGCCAAAAGTAGAGCACTGCCTACGGGTGTCAACGCTTGGCTGTAGCTGGTGGATGAGGCAAATATTCTAAGTCGAAAAAGAGGCATAACTTTTACAAAGATATATATCTTCCCTATTGATAGTCTTATAAAATCATGCTAAGTTTTGAGAATACAAACTAATTATCTTTCGAATGAGACGTAAAACCGAGCTCCCGTGTAACGATGCTTTACACCGAGCACGTTAATGAACCATAGGAGATCTCAGCAGTAGTTCCGGTAGCGACCAATAATAAAACAGAAATACACACTTGGAAGAAACATTGTGCCATATTTCTTTTGAAATTCGGTAAAAAGTATAAGTTATGCTCCAGACAAAATGTATCTTTACCCTGCGTGACCTTTTTCTTCGAGACACAGAAAAATTCCTCTAAATGGCATAATATTGGTATCTACTCATTTTGAAAATCATCCATAGGTGATATACTCCGGACTAATTGATGGTCAAGGCTTTCTTTTACAGTAAATAACATTGTGAAATTGACTTTCATCTCGATCAAACCCATTCTTAATTACTCGCTCAGAGATCAATTCACTCATACCAACATCTCACTCAAACCATTCAAAAACGTACCAAAATCACTTGAAGATACAAGATCAACAACTGTATAAAAAATCGCTAGAAAAAATCCATGATTTCACTCACTTTATAAAAACTTGGAAGCATCTGATTTGTTCGTTAAGTCATAAAAAGATATTTTTAGAGTTTTTATGTATGTTCTATTAAAGATAGGTAATAAATATCACTAACTTTGATCATCTTGAACAAAATTAGTGATATTGAATTACCTTCCTTTAATTCCACTCAAAACCCGTTCCACAAACTCATTCAATTTCACTCCAAAATCATTCTAAAATCATTCAGCTTGTCAATTTCACAATATTCTTAACTGTAACTTTCAAGTAGGAATTAAAGACAAAGATATATTGTGAGGCTAGAATGCTTGTTTTAATAGAAAAACAAAATTATATTATAAAATTAAAAGATTTACAATCAATGCTTTGTGGAAGATATTCATAAAGTAAAATTCTTATCAAACCTTAACATTAACAATAACATAAACATGTAATACAATCCATAACCAATCCTTTGACTTTTCATCAAAGTAAATTCTACATGTACATGTATAATAAAGACTTTGTCCAAGACTTGAGATAAAATATCGCTTAGAATACATATTTGCCCAAGGTGCCCTTTTTCAATGAAAACCTACTGATGTGGTACCTCCATATACCTTATATGCATAGATTCTGAAAGGTTTTAAATACAACAACTATAGTCAAACCTTGGTATTCGAAATCGCGGGAAAATGTGGTATAGCCAGGAGTTGGGGTGGACTGAACTGAAAACTAAAAGTGCGAGATAACAATGCTTGATTACAAATGCAATCACCTGTATACTGATAGAATAAAGAAACTCATCACGAAACCTACTTTTTCTCCCAATCGATATTTTTTGTTGTTATAATGTTAAGCTATTCATGACAAAGTTGGTTGTCAAAGCATATTACTCTTACACAAAGACATCTGACATTTGCCTGTGTAAAGCAAAGGGGTGGTAAAAATGCTAACATATTTGCTTTTTTGCTCTTTCAGTGTAGTCAGAGAACGTGACAACAAAAACTGTTGGTCCCAATTTATCTAAATTAAAGATGACTAAAGTATGTTTATAAACAATCAAATATTGTGGTTTACCTATCACACTCCTATAAGGAAAGATCTTTGGCCCAGTAGTTAGCATGTCGGTCTTGTAACCCAAAAAGGTTCAAAAGTATGTGCTTAAATACCCCCTCCAAGAATAGACACTGAAGTAAGAATTTCACAAATAATTTATACTTCTTTGACCAATATTACAATTTATCTTGACCAGACATGGCACATTTTGAAGACAAAGACAAACAGACTTATGCTCTACAGTATTGACCCTATGCATTTTAACAGACAACTCTAAACAAACATTGCATACCCAAATCAAACTGCTCCAAAAGGAGCAGTTTAGATCAGGGTCTACAGCATTTGCCTTTTACCAAGCAACAAGCCTCATTGGGAAGCATGTTTCCATTCCATATTCTAAGAATTTAATAACAATAATTATTTGTCTTTTAGATTCCAAATTTATAGGGTAATTATATTCAAGTTACAAGTTGTGGAACAAATTATTTGTCAATACATGGTCATTAATGTTCTACATGTAATTTATATTGTCGGTAATTATCGCCACGAGATTCTTTGAGAATAAATCAACTTTTTATTCATGTACCAATAGTGCCTTAAAAGTCAAACAGAAAAAAGTGCAACATTGTCAGCAACACACAAAACTGCAAAAAAATGAACAAGGGGAACAACATTGCCCTAGATTGCTCACCTGAGTTAACAAATGAGCCGGGAATATGTAACTATTCTTCAAAACCATTTTTATCTTTGTGATCTTGCAGTCTAAAAGAATAATGTAACTTCTTTGCAATTGACCAAATAAGTATCAAAAGTGCTTTTCAGTCAAACATTTCTTCTTTAAATTATGAATATTTTCATCTGGCAAAGTTTCATTACGACTGGGCCACGATAGTGGCACCCAGAGTGTAAATAAAACAAGAGGCCCAAGAGGGCCTGTATTGCTCCACTGGCTTTAAAATCTTTAGACTTTCATTAAATAAAGCTTACTTTAAATGAATACATTTACACTCCAAAATCTTCTAAGACCTATTAACTGGTTCTGGTCCATACTGCACCAAAATACTCAATCACAATGAACCTGCAACCCTTTACCCATCTTATTGATAAATAAGGTTCAGTGGGAGATGCCGTTCAAAGATTTCAGGCTCAAAATAGGCCAAACCTGCCATGCCCACATTTCTGGACCAAACAAAATTTCTTAAACAATATAAGTAAATAGTCACCCAAGAAACATTCAGGTAAAGTTTCATTGAAATTGGCTGAGTGGTTCCAGAGGAGATATCGTTCAAAGATTTTGGCCTCAATATAAGCCCCGCCCTGCCACGCCCAAATTTATGGGCCAATCAAAATTTAGCAAATAATTTTTGAAGAGAGACACTCAAGGAACATTCTGGTAAAGTTTCATTGAAATATGCCAAGTGGTTCAGGAGAAAATGTCTTTTGAAAATTTCGGGCTCAAAATAGGCCCCGCCCTGCCACGCCCATATTTGGGGGCCAATCAAAATTTCTTGAACAATTTAAGTAATGGGTCACCGAAGGAACATTCTGTTAAAGTTTCATTGAAATCAGCCAAGTGGTTCAGGAGAAAATGTTGTTCAAAGATTTTGGGCTCAAAATAGGCGGGGCTCTGCCACGCCCATATTTGGGGGCCAATCAAAATTTCTTGAACAATTTAAGTAAAGGGTCACCCGAGGAACATTCTGTTTAAGTTTCATTGAAATCGGCCCAGTGGTTCAGGAGGAGATGTCGTTCAAAGATTCATGTTCAGAACAAGCCCCGCCCTGCCAAGCCCATATTTTATAGGCCAATCAAAATTTCTTGAACAATTTAAGTAAAGGGTCACACAAGGAACATCCATGCCAAGTTTGATTGAAATGGGCCTAATTGTTTGGGAGGAGAAATTTTTAAAGATTTCAAAGTGAAAAAATGCCACTCCCTGCCACGCCCATATTTGGGGGCCAATCACAATTCTTTGAACATTTTAAGAAGAGGGCCACCCAAGGACAATTTTACCAAGTTTTGTTAAAATCCGCCCATTGGTTTGGGAGGAGAAGATGTTTAAAGAAAAAGTTTATGTACGGACGGACGCACGCACACACAGACGCAAGACGAACACTCCGCCATAACAATAGCTGAGCTAAAAATTGTCATCAAGACCCTTTTTCCTATGTTTCTGATGGAACACTCCAACTTTCAATAGGATTCATCCTGACCACTGGTTTGATAAAATTTCAAGAAATTAAGCCTGAATTGAGACCCCTAGAGTGTTAACACTCAACTTCTTGATTCCAGACAACAGATAAAAGACATGGAATGATCACAAATACTTGCCATAAACATATTGTTCTCAGGTAAGCTAAAAATAAAGAGTGCAATATTTTGAAGAAAGCCTTCCCCATGTCACAAACAAACTGAAAATTAAACATTAATATGCCATAAAATAACAAATGGAAGACATGATTTGCAGAATTACTTTGAGGATATTGAAGGAGTGTTTATTGAAATAAAACAAGTCATCTTAATAGAGATAACAAGATGTGTTTGTGAAACACCAATGCCCCCATAACGGCATTTTTTTTTCAAAGTTTGACCTTGACAGATGACCTTGACCTTATCACATGACCTTGACTTTGGTACTAGCAGATGCAGATCATTGAGATCTATCATCATGCCAAATATTAGCTTTGTATCTTGAATAGGCTTGAAGATATTGGCAAGGTTAAGTTTTTGGGTAAAGTTTTCAGACAGACGGACGGATGGGTGTGCGGACAGACAGACGGACAGACAGACATGAGTTAAACAATATGCCCCCGTATCGAGAGATCCCTCGATGCGAGGGCATAAAAATGAGGCTGTCCCAAGTTTTTATCTGTTTAAGATGACGAGTTTAATAAATTTGGTATTCTATAAGCACAAATTTGATATTCTAATTATAACATGACCTGATTTTTTGCAATAAAACGAGAAAATTATATAAATGTCAATAAATATCAACTCATGAGACATGTTAACACCATTTGCAAATGACGCCAGCAAATGCATTATGACGCCATTTTCACAACGTAAATATAGCATTGCTATATGTTCTTAGCTCATTTGCTTAGTTATTTCACTATTTAAGTATCAAAAATATTCAACAGGATTATTCACTCCAGTGATATCATACAACATATTTTTGTTCCCATCAGATAGAGTACCTGACACTCCTTATTTATAAAGGTATAATTAATTGTTGAACCCTTTTAATTTTACAACAATTGAGAAGCAAGCTAATTCCTCAAAACTTTATAGGACATGTATGGATCCAGAATATTTTTCAGATGAGAGAAGGGGTGATCATTTGCAAATTGGTAGAAGATGTATGACATGTGTCAAAAATATCAGTTGAAAGTTGGTCTACTTCAGGTAGAACTTACAACCAAACCAACCAAACTAAAGAGCCTACCAGATTATACTTAAGAACATTGTAAAATTGACACACATTCCATTCAAAATCATTCTAAACCATTCACTCAGTGCTCCATTCATTCACTCAGTGCACTCACTCATATTGATCAAAAACACTCCCAAATCATTAGAAAACATTTTAAAATCGTTAAAGATGATCACCATTGAATTAAAATTGATCAAGTTATTCTCTGATTTTATTGGCCGGTGTGGATTTTAAAGTGTCTGATTGGTATACAAGACACACAAACAGAAAGATATGTATACTTTATTTAAGGGAGGTAATGAATATGGCTGATTTTGTTCATCTTGAACA
Organism: Fragum whitleyi; assembly: GCA_948146395.1. Lineage (NCBI taxonomy): Eukaryota > Metazoa > Mollusca > Bivalvia > Cardiida > Cardiidae > Fragum > Fragum whitleyi. The sequence continues at coordinate 4,796,093 of OX411554.1, forward strand.
AAACTAGACTAGTGATATTGGGTAACCTCCCTTTAATTTTACTGAAAACTCGCTCTACACACTCATTCAATTTCATTCCAATATCATTCCAAAATCAATCATTCTGTCAATTTCATGATGTTCTTAACTGAAGCCACTGAGCTAACTAGTATTTGGCCCAACTCTTAGTTCAATACTATTGTGGCATCCTTAATGTACTTTTATACTCTGACATTTGACTCATTTGGTCTTACACAGTTATCATACAGCAAGGATCCTACACAAGTGTTCCAATTCCAGGGAAGAAGAATAGATGTGGCATCCTTAGTGTACTTTTATACTCTGACATTTGACTCATTTGGTCTTACACAGTTATCATACAGCAAGGATCCTACACAAGTGTTCCAATTCCAGGGAAGAAGAAAAGATGTGGCATCCTTAGTGTACTTTTATACTCTGACATTTGACTCATTTGGTCCATCTCTATCTGCGGACAGTTGGATACTTTCTTGGATACAAGCAGATTTACCTGCAATATAATATGTTACCATGGTTACAGTCTTTCTTTATAAATGTAGAGAGAACAATTTTTTTTGGTTAAAATAAAAAAAAAATTGAAGAACACTTAACAAGACGGTAAAACAATCACTTAAACCCCTGAAAATTAGATATTTAAGGAATTTTGCCTAGATAGACAACCTTGACTTTGCCAGATGAACTTGACCTTGGCATCTATAACATATTTAAGTATTACATCTCTAATTGGTTTGATAATCATCAGCTTTATGGTTGAGTATTGATTTGTTTACCTTTAGAGATAACCTTGACCTGAACAGATGACCTTGACCTTAGTTTCCTCCCACCAGTATTAATGAGGCTTTTTGCAATACTAGATATCAGTATTATAATTTGATTAGGCCCTAAGGTAGTAGATCCATAATAGAACCATAATGTTTTGGAAGTAATGAACTTTAACAGTGTTGATCGAGGTTTCCTAATGTTTTTTGTAAGGAAACCTCAGTCAACATTGTGAAAGCTCATGACTTCCGAAATGTTGCATAACTTTTACGGTTCCACTACCCTAAACTAGAGGCGCTTGAGCGCCTGATTCGCTCCACAGGCCTGAATATCCAAATAATGACTATTAAAGGATGATAAAGCTGTTTAAATGAGAATTGAAGTGAATGAATGAGTGAATGTTTATTTCAAGTAAATAAGGGTCATATGCTTAAATATTTCTGCATAAAAAACTCATGATCAGTGAATAACAAAATTGACCTCTACCTGTTACACTAATATTTTTCATTTAATCACAATAATTTTGTGCAGTCTGATAATGGGTCACCCAAGGATCATTCTAGTGATATTTTTTTAAAATCCAAATATAAGAATTTCAAAACTAACAGAATGTTACTGCACAATATACTGGTGTTGGTCTGCAAAATTTTGATTGTAGATCTTTCCACTTTTAATTAAACACTACTAAAAGATGTTACTTCACAATTGTTTGTCATCAAAACAAAATTCTAACTAATAATAGTAAGAAGTAAAATATTCAATCCAATATATTTACTTAATTCTGCCCAATGCCTTAGAGTGCAGTAAACTCAACTCTTTCTACCCCACTCTGAATGTCAGGAGGTCAGAACATCATTTTACACTCTGTGCAGATTCACCCTGCGTTCAACTAAACTCACCAATTCTGAGTGGGTATTCTCAGGCTACTTATTTCAACTAATGTTTCTATACATTTGAATTTCCTTCTAATCTATAATCATTACACCTATTAAATTTAACAAGTCTAGAAAAATTCATCATTGAGAAGATACCAAAAGGGTGATCAAATATTCACTTAATATGTTATAATACCCTCTACCAATAAAAAAAATAAGCTGTTCATCTAATCAAATATTTTTTTGCAGACTGATACAACTTCACAGAAATAAAATTTCCATGATATCTAATCCATCTGTTTAACCTTTCAGGATAGTTTGTTTTACCCTATATATGAAGAAATGACCTCTGCCCCTAAAAGATATATTTTTGATCTGATCACAATATCTTTTAATAGACTGATAAAGGATCACTAAAGAATCATTCTAGTAAAATTTGGTTGTTATCTATCGATTAGGTTCTGAGAAAATGATTTTCAATGTTTACACTATATAACATATAGGGAAATGACCTCCGCACATAAAATACATATTTTTTATCCGATCACAATAATTTTTGCTATACTGATAAAGGGTCACTCAAGTATCATTCATGTAAAATTTGGTTGATATCTATCAATTAGGTTCTGAGAAAATGATTTTCAAAGTTTTCACTATATAACATATAGAGAAATGACCTCCGCACATAAAATACACATTTTTCATCCGATCACAATAAATTTTGCTTAACTGATAAAGGGTCACTCAATGATCATTAATGTAAAATTTGGTTGATATCTATCGATTAGATTCTGAGAAAATGATTTTCAAAGTTTTCACTATATAACATATAGAATAATGACCTCCGCCCATAAAATACATATTTTTCATCTGATCACAATGATTTTTTGTAGGCTGATAGAGGGCCCCTCAAGGATAATTCATGTGAAGTTTGGTAAATTTCCATCAATTAGTTTCCGAGAAAAGCCACCTATTACCATATAAGGAAAATAGCCATGCCCACTACAGCCATGATTTTCAACCGATTAAACTTTGAAGGAATCTGATAGAGGGTCACCCAAGGAACATTCCTGTGAAATTTGATTGGAATCCATCCAGTACTTATGAGGAGAAGATTTTTAAAGTAAAAGGTTACGGACGGACAGACGGACGCACGCACGGACGACGGACACCTCACCGTGACAATAGCCCGCTGGCCTTTCGGCCAGTGGAGCTAAAAATGTCAATTTTAAATGTACTGGGTAAATTATTCTATTTTCAACTTACTTTTTTAAACCCTTTTTCAATGCTGTCAAATATAGCCACCTGCAGTAGTTGCAATAGTAATTTACCCTATTTAACATGTGATACATATTCTCACATTTTGCATATTTCATAAACACCTGTACCAGGGCCTCAACTTACCCTATTCAACATGGTACATATATCCTCACATTTGGCATATTTCATAAACACCTGTACCAGGGCCTCAACTTACCCTATTCAACATGGTACATATATCCTCACATTTGGCATATTTCATAAACACCTGTACCAGGGCCTCAACTTACCCTATTCAACATGGTACATATATCCTCACACTTGGCATATTTCATAAACACTTGGACCAGGGCCTCAACTTACCCTATTTAACATGGTACATATATCCTCACATTTGGCATATTTCATAAACACCTGGACCAGGGCCTCGACATACCAGCTGCCTCTGTCTCGGTTCCTCCAAGCATAGTAACCTGTAAGTACAGTAAAACTTGTATTAAGCAACCAGGAATGGGACCACCAAAAGGGGTTGTTAAAGAAAATGGTCGCTTAATATGCGTTTTGTTTACAATTAAGAAATCAAGTATGTATATTATTGCCATACTCATGAATCCTTTACTGTAAAAACACAACAGAATTGAGACGATTCTGGTGAGTTTTAACAGCATAGGATGCATTTGCAATATTTTTAATACCTGTGATAGCTTTTTTTTCAGATATTTCAATTTAAAAAAGGGAATTTTGAAAGCCGTCCTTGCTAGGGCAAGATTGACTGTACCACAAACCATAATTGTTTAAACATAGTTTTTGGGGGTATAACAATGTTCTCACTCAACTTTGTCTCTTTGAATCCTCCCTTTGCAAAATTAAATGCTTTATGCATCATTAAATGAACATTAAATTTTTCAAAGAAAGACATTAATCTATTCATGTGATCCTGTTTCTAGCCTTTTCTGAACAAGTTTCATGTGATTTGATTTGAATTGGGGTTTTACGTCGCTTTCAACAATTTCCAGTTATACCGCAATGACTGGAGCTCCTAATGATGGATTCCTGGTATTTCTCACACCAGTACTACCACAACATCCCTTTCCTAGCCTCCAGTTGCTATTCCACATAGGTTTACAATTATCTACCCATTGGTGGAAGACAAATGTCGGAAAGGATAAGTGCCGCGGCCGGGGATCAAACCCGTGCGAATATAGACCCCTGATTAGAAGTCCAGCGCGCTACCAACTGGGCTATTGCCACGGCTAAGTTTCATGTGAGTTGGCCAACATTTTGACCAAGTTTAATGAAGATTGGACCATATTTGTGGCCTCTAGAGTGCAAACAATAAAATTGTCATTAGGGCCCCTTTTTCTGATGATATGGCATGGATTCTTCCCATTTTTCAAAGGGTGTATCCATGAGACTGGGTCAACATTCTGACCAAGTTTCATAAAGATTGGACCATATTTTTGGCCTCTAGAGTGTAAACACTTAAATTATTGACACTGGATGCCGGACGACGCACTTTGCACAACAGACAACAGCTATTCAATTATCACAAAAGCTCACCTTGAGAAAGATGTGCTGAGGTAAGCTTATAAAAAGCTAAGCAAATAAGTTAAAATGAAAGTGCTTAAAGTAGTAATGTGTAGCAGTGTGTCACATATTATTTTTAAAATATGATCTTTCCATTTTGCTGATTATGGAAAATAAGTAAGTATACACTAAGATCAGACTGCACATAATGTATAGTCTGATATTTGTCCTTACCTACTACAAAAGTAAGATTGTTCAAATTCATTATGACAAGGTTAATAATATTTTTACTCTGCCCTTTGGAGAAAGATAAGAGCTCAAAGAGTCTTAAGATAGTCTGGCAAACTTCTATTTATACTAGATGCCAGTCAAGGTTTGTTAATAATTGCCCTTTACACATATGTCAAATTTTTGGAAATGTCAGGCACAGGCTCATATATGTATGTAATATGTGTATCATGTCTTACCATTTTGAGTTGGATAACATATTAACATATCTGACATAGAAGGACATTGTCTGAGTCTTGTATCTGACCCGTCATGTTCATCTGTGTAATACTGAACCCCTCTATCTAATGCACCTATGTAACAACAAAACAAAACATGTAAATATTGCATGACATAAGTGTAACTTGAGTTTAATAGAACATTGATATATTTGGATACATATACGAGGGCTGATCCAAAAGTTCGTAAAATGAGGCTATAAATCATCAGAAAAGTTAACTATCAAAATAAAAATAAATAAAGTCTTTAAATGCATCATCTGTGTAATAAACGTGGAAAATTTAGAATGTCTATGTTCAATAGCGACTAAAAAATGCATGGATTAAAGCAAAGACCTCCTACTAACGCGGGGGAGCGAGCCGGAACGTCAAATACGATGTCAATGATAACTCTTTTCTACATAGCATCCGCTTACACTCATTCCTTTCTGTGCCTGATACACTACCTTACAGAAAGTATTCACATACCTTTCGAATCAAAGGGGCAGGTTCAGAAAGTGGCATTTTTGGCCCTGTTGCAAATTTTAATAAAAATGTGCTTATGAGTTTGTTTATGATCTATGATATGTAAAATGCAAGCCGAAAACATGATAGTTCTATCTTGCGTTGCCATGGCAACCATAAACCCTTGATCTACAAATTTATCCGATTCACCCATTTTTGATATAATATAGATTTAGGTATGTATAAAATGTGTGAAAAACTTTGAACATGCTATAAAAAAATTGTATTTTTACATCAAAACATGATGAGACATATTGCCATGGAAACACAACCAATTTTAATATAAAAATATCAGAAATTGGTAAAAAATGAGGCATATTTGACAGTATTCTATTGCATGACAGAACATTTTTATTTATTCATTTATTATTATTATTTTTTTTTTTAATTCATATTTATATATATCCATTTATTAGATGTTAGATAGATAATTCTATTATTCTAACAAAGGGAAATATGTTACTATGGCAACCGCTTACAGGTTTATCAAGAGTTATTAGAATTTCATTTTTACAGTAGGACATTTTCCATGGCATGTCCTTGATTTCAAGAAAAACTTTAGGAAAATGGTGTGTCTACAGTAATGAATTGAGTTAAAAATATCCAAAATACTTCTGGTTGCCATGGAAAATGACTTGTTATAGTGAAAAAAACCTCATTTCAGGAGTTTTTGAAGTCGCATCCATCAGTTTTGCAAGAAACTAGAACTGTCACAGAGCGGACATAACCCCCCCCCCCCCCCTCCGCCCAAGTACATTATCAAAATGCAGGTGCAAACCATTGTAAGGTGCTCCAGCCGCCGCGATATAACTGAAAAATACAATGACAAACATCCTAAGCAAGGTTAAGAAAGATTGATCCAAAGTTGTAAGAAGGAAATCGTCTTTAAGGCTCCTTTTCTTGTAACATGTGTCAGAGTGCCACCACAGGCAACATTTTGTCTAGACAAACAATCTGAGCAAGTTTGAGGAAGATCAAGCCAAAGTAGTGACCTCTAGTGCTAAAACAAGATTTGGCCTTACCCCTTGGAGTAACCTTGACCTTTGTGATCAAGACACGATATTCACAAATAATTTTTTCATGGACAATTTTGCCAACTTATGTGAAAATCCATTCATAGATAGGAGAGTAAACGACTAAAAATCAATTTTATACCCTAATTTTGACCTTGACCTCTTGCTGTGACCTTGACTTTTGAAACCAAAACACGAGGTTCAGAGAAAACAAAACATGATATTCACAAACTATGGGCAATTTTGCCAACTAATGTGAAAATTCATTCAAAGATGGGAGTGTAACCTACCAAAAACAATATTATAAACCAATTTTGACCTTTGACCCCTTTCTCTGACCTTGACCACTGGAACTCAAACACAAGGTTCAGAGAAAACAAAACACGATATTCACAAATATTTTTTTCATGGACAATTTTCTACCTTATGTGAAAATCCATCCATAGATGGGGGGGTTAACGACCAAAAATCAATATTATATCCCAATTTTGACCTTTGACCTCTTGCTGTGACCTTGACCCTTGAAACCAAAACACGAGGTTCAGGAAAAAACAAAACATCTTATGCCTATGTACAATTTTGCCAACTTATGTGGAAATCCATTGTCAAATGCCTGTGATATTGATTTTGATTTGAATTGAGGTTTTACGTCGCTTTCAACAATCTCTCAGTTATATCGCGACGACTGGAGCACCTAACGATGGATTCCTGTTATTTCCCACACCAGTACTACCACCACATCCCTTTCCTAGCCTCCAGTTGCTATTCCACATAGGTTTACGATTATCTACCCATTGGTGGAAGACAAATGTCGGAAAGGATAAGTGCCGCGGCCGGGGATCGAACCCGTGAGAATATAGACCCCTGGATTAGAAGTCCGGCGCGCTACCAACTGCGCTATTGCCGCGGCCCTGTGATATTGAACAAAAATGAATATCATACCCAAGTTTTGACCTTTGACCTCCGAGGGCAAAAAGTTCATTTTTAAGCTGGGAGCCACCTGACAACCAAAAATTGCTTGTAAGTTTTAGTTTTTATAAATTGTAAGAATTTCACTATAAATGAAATAAAGTTGGTTGTACAGTGGCGCCCATGGTTTTACTGGGTCTAAAGTTGTGATTTTCACCTTTTTTCTAGGAATTTGCATAATTTGCACGTGCTTCTCTTCCATTTTCGACAAGAAAGGACGCTCAACATACACTTCGATGCCAGTATTTTGAAGTTCAATCTCCACTTGCATGTATGATACATCAATATCAATAATTGAATCAAATTAAAAAACAAGAATTTTTAGGGCCAAATTCTGTAGTTAGTGAACCTGCTCCTTTGATCACAATTTTTATATACATGGTGTTTCTAATAAAGCGGAGAGCCAAAATCTTGACCTTTATTTATGAAAAATAGTGAGAATCAATTCGGATATATTCGTTCGTTGAAACTCTATTATACCATTCCAAATACTTCTTTGAAGCCTTGCCCACTGCGAATATCTGGGATAGCTTAAGGAAAAGTTCTCTTCTGCACACTTTTATCATTTTTTATAAATTATCTGAAATGTTTCGATAGTTGTATAACATAGATCATGGCGAAATTCGAATAATAAACGGTATTCATATTTTGGTGTTGACGTCTTGTCAATTTTTCCTCGAATATTCTGTATTACTAAAATATTCTGTGTCCATAAGAAAACTGCCAATAAGCTTTAAAATATGACAAAATAATTCCTATTTACTTCCTATTTAATTGAGCCAAGGAATTCCAACTAATAAGTTACAGAAAACTTACAGAAAACTTACAGAAAACCTATTTTTTAAAGCAGATTTTCAATATTTTTTCCCGCTCTCCCGCCTTAGCATACATATGTTTCTATGGTAACGCATTCTAGAGCCGCTAAAATTAATTCTGCTAAAATAATGACATTAATGTTCTCCATTGTTACAAAACTGCACATTGACCAAATTATATACTGAACAAGCTATAAATACGAAAGTTATAAGCCCATTATACAAACTTTAGGATCGTCCCTCGTATATACCTTTATTAAAGTATAGACACTTACTGGTTTGAGAAAGTATAAGTGAAATATTGTTTCTATTGTATCTATAATAAATTTAACTCTATCTATCTCATAATCTGTTGCTTTAACTTAAGTTGTCCATTCGTCCCTCCCCTATAAGCATGTACAATAATATCTATGGGTTTCCCTTCAACAGTCCTCCAATCTAGGATACAGGGCCTCGTTTTACTTAACATCTTATAAAAAAATTGATTGCAAGTCAAAATCACACACCATACCTGGTGGTTTCATTCATTGTTAGATTTTGCCTTGCAATATCTCATCAGAATTGTCTTTAGAAGACCTTTCCAATGAGATAATGCATGACAGAATTCCTTATTAAGTAACAAATATATAAGCAACTTAAATTTTTGATTTACGCAAAAGATTATTGTAAGATGTTTAGTACAACAGGCCCCAGGAGTCCAAGTTTGAAACATGCAGCAGATAGGGGCCATTAATTTATAGAGTGTTCCATTTCTGGGGCATTCACTTATGCTTCCTTACCCTAAATGCAGATTAAATGTTGTTAAACAGAGAGAAGAGTCCATCCAAAAGGTAGAACACTACAACCAGCTCTTAATTAAAGAACAAGAGCACCGCCTTTGGGTGCCTACACTAGGCTGTTGAGTGCTGGATGGTGGAAAAATATCTAAGTAAAAAAAAGGGGCAAAATTTGCACAAAATGCATTTAGTTATCCCCCTTAATAGTATAGGTTGCTCTTTTGATGGTGAACATGTGTGTCAAGTTTCAAGTGAATGCCTTCAGTAGAACAAGAGATATCACAAAATGTCAAAGTTTTCGCACGACGAAGACGACAAAAACAACACCAAGGCTATAGCAATACCCTGGGTTTTCTCGAAAAACAGCAAAGCTGAAATATCCTTACCTCCCCTACAAGCCTGTACTATAAATATCTTGGGTTTTCCCCTCAACATGGGACAACATGTGTTGTCAAACAGGGAGAAAACTCCGTCCAGCTCAAACTTTTTACCGTCGGATCCAAAGATGTATCCTTCCTCACCATGACTCAAGATACAGATGATTGCAGCCTCCCCAGATCTGTGCCCGTCATCTTGTGAGAAATCTTGAAGTTTTATTGCCATTTCCTACAATGATGAAGTAGTATTCAAGGAAATGTTCAACATGTAATATGATAGGTTAGCAAATTTTTGATTGACAATAGAAATTATGTTTATTGTTGTTTATGAGCTTTCATACCAGCAGAAAGATCCCACTTTGAAGGGAGATATATTCTACCATGCATTAAGCACAGGCTAAATCATTTGAAATCTGTGTGCAAAAAACATGTACTATTTTTCAAAATAAGATAATTTTTTTGATAAAATCATTCAATATCTTAAATTTACGAGCTTTGAGAATATAAACTGTCTAACTGTAATCCTTATTCAGCTAAATAATTGTTTTGAACAAACTGCATTTGTTTTTGACATTTCATCAAAATGGCTAAGGCCATACTGCAGACCTATGTAGGCCTATCTTAGTCTACACTATCTCCCAAAAGGGTGTGTTCAGCAAGCATATGTTGTAAACACCATAGGAATGGTTAGAATACAGAAGAATATAGTTAGAGTACAGTCAATCTTTCTCAAGAGACCACATCTATTGAGCAACCATTTTTTTTAAGTGACCATTTTCAAAATCCCCTTCTTTAAATCAATACATATTAAAATGTAGGTATTGTTGGTCTAATAATTATTGACAATAAATTCAGTGTTGTTAAAACTCACCAGAATCGTCTCATTGAGACGATTCTTTTTGAGTTTTAACATCAAAGGCTAATTGAGAATTTTGCAATAATATGCACATTTAATCAAAAGATATGTTTCTTTTTGTAAACAAAACGCGAATTATACGAGGCCATTTTCTTTAACAACTTCCTTTTAGTAGTTTAATTAGAGATTGCCTAAAACCAATTTTACTGTATGATGGGACTATGTTTGGAGTTTGTTACCTTTGCAGTGAGTCCATCCTTATCATTGAACACTGTAACATCAAAATGTAGCTGACACAACATATTGTGGAGATTCTCTCTGTCAATGTCTGTCCCACGACGTGGAGGTTTGCCCGTCACCTCATTGACGTTTAAAATCAGGGCCTTACCCCGAGGAATTCTTCTCATTGAGTAAGACTGAAAAATAAAATAGCACACTGACATTTCATTCAAACTAAAAATATATATTTGCATGCTACAATAAATTTATCTGACTAAAGCAGTCAAAAGAAGATAACAAACACAATTTTAATTGCTGCTTAAGAAATATTCTCCTTATATTGAACAAAATCACAATCTGTACTTTAAGGGCAAAAGTTTACTGTACCCTGTAAGTCAAAGATATCCATCCTAGACCTGGTTGTAGAATAATATACATTAAACATAAATCATGAGTATCATTGCTTAAACCTGTGGAAAATTATTCTGGTACAAATATCAGCACTTAAAACATTTCTATTTTTCTTAGTACAGCTTTTTCCTATTTAGTCTTATGGGTGCTACTCAAAAGTTATCGTCTTACAGTTGTTCAGTTATTTAGACGAGAAATTATTCAAGCAACAATTTGACATACAACATTGATTTTAAGGTAGCCGAACCGTAACAGTTTTTCAACATTTTGTAAATCATGAACTTTCACAATGTTTACCGAAGTTTCCTAATGAATATCATTAGGAAACCTCGGTTAACACTGTTCAAGTTCATTGCTTTCGTAACATTGCGGAACTATTAGGGATACACTACCTAAGAAATTCAAAACAGCATATAAATACCTGTTTAAAGTTTGCAAAGTAAAACTGCCTAGAACAGTGATCTACTTTCACATCTATGGGTCCATCAGTAAGATCTATCTCGGGGTCGTCCATGACCCCATGTAGGACCCCTTTTTGGTAGGTTTCCTGGTGATTTTCACCTTCTATAACAACAGATGGTTTTGAAGGACGTCGTTGCTGTTCTCCAATGACCTTGACAATACCTTCCTGGTCATCAACGATGTTCATCTTTGTTTGTGTGGCCAAGTTGTCTGTCTGTAAACAGTCCAGGTCTTCTTTAGCTCGTTTGGCTGCAAATGATTAAACTATTAGAATTTTACGCAGCTTTCAACATTTTTTCAGTTATATCGCAGCAGCTGGAGCACCTAACAATGGACTCCTGGTATTTCTCTCACAGGTACAACCATCACATCCTTTCCTAGCCTCCAGCTGCTATCTCACATAGGTCTACGATTATCAACCCATTGGTGAGAGACAAAAAATTGGAAAGAATGAGTGCCGCAGTCAGTGATCGATCCAGGAACCTTTGGATTGACAGTCCGATGCGCTACCACTTGCACTATGACGTAGGCACTTGGCTGCAATTAAAGTTTGTAAGTATGAAAGTGGCATATCATAGGGATGAGTGTATTTTACACTGCCTTTATTGTAATAAAATGTGCAATTCTTTTAGCACATGGCAAATAACGTCCATAGGGAGTTATGTTTAAGTGTCCAGAATCCTAATATAATCATGTAATACTCAATGACTAAACCTGCTTCCAACAGTTAATGTATCAGTTAATGATATATACTGATAACAGGATTTTCGCACTAAATTAGTAAGGTCAAGCTTCTTTAAAAAAAAGAGTAATTAGTAATTGACTTTTCAGATGACCTTTACCTTCTCAGATGCAGATGGTTGACAGGAACATTTATGCCAAATACAAGCAGTTTCACTCAAAAAGTGTTGGTACTGGAAAATGTTTATTTTGTAGGTTTAGTTCACAGCTTAAGATTTCGGACATATGGACAGAAACTTGGACATATGGACAGAAACTGATATAACAATATATTCAAAATCTATCATGTGTGTGTGGGTGGGTGGGGGGGGGGGGGGGGGAGGGGGGGGGGGGGGAAGATGTTAAAAATGTTTTAAACAGAAATTCTTACCTATACTATCCTCTTCATCAGAAAATGGTCTTTTATTCATTGTATCTGGAAACAGAAAATCATATTTGAGCCTGTGTGTTAGATTTCCAACAATTTCACATGTGTGCAAAGCAATACCTTTGGTCAGCCTGTGCAGCCGCAGAGACGAACCAGAGTCTTTGCTATGCACTGTGTAGTTAGTTCAGGTGTGAAACCCTCTTCAGACAGTCAGCAAATATTCTAATTGTATGGCGTTGTTACCTTGGCTGCAAAATTTATGTCCATCACACACACATGAAATTGTTGGAAATGTCATGCACAGGCTCATTTACATTTCAATACAGTAAAACTTGTATTATACAACACCTCAAAGGAATAGAAAAAAACATTTGTTTACATGCACCAACAACAACAAAAAAATCGTCAGAAATAATGAATTCAAAAAGGCTTTTACTTTCACATTTTTTTCCCTCAAATCTTTAACCCTCTTTAATTTCTCAACTCTGTAATTTGTAAAGCTAAATGAAACTTACACAAGAGATGCAGTTTTCTTTTCCAGGAAACCCATTTTTGTTATGCCACATGAGCTTTTCATAAATGTCTCACTTGAAATACTGATAATTTGTGAAGTCCTATGAATTTGTTGGTGATAAAATGAAGGTAAAGAATCTTCATTTTTTGAGAAAAGTATCATGGATGATAAATATTCTGGGTACCATTAATTTCCTCCAAGTTGTGGCTGGCTTATCCTTTATAAAGAGAATCTAACTAAAAAACATTTATTCAATTTCTTCAAGGCAGAAGCAGGAAAATATAATTATAATTAGGATAATCGTTTGTTTCAGTGCAAGATCCTTTTACATTTCATTGAGTTAACAGCAAAGGCTATTTTTTGAAAAGTTGCGGAGCTCCAAGTGAAAATGTTTCTTTCATTGTTCACCAAATGAAATATAAATCGATCTCACTTGAAACTTGAAAATTCTAAATCATAAAAGCATAGATGAGACTAAATGTGAACATTTTAGAACTTTTTTTAAAAGCATGTAATTTTGCATGTACATTGTAATTGCTCTTCAGCGTTCATGATGACATCACTTATTTGGCATCACTTAGAAAAACTTTAGGCAGGTTGAAATGACCAAAAGTGGTATATTAAGTTCAAGATAATTTCACTGGTAATGCGATGAGTTTATCAAATGATAATCCATTGTTAATTCTCAATTATTCACCAAAAAGGATTAAATAAAAGTAGGTAAACATTGACTTATACAACTCTAAATTTTTATCAAAGCATTATACTTTATGAGATTAAAGAATGTAATATTTGATAATTAGTTTAACATTATGATGGAGCTTAATGATGATTTATTATTTTTTTGTTACTCACCAACTTAACATCATGATGGAGCTTAATGATGATTAATTATTTTTTTGTTACTCACCAACACTATCATTCTTCAACAATCTTGGTACATTTCTCTTTATCACATAATATTCCTGCTCTGTCCGTCCGTTTGTCTGTCCAACATCAGCGTGAACTGTTTGTATATAGTGAGGCATGGCCAACATTTCTCTCTCAGATGACAGGGAACTTTTCACCTCAATATGGCGGGGGATTTCAATATAACTTCTTCCAACAACATACTGCTTATTTGGACTCATAGGTGGAGAAGAAGATACTAGTTTCATAGCACTTGATAACTGTGGAGTAACCAAATTTTTGCCATATACCTCAGACTCTGTTTTTGCACCTACATTATCATGATAGCCTATATAATTATTGTTTATTTGATTACGTGGATCACTATTATCACCTGGATGTATACCATTGTATTGTGAGATTTCTACTTTCTGTTGGACGGAAGACAAATTTATGGCATTGGATGGGATGGAAGACGGATTTACAACATTTGATGGAATGGAAGGCAGATTCGTGGCATTTGATGTTTGGAATGAGAATGGATTTAATCCTTTAAGTGGAGACTGGGATGATTGCACGACTATCTTGGAAGACGATGTTAATGGTGATGAATTGAACACTTCAGGTGGATGAGCAATCAGTTTATCTTTGGAAGACATTTGATGTTCTAGTATATTACTACCTTCAGCAATATTATTGGGTTGTGAGTTTATATCATTCACTGGGTAATTCAGTTGGCTACTTGTATTTCTACTTATACCATGTTGTAATAGTAACTGTTCTTTCCCAGACATAAAGCCGTTAGTTTTTAAAGGGGAATGTACTTGATGCCCGGTTTGTGTAAAATTCGGTCTCGAGAGTGAGTTTTGGTAGAAATAATAGGCATCATGTTCTAGATTTGAAGACAGTGGAAGATTTGGTTTCCCTAAAGCCAGATGAGAAGGCTCTATACTCCGCCTGTATGTTTGATGCTCAAACTCCTCCCTCACTGCCATATTTGGAAGAACCGGTGTATTGTGTCCACTGTCACTAGCTACCTTTGGACAAGCGAAAGTGGTAACACATGTTTCAGGTTGTGGGACACTACAAGTTGCTACAGGCTTGACCTCCTTTACGATGCTATCATTCTGATCCTGATCTCCATTCTCCTTCTCCGAACTTTGTTTAGGTTTGAGGAACAGATCAACAACATCCTGCTGATGGTCAGCTATCAGAGCTTCACAAAACAAATCAAAAGCTTTCGTACCAGACAACTCAAGCTCTTCTAAAAGCTCTTCTGTTTGTTCTGCAAATGTACTTTTGGCCTGAAATTGTAACAGGAATGTAGATGTCATTTCACCCTTTTCATAGAAATGAAGTTCAACCTTATATAATTTAATTGTAGTTCTTTTCAAAAATTTTTGAAATATGATTGGCTGAAAAAATAGTATCATTACTCAATGACAACAATTTTCAGAGCCCAGCTATTCCGAAGCTTAGACACAAAGTAGTCCCCCTAAAAATCTTGTCTCACTATAAAGAGAATTTTCCTTTTTTGACTTGAGAGAGATATATGAAGCTAAAAAAGTTAATCACACTTATGTATGAATCTGCTTTGTGCATTCAGTGTGATTAGATTTTTATTTCATACCTCCATGAATTCATCAAATAGTATCTTTATCATATAACTACTAGTCATTAAAGGTATGTGCCTGATGTCCAGAATGTAAATGATGCAGGGGTGTGGAATTCTATTACCCTACTTGCAAAACACAGACTTTTCTACTAGCAGACAAGACTTTTTACACTTTCTAGGCCACATGTTCATGGCCAAGTAAAACAGACAAAATATAAGTACAAATCTTTTCAAAGCACTTATTAGATCTAAGATACATTATCCTAATGCTCATATCAAAGGGTAGAAAATACATATTTTTATGAAGAAAATGATAGGTTTCAGCATTCCTTCGTTTTAAACAGTATTTTCTTGATATCTATCTTTTGACTGTTCTGCAAACAAGTTCATTTTTACTCCAGAAAAATAAACACTCATCTTTTACCTGACTTTTGTATTCGATATTCATGTATTGATAAGAATCAGTACGAAATAAAATATCTGTTCTGTTCTGTTTCAGGAACAAGTAGCAAAAATTTCCACATCAACGTCAAACACTGACAAGGTTTGATACAGCTTGGCGTTTTCTCTTATATCAACAATCACTGAGCAATGATGTACCTTCATGCTTTAACAACTTAACCCTTGTCATGCTTAACCCGGAATATTCCTGCTTTGGCAGGAGCAATAGACAAACATCAGCCTGCACATATGTGCAGTCTGATATTAGTCTACAATACCAATTTCTCACTTTCAAACCAGAATAGTCGATAGATTTAGTTTTTCAAATAAAAAATTGACCTTCAGTTGATACTTTCAGTGCCCTTTGATTTTGATGAAAATTTTGAGCCATATTTTATTCAGCATGACAAGGGTTAAGGCTGTAAAATAAAAGTATTTCGGGTCTTCTCTGTTCAACATAAAATCATTGAGAGCTGTCAGCAAATTATTTTAATTTTTTCTAGATTACTGGAAGGTGTAATCAATTTCATTGAAAAATACACAAATCTTTAAAGGTTAGACTAATAAACAAGACACTACAACAGACTTATTCAGCTTTCAGTCAAAGAAAGAGTCTCAATCTGGCATTAAGCATGGCATTAAGAATCAATCTTGGACATGATATACAGTTGATATTGCTCAAGCGACCACATCTATTAAGAGACCATGATAAAAAAGTCCCTTCACCGTATGCAAATCTCTGAAAAAGAGGACATTCTTAATGAAAAATTGGTTATTGTTGAATCTTATGTTGTTGAAACCCATTAGAATCGTCTTAATAAGACGATTCTAATGGGTTTAAACATTATAGGATTCAGAACGACTTCACTGAAAATCTATGAATGCTATCAAAATGAACAGTCACATTTATTATAATATTTTGTATTAAGCTACCATTCCAATAAACAACTGCTTTTTGGTGGTCCCTGAAGTGGTTGCTTAACACAAGTTTTACTGTGGTTAGAATTACCTTTATATTTTGAATCTGTCTTCGTGTCATCACTTTTCTAGCCAGTAGTTGTGTATACAAGCCACCCCTAACATTGATGTTGTCAACCAAGTTGACTCGCTGAGTCAGCAGGATGTCCTTATGTTTGTCATCCATGGCTGAAAGAATGGAAATTGAATATTTTGTGACCCATGATAAAATAAGAATATGGGGAAAGCAGAATGGCCAGCTACTAGTGTTGAGCAATTTGTTTCAAAGCACAAACAATAATCAGTTTTTAGTTGAAAGAATGAATCGACTAATGATGGATTGTACAATCTTTTTCATACAATTAATACAGCACTCCTAGTATCATCCTTTGAAGAATAGAATGTGAAAGTTTATTTAAAACTCATTACCTACAGACTCTTTCTGCAGATTTTTCTACCATCTCAATGGCTCAGAGTGAAACAGTTGTAACTATCTATAAATATATAGGCAGTTACAACTGTTTCACGCTGAGTCATCAAACTAGTGTCAGTTTTAAATACAAATGTATAATGACTTTATATATGTATTAGGAACTAATTAATTGATTATGATATTTCTAAGTCAATTATCACAATTGGAAGCCCAAACCAACTGATTTCGAGAAAAAAATGAAGATTTTTGCTCTTTGATTATATGTGAATAGGGATGTGCCCAGATGGGGCCCAAATATAACCCCAGGGTCTTGATATGAACAAACTTGGAAGTGGTCCAAAAGATGATGCTTCAGACCAAATAGGAATGCTATCTGCCCTCTGGTTTCAGAGAAGAAGATTTTTGAAGATTTTCCTATTTTCATCCTTTTTTGTTAAGGGTTAATGGAGAGTTGAGGGTGGATTTCATTTATGTGAACAACTTTGATAGAGCTTGACCCAAGGAACATCCCTGTCAAGTTTCAACAAGATTGGCCCTCCTATTTAGGAGGAGAGGATGTTTAAAGAATTTGTGGACAATGTTTAACGCATGACTGATGAAGGAAATTGGACAATCACAATAGCTCACCTTGAGCACTTCTTGCTCAGGTGAGTTAATAAAAAGAAATTTTTCAGCCAATCAGAATACACGGAATCTATTTTCAAAAACTTGCTTTTCTGTTAGAGACATCGACAAAATCAAGGCAAATAGAGGTTATAAGATAGATATAATACATACTAAGTGTATTGTATAAACAAGATGTGTTTGTGAAACACAAATGCCCCCGTAACAGCATTTTTTTTCAAAATGTTGACCTTGACAGATGACCTTGACCTTATCACATGACCTTAACTTTGGTATCAGCAAATGGGTATCATTGAGATCTATCATCATGCCAAATATGAGCCTTGTATCTTGAATAGGCTTGAAGATATTTGCAATGTTAAGTTTTTAATTAAGTTTTGCAGACAGACAGACAGACGGATGGACAGACAGAAGGACGGACGGACAGACAGACAGACAACTGTAAAACAATATGCCCCCAATCTTTCGATACGGGGGCATAAAAATATCATACTTGTTTTTGAGATTTGATAATGGTCTTGGCAGAGCCTTGACAATTATCAATTTTCCCAACCTAGTTAGATATTTTTTATTCATACAAAACACTAAGTATGTATTATTTATTTCTCACACCAGTACAACAATTACTTTTCATTCACACCATCAGCTGCACACTCCCCCCCCCCCATACACACACACACACTTAGCATTCGGAACATCACTCAGCCATTTTCCTAAACTACAACATACCTCGGATGTATGTAAGGCCGATGGGTATGTAACAAAATCGTGCATTTTGTTAGGCGGAAACAATGTAAAAAATCTAGCACTGTAGATTTATATCTATTACAGTAAATAACGGCTGAAAAATCTTAATTTTTGAGAATGACGAATCATTCTCAAAAATTAAGATTTTTTCAACCGTTATTTAAGAATCTAAAGATATTTATATTAGGATACGATGGTTTTACGTCAGTGACTTTAACAAGTAGTTTTGACGACGTCAAATGTTTTCACTCACAGTTTCGAGGGCTAATGCCATTTTACTTGACGTCATCGAGTTTTTCCAAGGTTTTCCCGTAATTTTTAAAAATAGTCCGTCTATGTACATACGAGGTTGATCGTGAGATTGGCCGAGAGGTGTTCCGAATGACACACTTAGGTGTACAATTTATCATTTGAACATTGGGGAAAGTGCTTGTCACAGAGACTTTTGTCAATTATTATACAGAAGTTCCCCCTGACCCCCTACCATGAGTGACCCACTCAGAAGCAAAATTTGGACCACTCCATAAGATGTTTTGTAATGACTTCAATGCCATAGAATGGAAATTGAAAGCTGAATACCTTTCTGTAATCTTCAATGTTTCTATTCTGATGACAAGTAATGTTGAAATCTGAACCAAGCAGCAGGCATCTTTTAGACCTGAAAAATATAGAAAATATTTTTTTTAAATAACTATGCTGTGTGATAAAGGGCTTGTGCTTGCTTATTGAATATAGAAGTAATTGGCTCCTAGAAAGTGAATCTTTAGAGGTCAAAACAAAGTAATGAGTAGATTATAAGTTAGATCAGACTTCACAGAATACAACCGTCCCACTGCCGCCCATGTGATAAGTTGTGCCTGAATACAGGACCAACTGACTGGTTAATTATCTAGCAACATACACAATGTGTTTTGTTGTTCTGTCTGATGGAATTTAGTTCAGTCTGGTGAAATATTTAGTTTACCAGACCCCCTGTCCGGTAGAAAATATAGGTATTTTGGTGAAGACTGTAAGATATTCATAAGAATTTATCAATCTCATTAATATAGGAGTAATTGGTGAATTTTGAGGGGTCAAAACAGCTGTTGGAGAAGTCAAAACAATTTAATGAGAGGATTATAAGTTAATATTTTCTTGTCTATATGCTTGTTGTCTTATTTAAATGTCCCCTTAAAAGCTTAATGTGTGTGTGTTTCTGTTTATTTATTGTTGCTACCGTAGCACATGCCCATATGAGTGACGCCCCCAGAAGATGGTTAGTTGTTACGGGGGATAGTGCAAGGATACACGACAAAACTACTGCTGAGATCTGTCATGGTTCTTTAATGTGCTCAGTGTAAAGCACCATCTCACGGGACCTTGGTTTAACGTCACATCCAAAAGTTTTATTAGTGTACCAGCCCGGGAATCGAACCCACTCGGTAGAACTCCAATGGTTTTAAAGTCTGGTGCTCTACCAACTGAGCTAATCGGGCTGGTGATAATATCTTAATAAGGTATTCATAAGAATTTATATGAATCTCATAAAAAGATATGAAAGAGACAATTTTTACTACTCAGAGGTTGACACTAAATCCTGAGACATGAAATCAAGGAGTCTTAGCTCAAAGTAAGGAGTCCAATATGACCAATAATGAGAGAATATTTTGGAAAAGAAGAAATTGCTTATAAAAAAGAATTTCTTCTTTTCCACAATGTTATTCCATAGAAGAATTTTTTTCTAAAAACACTACAGGATGAAAGGAATTGTTTTCTTCAACAACTATTGTATTAAAAAGATCTACAGTTTTGGCAAGTGTTAGAAAGGACACTGCTCTGTGCATTTGTTTTTATATTATTCTCATATGACCCTTGGACTCCATTGGACCCCTTAATTCCATATTGAAGGAGTCCCTACTTGTAAATAGGGAGTCTCAGACTCCTAGACTCCCTTTAGTGTCGAACCCTGCAGGGTACTACTATCATACTAACAATTTGCAGTAGTATCATTATCAAGATGTAAAACAGGAAGTTTAAAGGGTAACAATGACCCTAGACAATAAATTTTTACAATGTTCCTACTGCTTCTTCAAAATGGAGGTAAAAATGGTTATTTTGCAGTATGCATGTACCCCCTTTAATATGAGACAAAGAAGACTGCCTGCAATAATAAGGTAATAATAGGGTACAAGATTCCATTTCGGGGTAAATCCTGTTTGGGAACCCTGTTTTAGGGGTCAAAATAGAGGGGTTTTTTTCAGATTTTTGAGGGTCAAGACCCTGGTTTAAAGGTAAAACACTAGCCTTAGTGGTGTCTGAGCTGAAATGTGTCTCAGAGGTAAAGATAAGATGGGGCAATGCCAATCAGCGTTGGATTCCCATTATCGCAATTATTCACAATACTTGTATTCATTAATATCCATATGAACCTAGGAGTCCACCTGGCTCCTTCCTAGCAAAATGAAGTTCCAACTATTAAAACAAGGAATCTTGGACTCTAGGACTCCCTTACAAGGAAAAGACTGACCATTCTTACTTCGGGACCCAGGCTGCCAAATTTCAACATTTTAAAGGGTGTAACAATAGGTCGAACTATCGCTGTATCGTGATAGTTTACCTAGCAATAGCAATAGGTTGATAGCATTTTTTCAAGTCAATAGATATCGCAATTGTTCCTTAGATTATTGATAGTATACAAAA
Organism: Fragum whitleyi; assembly: GCA_948146395.1. Taxonomy (NCBI): domain Eukaryota; kingdom Metazoa; phylum Mollusca; class Bivalvia; order Cardiida; family Cardiidae; genus Fragum; species Fragum whitleyi. Next base: position 4,817,446 of record OX411554.1, read on the forward strand.
GGTTTTTTTTGAAAATGAAAGTAGAACTAAATGTAGTAACAATACTGCCTTTCTGCATGTTTTTATCAAAGAATGAGGTCAAATCCAATTCTTTCTATGGGAAAATCTGTAATTAACTGATTTGATCATTTACTTGCCATTGACAAGGTAAACAGCATCTTTAAGAACAATATAAAGTTACTACCTAATAAAAAGCTTTAACAATGATTTTTATCTATCTTTTCTGTAAAAACAACTATTGTGATAGTATTGCAATAGTTTTCTGACTATTTCAATACTATTCCAATAGCAACTTTACTATCGCTATAATATTGTGATACTAATTTTGAACTCAATAGTCACCTCTAGATATTTGCTAATAAAAATCTAGGAGCCCAGCCCAAAATCTAGGGGCCACTGGCAACTGGGTCCCTGCTAGTCTTTTTCCCTTTTCCCAAACCTTTACAGGGATCGACACTAACTTCTATGAGTCAGGAGTCAATTTGACTCCCAAATTATGTGTTCAAGATGTCATGGCTCAAAGTTAAGACATCCAAATTTTCATACAATGGGAGAACTTTGTGGAAAAGAAGACATTGCTTGCTACAAACAATTTCTTCTCATAGTTGCCACAAACCCCACTCCCAATGAAGATATTCTTTCAAATATTCCTATATTCATGTAAATATTCACAGTCATCTTCGAAATCTTTTGTAGTAAACAGATCTTTTATTTGCTCAAAATATCCTCATATGAACGGCTTACAGTCAACTCGTTCCTCAGTCAACTCGTTCCTCAGTCAACTCGTGGCGTTTTTGGTCAACTCATTCCCCAAAATTGGTCAACTCGTTCCCCAATCGATTTTTCCTCAGTCAACTCGTTCCCCCGGAAATAATCATATCTATTTGAAATAACTTTATATTTTTTTTCTTCTGAATGGGTTAAAGTAATCAAAATAAGATATTTTGATAATGTCTTTTAAAAAACAATGCAAAATTTATGATAGTTACCCTTTAACCAAAAATTATAAGACCGATTTAACCCTCCGATATTTCCCAGAAAACTGATTGAATATTAGCTGAAAATTTATATATAAAAAAGAATACTAGATGTGAGAAGTTGGCTGGAGAGAGGCAACGTGGGTCGTGCTTGTTGATTGACAGGGTGCCGATGTTGTGTAGACAATACCACTTGAATCTGTCTGGGGTGAATTGCAAGGAAGCAAGTCTCCTGCCGGAGTCGAGCTATTTGCCTTGCTGATCTGTCTGGTGCCGGTTGGTAACTCATGACAGTTTGGTCCCGGAGACATGCTTCTGTCTACCGGGTGGGCGTCATCGGCGAGCATGCCTTGTGGAGACATGCTTCTGTCTTGGTGGTTCTTTTTAGAGTTGCTTCCACTTTTCATCATATCCCTGACCGGTTTCGTTCAAATTAGAACTCATCAGAGGGTGATGTTAGCTGGTTTTAGCTTGTATTGGATGATAGAAAGAGTGAGCAGTCCGCTATATATACTTAGCGGTGCCGGTTGGTGCCGGTAGTACTAATAATAGCTCCACGTGATCAGTGGTGCCGGCGGGTGCCGGTGATATATAATTTAGTATCTAGGGCCGGAGGGGTGCCGGGTGGTGCCGTTATCTATGTTGCTAGGCAACATGGTGCCGGTCGGTGCCGGAACGGGCTGTAATGGGCCGTGGCTTGTGCCGGTGGTTGCCGGCGGGTGGCTAGGAAAGACCGGCGGGTGCCGGCGGAGGGGAGATACTGGGGTTTTGAGAAACTATGTTGTTCTCGTGGAGCTATCGTAGTGAGGAGACACTGAGTGTCAGAAATAAACCAGTAACAATGAAGACAAAATACGAAATATTACTGAGTTTTAATGTAGATATTTGTATTTGCATACAGAAATAAGAGCAAGAGAGATTGTCTTTAGGTGATTGTACAGTCGTTCGCAGTGTGGTGGAGTTTCAAACTGTTTGTGAATTGTGAGCGTCGGATCTATTGGGAGGCCATCATCAAGGTTGAAGGGTTCCGGTGGAAGTTCTTCTTCCAATGTTTGAAACCACTGGAACAGTTGAGTTTCTTCGGGTTTCGCCGGAGGATCGACATATATGGTGATTTCCATATTCTTAGAGCATGTTTGTTCATGTTTGGTCAGGTCATCTTTCCTGACATACGGTTTGTTGCAATGGCTGCAAACAAATTTCCTCCCTGCATGTGCCGATTTATTGTGGCGGTGATATGATCCACGATGTTTGAAGGTTTTACTGCATTTGCTGCATTCGTACATGGCGTCGGTGGTTTAGTGCAGCGACGACGTTACTAACGTCGAACCGCGTATGACGTTGTTTACGTCGATCTCGGAAATGACGTCATGTGACGTCGTCGGCGTTGTGGATTATTTCCATCAATGTAGACTGTGTTTCTGTATGTGACCCTGTTTTTCGGGGTAGCTACCTTTGTCAAATTTAAATGAAACGTCGCATCCAGCCCAGCCAAAAAACGGGAAAAAGGTAAAAACGAAAACGATGACTGACTGCATGTTTTTTGACTAGGCTGAGATGTTGATACCTACTGGGTGAAGAGTGTGAAGTTGAAAGATCCAATATGATTCACGCGATCGTCTCGCAGTGGTGCTCTTATTAGATTCAGGGTTATGCCGTAAGATTTCAATGATTTGATATTCGACATCGCTGGCTTGATGTGAAATCGAATTGAAATGGTTGGCCACTGGTGTGTCTTTTTTCAGACGTATATCTCGCAGATGTTCTTTGATTCTGATCTGGAATTCTCGTTTGGTTTCTCCCACGTATTGCTTGGAGCATTTTTTGCAATTTAGTAGGTAGACTACATTTTTTGTCGTGCAGTGTCCTCTTAATTTGCAACGATATTTAAGCGTAGTGTAAGAGCTTTGGAAAACTTTGCTCTTGTTCATATTGCGACAGAAGTTGCAGTTGGTGAGCTGGCAATCTTCAATGAAGTTCTGTATAATCATGCCAGATGTGGCTGGGTTGAATCTGGAGAATTTGGCACATGTGATTGTGTCTTGGATTTTGGGACCAATTTTGTTGGCGATTGTTGGCGGATTAGGAAATACTTCAGTGAGTGTGATTCCTATGAGCGGCCAAAGGCTGAAGATGGCACTTTTGATAAAGGAATTATGCCTGTCAAAGGTTAGGACCAAAGGTAATACAGCCTGTTTGGGTTGTCTGGGAGGGGGAGTAAGAAGTGATTGCCTGTCCTGATTGGCAACTCGGTTGTAGCTTTCATGTAAGACTTTTTCAGGGTAACCTCTATTCTTGAAGTATTTTAACATGTCTTTTGCATGCCTGACATCAAAAGATCCACCCCGTACAGCCAACTACTACGCATTAAACGAATATGCTCACGCCAATCTGACTTTGTCCAGATTTCTCCAGATTCAACCCAGCCACATCTGGCATGATTATACAGAACTTCATGAAGATTGCCAGCTCACCAACTGCAACTTCTGTCGCAATATGAACAAGAGCAAAGTTTTCCAAAGCTCTTACACTACGCTTAAATATCGTTGCAAATTAAGAGGACACTGCACGACAAAAAATGTAGTCTACCTACTAACTTGCAAAAAATGCTCCAAGCAATATGTGGGAGAAACCAAACGAGAATTCCAGATCAGAATCAAAGAACATCTGCGAGATATACGTCTGAAAAAAGACACACCAGTGGCCAACCATTTCAATTCGATTTCACATCAAGCCAGCGATGTCGAATATCAAAAAAAAAATCATTGAAATCTTACGGCATAACCCTGAATCTAATAAGAGCACCACTGCGAGACGATCGCGTGAATCATATTGGATCTTTCAACTTCACACTCTTCACCCAGTAGGGATCAACATCTCAGCCTAGTCAAAAAACATGCAGTCAGTCATCGTTTTCATAAAAAAGAATACTAGTTTAAAACAAATTAAACTTAATGGCGATACGAAAAAACAAAATATTTTTTATCAATCCTATATTCAAGTCTTCTTTTTTTTCAAAATTTTTGGTTGTCCGGCAAGACACAAGACGAAAAACATAGATAGAAACATTATAAAGATACTGTTGGATTTAGAAAAGAGGAAAAAATTTTAACAAATTTTGTAAAGACATACGGCTTATAGTAATTAAAATCAATTCTTAAGATAATAAGGGATGTATTCAAAGATGTCTATTGTAATTGAAAGTCAACTAGACTTTGTCATTAATGGTGTGAATAAGATTTAAGTATCAATTACTTTTAATGTTTTGCCACTGTTTTTTTGCAACAAAGCCATTTGATATTGTCATAATGAAAATATATGATCCGTTCTTCAGGAAAGTTAGTTGTTTATCGTCAATCAAAAGAAAATGTTGTTTCCCCAAAATAAATTCATGTCTGTCTATCTATCTGCCTGTATTTCTAATGTAACTAAGTAACGTGACGTCATTTAGACAGGTTTCCTGGAGAGCAGATCCTATGTTTTATTTGGAAAAGTCCGGATTCAGCATGACAAGTGTTTAATCAAAAAACAAATTTATCATAACAAAACCAAAAACCCATATCTAACCCCACTTTACAACACTTTTACATATAAAACATTTGATATTAAATTTTCGTTTCCTTTGGTTTCTTGATTTAAAAATATATATTCTGGTAATTTGTTAAATGGCTAATTAATGGAAGACAATCGATTTTCCATATAAATATTTAAAAAAGAAAAACACTGATTCCTAACTTATTGTGTACAATAATCTCCATTGAAATCTCCAGTCATATGCGAGATTTACTTGAATGTATCTTCGTTGAAAAAAATATATTCTGGTAGTATGGTAAAGGGCTAATTAAATGCCAAATATCGATTTTCAATAAAATAATATTAAAATTGCAATAGAATAACATTCCTAATTATATTTTGTACAAAAACATCCGTTGAAATATCCAGTAAATATGAGATAATTTTCGGGGAACGAGTTGACCGAGGAAAAATCGATTGGGGAACGAGATGACCAATTTTGGGGAATGAGTTGACCAAAATCGCCACGAGTTGACTGAGGAACGAGTTGACTGAGGAACGAGTTGACTGGCACCCATATGAACTTGGTAGTCCGCTGGACTCCTTACTTTCAAAATTAGAGAGTACCAACAAGGAGACTCTGACGCCTGGACTCCCCTTAGTAACAAACCCTGTACAATTATGTAATAGTTACACTGCCCATGTCTTCATGGCACACCTTATCATGTAAGGTAATCTCTTTGTTTGATGGAGAAAACCTACTTGTTATGGTTTTCTGAATAAAGTCTTGTGTCTTGTCTATTTTTAGAAACTAGGTCAACCGTTGTTATGTGTAAACAAATGCAGTTTGAATTAGAAAAATTACCAGATCGAGTCTCAAATAATTACTCACACAAATCCATCTACGATTCTTAGATTTAAAATATAAGCCATGCAAATAAATGCCTATATTGTCGGTAGATGCTTACCCTCGTTTTGTTTAAAAATATCAAAAACTTCTTCCAAGTTCTCGAATTTCGACGACAACAACGACAAAAGTTTTTTCTAGTTTGACCGTTTAATGCGTCCTCTGGAGGCTAATCATTTCACCGAGTGTATCGGATAAATCAAAATAATCAAAACTTATTTCTCACCAGCATTCGTCTCATATATATGTGAAATTAAAGGATTTTTTTTGGGGTTCTGTCTTCTACCTCTGTCTGCAACGGAAATCGTGTTTTGGCTTGTACGGTAATGTCTAAAATGCAAACCAGTAGACGAATTCTAAAATGGGGGGGAGCAGCGGTTAATACGTTGCCACAGTCGAACAAACGACAAGTTATCGGTTTGGTACTAAACTAGGGGTTGGGAAAGGGACGATCACTGTGCAAATCAATGGATAAAGCATAATCTAATTACAGGGCATTTTTAGCGTTTTTTATGCCTTACATGTATATATAATAATAATACGTTATTATATATACATGTAAGACATAAAAACACGCTAAAAATACCCTGTGAATCTAATAAGATTTTTGAAACGTTCACACTGAATTCTGAGTAGGCTCTGTTCGGAAAATTATTGCAAAGGTATGATTCTAACGCTAATTCTCAGCACTGCCAAGAACACGTTTACGATTCTTTATCCAATGGATGACTTATTAAAGGGCGTTAGAGAGTTTTTGAAATGGATTGTGCGTTACGACACGGAGATAAAAGATCATTTGAAACCGAAAAACTTTAGTTTGTACCCCAGTGGTGTTTCTTCATTCAGTAGATTTTACCTTACAATAGCTATTGGAATTGCATTTGAAAGACGATTCCAATGAGATGATGCATGTCAGAATTCCAAATTAAGTTACTTCTGTAGGAGTAACTTTAATTTTTGACCTACGCAAAAAATGATGGTAAGAAGTTAGTTAAACGGGCCCCTGATGACTGTAAAGTCTTCTTCATTTTCGCAAAGAAAATTGTCGTTGCCATCGTATTCTGGTCATTCTAATTGGCAGACTTGGAAAATAGGGAAAAGAATGACTGAAACTAGGTTGTACGAACTTTTGACCAGATGCCTTTGCCAAAACAACTCTGTGTACTTTATTCAATATGTTCCGCGTATTAAATAAATCATGTACTTAGTGTTTTATATGAAAAAAAAATCTAACGAGGTTGGGGGGATTGAAAATTGTCGAGGCTCTGCCGAGACAATTATCAATGAACTGAACTTTATTTCATATACATACAGGCCACCGGCCCATCATACAGCATATATTTTTTACACATGATTAGTGTTGTGAGTTGTGTTTAAGCATAGTTTTTATTATTGTTATTATTATTTAAAATGGTTCATTGTAAACTACTGTGACTTTTCGTTGTAAATCCAACTAGATCTGGGCAATCATTTGCATTTGCTTGTCAGATGTTCTTTCCATAATAATATTCATATAGTATGCAAATTTCTTGATTTTCCACTAGCTGTTTGTGTTCATTATATTGATAAAATTCGCCCATGTGTAACAATTGTACAAAAAGTTAGTTCTATCATACTGGTATTTACGGCATTTTAAAAAATATATGGTATCCATCTTCGATGCTAAGAATGCTAGAATTGTCTAGACAAAATATACATATTCGTTCATTTCTCGGAATATTATCGGGTCTAACTTTTTCAATTCTAAATCTATGATTCGAACATCTGAATTAAGCAAATGCTTATCAGCTCCCACAACCGAGTAAGATAATTTTTGATACAATACACTAAATACGTATTATATTTATCTTATAACCCTTATTTGCCTTCTTTTTGTCGATGTCTCTAACAGAAATGCACGTTTAAAAAAAAAAAAAAAAAAAAAAAAAAAAAAAAAAAAAAAAAAAAAAAAAACACGCATAATAACACTGTTCTAAAATTATCCATGTCAGTGATTTCATTGAAAATATCATATGGGATGTTATCACGCGGATATTTGTATTGTTATAAGATGAATATCAATATCAAGTATACAGCTATTTTTTCATCCTCGGGGTACGAAAGACCGTTGGTGACTTCTTTTATTCTCATTTCATGCTTCACACTTCAAACATATTTTCTTTGAAATGTGAACCCTGAAGCGTGAACTGGTGGTGACATTTATTAAAACTTCACACTTCATAGTTCACACTTCAAGCTTCACACTCCGCACTTTAAACTTCACACTTCAAACTTCACACTTAAACTGTCACATTTCAAACTTCACGGTTCACGCTTCACACTTCAAACTTCATACTTCACAGTTCACATTGCACAGTTCACACTTCAAGATCATATGTCACCATAAGTCACCACCGGTCTTTCGTATCGGAGCCCCGGCGTAAAGCAAAATGAGCCCTGTGTGACATTTCCAACAATTTGAAATGTTAGTGAAGTGCAAACTTTGGGTAGCGTAGACAGCTTTATACTGTAAATATAAAGTTGCCTGATGGTCTACGGATACTTTGAGACCTTATCTATCTACCAAACGCATCGTGAAGACTCTGGTCAGGCTGTGCGAATGCACAGTCTGGTCAGAGTCTATACTAAATTTGCGGTTATTTAACATTGTTAGAAATCTCACGCACCGGCTCAAATCTGTAAAAGTATTCAAAAAGTTCTAAATTCTTGTCAAAAAGTATTAATTTACATGTATAAGATATTAAGAGAGTATTTGTTTATTTCAAGTAGGTATGAAACTAAAACTTTATCACACTCATGTATGAATGTGCCAAGCATTTTATGTAATAACAAGTCGCCCACAATCGGATTGTTATGCTTCATTTCGATCGCTTACTGTTCATGAATGTATAGTAGAGAAAGAGAGAATTACATGTTAGGGCCTAAAAACATATAGGACCCGTCACGCGAAAAGGTACCATCTGGGAACTCCATGAAATAACACAATAAAAAAAGATTGTTTTGGCACAGGCAAACCAGGGTCACATTTCCAAAATTATTTCGCAGGAAGGTAGAATGATTATTCTACATTCAGAAAATCAGTTGATTGCGAAAAGTTTCGACCTTAGTCAGTCTGCGCAGTCCGCGCAGTCTGACTAGGATCGACACTTTACGCAATACCCAGATGTTCCCTTTTCGCGTGACGGGTCACATATATAATGTTATCTGGTCGAGGTTGCCCTAAATTAACATGGCGAGGCTTTGCCGAGTCATGATAATTTCTCGCAGTCAAGACCAGATGAAATTGATATTTGAAGACTCTTAAGTTCTATTCATCATGTTATCATTTTTCATCGCTTAACTATAATTAACCCTTAAAAGTCAGAGATCATTCAGGTGAAAGTGTATGCAAATTGATTCTAAAACTGGACTGCCTGATATTGTAATATTTTCAGACAGGTGACATTAGGTCAATACAGGCTTCATTGCATGATGAATGGCCATTTCATATCAGGGAATGTGCCGCAACGGATGGTGATGGGCTTCTCAATCGATCCACTAATTGTGAGCCTCGTAATCTGATGAATACCCATGATGTGCGCAAGATTCTTGACTACAAATTGATATGTAAGATTTTGCACAGGTCGACCAATGCCTCGCCGCCAAGTGCTGCGTTATTTGAAGTGCAGCTCAAGTTTTTGGTCACCAGCGACTTACTTGCATTCGGATCATCGGTCGGACTCGGTGGTTGGAAATTCAATTTCAGACAGGGCTTTAAGGGGCGCAGATTTTGCGAACCTGAGACTCAAAACTATGTAGCCAAGAACCCCAAAACAATCTGATGGAAGTCGGAAGGACCATCTGGAAATCATCTTCAGAAAAGAAATGGAGACTTCTTTTCCGTAGTTGAGCTCAAAGGTACATATATCTACGGACCCTTAATATACAATATATAAATATACATATTGAGAGTCCCTAATCCACCCAATAACTTGTGTAGTTAGCTAATCGATAGTATAAATCAAAATTTGCACAAAAAATGAGAATAGCTAAAATGATATCTCGTGTATATTTAAGGTAGTGAACCCGTAATAGATCCGCAACGTTTTGGAAGTTATTAACTTAAACAATGTTAACCGATTTTTACTAATGATTTTCATTAGGAAACCTTGGTCGACATTGTGAAAGATCATGATTTCCGAAATGTTGCAGAACTATTACGGGCCCACAACGTTAAAGCGGGGACTACCAAACCTTATGAGAGGGCCGCAACGAGTCCACAGACCCTCTTTGGTTGACGCCACATGCAAAAATCGGGGGTTCGTTTGCCAACTATTACCAAAGTTTCGTTGAATATCCCCATGACAATGAATTAAATTGGCCTCAGAGGGGGTTTGTTCGAACAGCCTCCGGATCCGCCACTTTGACCCTTCCGTAAACTGGAAAGTACCATAAAATTACAGGGCGTTCCCAATTGATTTATTCGATGTCTCAAACACTAGTTTGGCTAGTTTGTCAGTGTCTGACTCAGAGGGGGTTTCGGAATGCACCCTATGTATTACCTAAGTATTTATTTTTTTCTATTTAGACACTCAGTCAAAATTGTATACTCATCATCATAATTATCTTTATTATTATTAATACTATTATTATTATTATTATTATTATTATTATTATTATTATTATTATTATTATTATTATTATTATTATTATTTTTATTATTATTATTTTTATTATTATTATCATCATCGTCATCGTCATCATCATCATCATCATCATCATCATCATCATTATCATTGTCATTATTATTTTCATGATAACCATATTGTTTGGAATCAAGTGTGCCAGGCGATGTGTCCGCCCTGACTGTAGTTTCGAAAATCCTTCACTTTTCTATTTCGCTTCCTTATTTGTCAAATCGTCATAGATTGAGACAGTGTACAGGGTGGGATTTGTCCACACTTGATTATTTGAACAAGAATTCAATCGATAAACCTTTTTTTCATTTTTTTATTGAATACGACGTGTACATATACTACAATTAGTATTGGACAAACCCATCAGTTGTGAGATAGACCGTGGGATTAAGGATTTGAATAGGGAACAAGTTGGGAGATATGTGGATTAAACAACGATAGATAAGCGTGATTGGATTATCGCAGTTTATCGTCAGACGAGACAAAACATGTACAGTACGCGTTTAATAAATCCAAATGTATAGAAATATGGATTATCATGTAAAATATGAATAAAAGACAGAAGGATTAAATAATTGTTGTAGGGAATTACGACAGATTGGTATTCGTGAAATAGGAACTCTCGCAAGAAACTATTTGAGTTTTATATCTGCATTTCGACACACCTGCATTTACTATTCGTATCCCATGTGGACGGACGAAGAAAGATTTGAGTAATGATCGGTGTGAATTTAGGAACACCCGAAACGTAAGTTTATTCCCCCCCCCCCTGTATTCATATGTTCTCTCTCTCCTTTCTCTCTCTCCCTCTCTCTCCCTCTCCCCCTCCCCCCTCTCTCTCTCTCTCTCTCTCTCTCTCTCTCTCTCTCTCTCTCTCTCTCTCTCTCCCCCTCTCTCTCTCCCCCCAGAGTTTTGACCCTCAAAAATCTGAAAAAACCCATTTTGACCCTTATTTATCCTCCCAAGTGTGTCATTTTGACCTACTCAGCTGCATCGGTCTTCGTGACATAGCTTAAACTGAAAGAAAATTCTAAGCAGTCTTGCGTTCAAGGTGCATACAAATTTACAGACGATTAGAAATGGCACACAGTTTGCACTTTAGTGTACGTGCAAAGTGGGGGCATCATATCTTAAACGAGTCGAGAATATTTTCCATTAGGAACCCAGGACGGTCCTCCGAAATCTGACAAAGTGTAAAGGGAAGATTTAACCTTGAAAAGTAATGACTCCAGCATTACAATGTCTAACCAAGACAACAAACAATACATATGATAATAGCTCAATAATATAACGTTTTACTTTACGCTAAAACCAAATTCACGGTATTAATACACAATTCAAATGCTTGAATATTATTTTTCTAATAGATTTTAGATATGATTGTTAGTTCATTGCAATTATTATTTGTAATCCGAATATTACTCTTTATTTTCAACGACAATTTAAGTATGGAAATGCTGTAATTTTCAAAAACGTTTCGAACTTTCAGCAAACAAAATTTAATTTATGTTTTTAATGGGGTTTAACGCCGCCTTTAACAATTTTCAGTCATATTAGCCAGAGCACTGAGAGGCGAACGTCAGAAACGGTATACATGTGCCGCTAGAACGCTACCTGTGAAATTCTTTATATAATCCATAATTATTGCCCTGGCAGGGTGGAGCAAAAGTAATAGGCCGTTGAGTTGCACTTAAGGTTGAGGTAAATCAGCGTTTATTTACAATTACTTAATTCTATCGATAGTCGACGTAAAATACTTGAGACCTTAAACCGTAGGTCGGTTACTTAACCCTCGTAACTTCAGCTTGCCCAAGGTCAAGGTAACCACACGATGAAATATGTTCTAGTTCTCAGAATACGTGAATCATTTTGGTTTTCAGTTACAGTTAATTTGCACGCATTAAAGAGGAGTAACTCTTGAAAGAACCCATGAAATTGATAAGTAAACTCGTCAACTTACGTCGCGGCTAAGCCACGCACTGCCAGTTAAATTATAACGCAGAATACCTAGTTAGCATTTGAAAATCACAGGCGGCGAAGAATCACGTGACAAAATAGTTTAAGAAAATCGTCAATAACTCTGTGAATATTGGACCGATTTGAATTTGCTTTGATCAATCAATCAATCTGTTATAATCAGGACCCCACTGGAAATAAGCTTAAGATCTACTATGGGCTATCCTAAGTCAAATATCAACCTTTTAAATCGTCCATAGACTGATAGCAAAGCTTTGCTCAATTGAAATTTGCGATTGCATTTTTGGATGCATTTAATAAAATACTGCGACGAAACTAGGATTGTGTATTTTTCTTTCTCCTTTTTGTTTTACAAATGATCTGGGCTCTTTGTAAAAGATTATCGGTAGAATCGTCTCAGTCTGACAATTAAAGCGACACCCTTAACACGGATTTTTTGGTTTTTATAATCGAAATCCTAAAATGTTTATTTCTCTGAAAGCAATACAGAGATATTTCTACCGCAGTTTAATTCTTTTTTGTGTGTGTTTTCTTCTATTACATTTAATGTTGATCGTAATTTTTGATGATCATCATTTAGATATCCTATTTACTGAATGATTCAGAAAACATTGTGAAAAAAAAAAAAAGAAATTGCTTCTGACAAGCAATTTCTTCTTTTTCCACACTATTTTCTACCCTATTGAATGGTTATTTTTCAAAATTAAATCTACTTTTAATTTTCGTCTGCAAAACTTTTGAATTTGGACAGGTCCAAATTTTTGTAAAACAGGAAAGGGTTAATTCAGTGATGATTTCAATGGAGGGCCAATGTAACTTTTGCCGACCGAATCTTATCTGTTGGATCAATCTTTGAATAAATAATATGAGCATGTGCGTGACATTTCCAACAATTTCACATCTGGTTCAAACGTTGGGTAGTGTTGGCAACGACTCAATAAAACGACACAATACAATAATAATATATGCAAAATACATGAAGATGGATTAAGACCTTAATTATCTACATAGTGCATCGTAAAGATTCTGGTCAGACTGTGAGGCTGCACAGGCTGGACAGAAGCTTTGCTTTGCTTACATTTGAAATTGTTGGAAATGTCACGCACATGCTCATATATTGTAGATTTTCTTAGTCCAAATTGGCTTTGGCCATTACACCAAACGCCGAATAGCCACGACTTTAGAAATACAAATGTCTGTGCTCTTGATTATATTGAAACCCAATATATTGTATCCTTTGTTAGGACCTATGTCGACCACAGAAAAGTGCATAATAGATCTAAGCATTGATTTCCCGGTCTTTGTTCAATATTTATTGTTCAAACTCGCTTAAAAGGGACCAATACACGACCAATGTTCTCAATATTTTGTCATACTTCGAGATTTACGAAAACGAATGTGTTAGGGTCGTATTTAAGGTAGTGGATCCGTAATAGTTCGCTAATGTTTTGGAAGCAATGAACTTCAACAGAGTTAACCGAAGTTTCCTAATGATTTTCATTAGAATACCTCGATCAACATTGTGAAAGTTCATGAGTTCCGAAATGTTGCGGAATATTACAGCTCCACTACCTTAATGTTTGTCAATATTATCGTTGAGCATCATAGATCTATCTTTGAAATATTTTCTTCCGTTGTTTTATGTTTTACGCTCATATAATTTTCTGACGAATAGCGATTTAATATAAAAAGCGATCTCTCATGTACAGTTAAAAACATCGTGAAATAGACAATCATTCTATAAAAACCGTTCTAAATCGCTCACACAAGTCCCATTCATTCATTCCAAACACGCATCCAAACCATTCAAAAACACCCCGAACTCACTAAAAACGCTAAGATGAAAAACTTCATTCAAAACAATTATCGCTAGAACGCGCGATTTCACTGACTTTATTGTAGATTGGAAGCGTATGATGGTTGTTGAAGACATTAAAAATATTTATAGGACCTGTATATTCTATTAAAGGGAGGTAATAAATTTCGCTAATTTTGCTCATCTTTGGCAATATTAGCGATATTGGATTGCCTCCACTGAATTTCATTCAAACCTCACCCCACACACTCATTAAATTCCGTTCCAAAATCAGTCTAATAGCATTCAACTTGCCAAATTCACGACGTTCATCACTGTACGTATCGTTGTCTGCGCATGTCATAATCTCCGAAGATTGACCTGTCTTCGGGACCGTATCACTTTATCCAGATTGGGATAAATATTACTACCTCGTACGTATAACTCCGTTTTCTATCGTCAAATAGTAGTAAATTAAAACTTCATTTTTGTGGAAATCAAATTTAATTTTGCCTTAAATTAATTGACAAAAAATATTGGTTTAAATTGCGAAGGTTTTTTTTTTTTTTTTTTTTTTTTTTTAAGATATTTTGCTTGAGATATATTTATACTGTACACAGTTCCTAATAAAGATTTTGGGGGAAAACCGATAAAATTGAAGCATTTCATGGCCGCTGACATTTTGAAAGTAGTTCGACGGAACCGGCCGAGTTGTCACGAATAACACTACCCAGAATGCTCAAATCAGATAGGTCAGTATTTGAAAAATGCCACCCATCGGAAGATAACGCTGTAGGTATTCAAAAGGTAGGGCTAGGCTAGCGACATCGATGTTTGACAGTAATTCAACTTCTTTTATAATTTCAGAAACTGTAAGACAACCGAGGTAACATCGACAGAACAAACAAAGATACCATTGACACCAGAAAATATGAGAGAGTTCATTGTTATCGACAATCACGATTTCCCTAGAATACTGCGATATCTAATTTTCATCGTGGCTGTCATGTCGTTATCCTTAACTGTACTACGATTTGCTAAAGATGATTGGAGAAGAACGGCGGAATCAGTATCACAATTAAAACCTGCTTATTCTGCAAGATTTCAACCAATCGATGATTTTTATGATTTTCCATGTTTTCCTAATTTAATATCATCCCAGATATTGAAATGGAATGGCAAATGTGTCCGAACAATAAACATGGGTGCCATAAATTTTGGAATTAAGTTAGACGAACGTTGTCAAATTGTGCCGGTTGACAAAAAACCGTCAATTTGTACCTATTTACCTTTACGAAAAAACGAATCTCTTTTTATCAATGAAGATGGCAGAAAGAACAAAAAATATATTAATACAATGTTGAAAATGCTTGAATTCAATCGTGAGATGTATTTCTTTGATATAAGCATGGGATACGGTGAATACTGCGTGTCGGCGGCAGCCTATTCAAACAAAAGTATTTGTATGAATGGAAATTATAAGACTGTTATAATGCTTATTAAATCTGTAGTAATGAAAAGGACACATGATAATGTTCGATTTATTTGGAATATATTAAGGGATAAACACGAACTAGTGAAACATAGGCTGTACAACTTGGATATTAATAAAACGTCATCAGACGTCAACGTAGATACGTTTTCCTCGTTTGTTTCAAATATTGACGAAACATACGACGTCAACAGCGTAACGTTAGATGATTTAACAGGATTATTCCACAAACAAGCAGTATTTATGAGGCTTGATTTAGATTCCACGGACGTATCTGTATTCCTCAGCGGTGATCGATTCTTCAGACTAGTCAATCTTAGTGTTTTACAAATTGTTACGAACGATAAGGACAAAGCAATCCGGACGGCAGAAATTTTGGGATATCATGGTTTTCTTCCCTATAATGACCCGTTTCAGAAACGCCATCTAAAGAGAAAAGAAAATTGGCCACGTAATGTATATTTCATGAAATAAAAAGTTAAAGCTTTTATTATGCATTTGTTTATTTCGTCTTTAGAAATCAACGTTATATCCGTAAATAGTTATTCATAATCTCACGAAAAAAATGTACATGCAACCATTTTGCGTATAGAGGACAGTATGTTTTTCAGTGTAAGAATGATTTTTCTAACAAAGCTCCCCGAGTCTTCTTTGAACAGCCACCACAGATATCATTGGTACCACATGTGTAAGACGTCATTCTAAATGACGTAATTGCAGCGTAATCTAACCTACGTTTTCGCGGTATTTTTGTCATTAGAGCTTTTTTAGTGCAAAACGTTTTTTATATGAGGAAAAGAATCTGTTACTCGATTTTATTTGAGACAAGCTGATCTTAACCTCGTGTAGGCTGGCATAATGACATTTCAATTCAAGACTAGGTTAAGATAAACTTGTCTGAAATGAAATCTTATGAGTGAAACTAGATATATTCCATTGAAGGAACAACAACAACTTTATATTCTCACGAGTGGCGAAGACACGAGTGAAAATATATAGCTGTTTTTGTTCACGAAATGAATTATTAATCTTGCTCGAAGATTAAATGATTATTATGTTTCTTTAATCCAAAAAAAAATATTAAAAAAATAAAATAAAATGAAATAAAAATGAGACAAAACGTGAACATCTACGGACACATTTTCTTAATGCGCGTCATTTGTAAATAGAATTAAAGCGCGTGATTGATATACAACGTTAATGATGACGTCATTAATTGGGCTTCGCTTAGATAAATTCAGATTGGGTGAAATGAACGAAAGGCTTTTTAAGCAAGATCTAAGTTTTTGATAATTCCACTGGATAGGTGGTGTGTTTATCAAATGATAATCTACCGGTAATTCTCGAGAAACCAATGGCAGGTATTTAATAAATCTGCATACAGAAATCTCCATAAAATGCATCAAGATACAACAATTATGCTCGTTTTCATTTAAAAATTGGAGTGTACATTTTTTTTTTCAATGGTGCATGAAAAAACAAAACAAAACAAAACAAAACAAAACCCACACCCACACACCCACACCCACACACACACAAAAATGCATTTATATGTGAATTCTCTACGCGTATTCTACAGTTTGGTTAAGATTTTCGTTTAAAACCTCTATTAAAAATGCCAGAGAAACAAACACAAACACACAAAAAACAAAAAAACAGGAAGACCCGCCCTTCCTCCAGATTGCAAAGGTGATACCCTCTTTCCACATGTATTCAGCAGGGTACAATTTCTCACAAGTTTGTCGAACGCTTTCACTTTACACGTAGGACTTTCAGGACTGTCGGTACTTTGCTTCTCAATTTGCCTAAACATGACATAGATTTATTTGAACCTTAAATAAAACCTAATCAAACAAAATCAATAGACATTTTGAAATATAACTCTTTACACAAAACACTTATTAAATATGAATAGACTTCTCTATTGAAATGACGAATATAATTTAGAAAACCACTCCTAGCCTACATGGTACCCATTGTGTTATCCCTTTTGATAAAAATTGAAGACTTGCGTTGGTGTAGCGAGCTGTTCACAAAAGAAAAATGCGATTGCTTTATGAAAAAGTAGACATATGATATATTTACTTAACAGATGAATAATGTTATACATTTATTGCTTTCTAACAAGAAATCTTAACAAAACGGGAATAAATTTTCTGTGGGATAACTCCATGTACAGATTACCCAAATGCCGAAGCTATCCGTAGATGCTACAGTTAACAACATTATGAAATTGACAAAGAAAATGATTTTGGAATATTTGAATTAAATTGAATGAGTGCGATGATTGAGTATTGAATGAAATTTAAGGGAGGTAAACAAATATCGCTTATTTTGTTCAGGATGAACAAAATTGGCTATATTTATGACCCCCCCCCCCCCGATAAAAGTAGTGTACAAGCTTTTTAAAAAGATCTCTATTTCTTAATGAACCAATCAAACGCTTTCATGACAGTGAAATCGTTAATTTTAAAGCTATTTATTTTGAATGTATTTGTTGATCTAACCTTTTTAAGTCATGGTAGATCGTTTTTGAATGGTTTTAGTAAGTGTTTGGAATGAATAGATACCATTTTCAAGTCACGACAAGATAATCAATCGACTTCAAATTAATTCTATAAAGAATATCTTCAAATATTCGATCAGTGATTAGCAGACAAAAATGTTTAACCCTGACATTTTATCTATAATCGGGGCTTTAAATAGCCTCAACCATTGCGTCTATTTATTCCAGGCTAGTGTAGCAACATGTATAATTGTGATCTAACTAACATGGCAACTACTCTGTAGGCTGGCCTAAGCAGTTTTTGTTTGCATTTTCAGAAACTATTTTTCAATTGCGTAACTACCATTACGCACATTACGCTAGTGCGTAATAGAAAAAACTCGCTTTCGAAAAATGACGTTGATGAATGATCGTATAATCGAAAATACAGCATATTCAAACTGAAGTTACGATGTTTTAGTTATTCTCAACGCTCAAATCATAGAAAGGGGGTGCGGACCTAGGACATTCTTCTTTTGTCACACATGTCACAAATCCTATATATTCTATGTTTGTCGCCTTTTGAGTGCCTATAAATTTCAAAATCATAGTTACGCCTATATTTTTGTTTTAGTTCTTTAACATGCCTCTTTAATACAAGATCGTATTTACAAGTGTTGAGAGACAGGGGACTTACTGTAAGATTTGTAATGATTTAATTCCCTGTGAAAAAAAACTGTAAAGAAGGGTCTGGTGGCCAGACTAACCACTCTTTTTCTTGTAATCTTTCGTTGTCGTTACGCAAAAAAGGGACAATAATGATGAAGTGTCGATCCTACTAAACCTTGCAATGTCGAACCCGGATCATTCCTTCTTTAACAGAAGGTATAAATAAAGATCAGCCTGCACTTTTGTAAAGTCTGCTCTTATGCTATACCACCCGGATATTTCTAAAACAAGAAAAACTTGAAAAGTGTAATTTCCAATGAAAACTTTACTCACAATATGGTAATCCAGTACTTTCATCACTTTGATTTTAATGTAATTTTTGCCAAGGTTTTTATTAAGCCTGAAAATGGCCAAGACATCACTGAATGCGCAGACTGATCCTGGTACAGTTAAGAACATCTTTAAATTGGCAAGATGAATGACATTGGAATGGTTTTGGAACGCAATTTAATGAGCGTGTGGAGAGAGCTTTGAGTGAAATTAAATGGAGATTATCCAATATCGCTAATTTTGTTCACGGTGAACAAAATCAGCGATATTTATTACCTTCCTGTAATAAAGTATGCATAATAGGTTTATTTTTTCACTGAGCTATCATATGTCTCAATTCTTCAATAAAGTCAGTGAAATCGCGTTTTTTCTAGGAATTTTTATTTCAATATAGTTTTTTTTATCTTATGATTTTTGGTGAGTTTTGAGCGTTTTTTAATGGTTTGAGCGAGTGTTTTGCTGAGTGAGCGCTTTAGAACGGAATGATTTTCAATTTAACGATGCTCTCAACTGTAGCTCGTTGTATGTTTCGCGAGGCGGTGTTTGTTTGTATGGGATTTATGGCCACTTTCAACCTAGTTGCCTTTACATATCGTTGCGGCTGGTCCATCTATCTATGTATATCTGCAATTTCTTACACCAGTACAACCACAACATTTCATCAAATCCACCAGCTGCTCATCCCACTTAGGCACACTACATATCATACAACCATTGGTTGGAGACAAATGACTCGTGTTATATTGGCTTTTTGTGAATTGTCGGATGTCAGTTTGACAAGCCCGGCAATGCGTAATTGCTGGGCTAGCCGGGCTCGGCCCGAGAAGATGCAAAAATCATAAGATAAAAAAAAACTATATTGAAATAAAAAATAAACTCGAGAAAAAAATACTTATCATTTTAGGTCACGGATGACTACTTAGCCCACATGGAACTTCGCTCGGACTTTTCCGTTAATTGGAAGGTCAATCGGGAACCGACGGCGATTCTACGGAATAGACCTCGGGAATAATACGGGCGCAGCCATGAAAGCGCCTCATATGGGTTTATATGACGTCACAAACATAAACGATCCCGCTGAGGATGACGTTGCATAAAACAAAATCAACGAAAAAATAAAAATGGGCATATTATAATTTGATAAAAAAAAAAAAAAAAAAAAACCCGCAGTGGGTTACTGCGTTTTGTCATCAAATTATCATATGCCTAAAAGATTACCAAAGAGACGATTGGAAAGAGTTAACAAAATGTGATTTTCTTCATGCGTATTAACCGAAGTACCACCAGGAGCCGAATTACCTGAAAAAATGACCCCAAATTACTACACTTACGTCCGAGGTACTTTTCAAGTTACGGAAAAGTACGAGCAATGTTCCGAATGATGGAAGGTACCTCAAATGTAGTAATTTTAATTCCTATATAGGTAATTTGGCTTTTGATTGTACTTTGGTCAATAAGCTTGAAGAAAAACACATTTCCCTTTTGCTTTCCGGTCGTCTATGGAGATCATCATAATTTGATAATAATAATTATATTAATAATTATTATAATAATAATTTGATAATAAAACGCCGTGAAAATATTTATCAATTTATGATATGCCCGCTTTTGATCTTTCTTTGGTTTTGTTTTACTCAACCACAGGTTGTCATTTGACCATCAGTTTAGTAAGGGCTGGCAGGTTAGGCGAAACTGTTGTAAAAAAAAACTTTCATAGTTTTGGCAGGTACAATAATGCGCACGTTTAAAAACTAACTTATGAGTTAGAACTTATAACTTAGATATTAGAACTTACAACCTTGCAGACATTTTAGCGCGGAAAATGATGGCTAGACATGTGACATTGTGTAAAAACTGGAAATTCGTGCCCTTTTAGCATCTAGCCTGGCTACTGGAAAGAGAAACAAGACGAGCCAAGTGAAAATGCAGCAAGGTAAGAGACTGTTATGTCTATATTTAGAAATATTTGTGATCATAATAAATGTATTCAAACACAAGGTCTTGCAGGAGACCTACCAGGTGCACATAGTCTAAATTGTCTTGACTGCTTGTTCTTCCCTAAAATATGGGCCATAAATTTTGATTGGCAAGGGATTGAACATTCGTATTCACACGAGTAATACTTGCGACACTGCCTTTTTGTAGGTACCATTTTAAGGGAACCAGTCTATATCAGGGTCATTTATCAGGGTCAACTATGCGAAAATATAATCTTTGAGATCATTTTCACTTGGGATCAATACAGGATTAAACCATTGTATATGGAAATAAGCAGTGAAGGGGACTTCGGGGTTGAACAAGCGTTGTTCTTATTTTAGCTCATCTGAGCACGAAGTGCTATAGGTGAGCTATTGTGATCGTAGAATGTCCGTCGTCAGTCGTGCGTCGTCCACAATTTCTTTAAACATCTTCTCCTCCTAATCCAGTGGGCCAATCTTGATGAAACTTGGCAGGGATGTTCCTTGGGTCAAGTTCTACCAAAGTTGTTTAAATAATTGAAATCCGCTCTTAACTTTACCTTTACCCTTAACAAAAAGGGTGAAAACATGAAAATCTTTTAAAAATTTTCTTCTCTGAAACCAGAAGGCAGACAGCTTTCATATTTGGTATGTAGCATCATCTAGTGGACCTCTACCAAGTTTGTTCATATCAAGACCCTTGGGTCATATTTGGCTTTCGCCCGGGCCTAACCCTTTTTTCATAGAATCAAGGAGCGAAAATCTTTAAAAATCTTCTTCTCTGAAACCAGATGGCAGACAGCTTTCATATTATGTATGTAGCATCACCCAGTGGGCCTCTACCAAGTTTGTTCATATCAAGACCCTTGGGTCATATTTGAGCTTTGCTTTGAGCTTCCGTAATTAACCTATGTGGCCCTGTACTAATAGGAACTGCTCTTGGTGAGCTATTGTGGTTAAGCTGTGTCCAGAGACTGTGTTGCGTCATCTGGAGTTCGTTAAGAATTTTTTTGCACTCTAGTGGTCAAATGTTTTGCTCAAATGTCTTGAATCCTTGTCTCTAAGAAGTGTCGGTTAAGTAAGAAATTGGGTCAAGTGGGGTCAAAAACTTTGTCATGGGATCAACTATTAGACG
This sequence comes from Fragum whitleyi, assembly GCA_948146395.1. Taxonomy (NCBI): domain Eukaryota; kingdom Metazoa; phylum Mollusca; class Bivalvia; order Cardiida; family Cardiidae; genus Fragum; species Fragum whitleyi. The sequence continues at coordinate 4,839,360 of OX411554.1, forward strand.
AGAGGACGACGAGGGTCCTTTATCGCTCATCTTAGTCTCTTATACTCCTTCCTTAGTAAATTGAATTGAATCCTACCCATTAAATCATTCTGACAAACTTTCGTGAAGATTGTGCCATATTTGTTGCCTCTAGAGTGAAAACAAGGAAATTGCCATAAACGCCTATTCCCCTCTTTCCTTCAAATTTTCAATTGGGATCATCCTTTTATTCCTAATGAAAATCATAAGGAAACCTCGGTCTACACTGTTAAAGTTAATTACTTCAGAAACTTTGCAGAACTATACTATAACGGGTCCACTACCTTCAGAAAACGATCTGATTACATTAGATAACATATGAACCAAACATGTGGTTTTGAAAGTGCTTATCAGGTTCTTCCAAGATTTGATCATGTAACCAAATATTTGACCCAATCTTAGATTAACCTTGTATTGTGTTCAGACTACAGGTGACAATTGCTAGATTGTTCGTCATAATATTTTGGATGCATGATTTTGTATTTGGCCCACATGTAGGGAAAATAATAAGGTCCTCAGGATTTAATCTTAGAAAAGCATTGTCAGCATTCTGGAAGCCATTTTTGTAGTTCAATGTTTTGAATCTTGGTCAGAATGTTTGTCTACAATCGATCTTGGACGCGTATCCTTGGGTCATGTGTTGTAAAGTATAGAAATAAAGCTTTGAGCGCATTTTAGAAGCAAAAATTTAATCTGAAATGCCTGCGAACTTTGTCAGAATGTTTGTCTTCATGCGATCTTGAACAAGATTGTCAATAGTTCGTGTCGGATCAAAAAGTAGGTAGAAGAGTCAAATCTTACATCGTTTTGCACGTGTACTTGCGTGCCAAGCGGGATATAATTCGCAAACAGTTTGCAACGTTTGGCCATCCTGAACGCAGGGGCTCGTTGATACAATACGGTGGTTCGAACAATTTTCAGGTCCATAATCAGCCCTGCGTTCAGCATGACAAAACGGTACAAACTGTTTACAAATTACAAATGAGCTTGTGCGTGACATTTCCAACAATTTCAAGAGTCCCCGCTGGAGAGGCATTGTGCAGCCTAGACAAACACACAATACAATAAAAATATTTCTTTGGCACTTGGAGGTGTATTTGAGACCACATCTATCTACAGAGCATATAGCAAAGACTCTTGCCAGACTTTGCGAATGCACAGGATGGCGAGAGGCTTTGTTGTGCGCACATGTCAGATTGTTGGGATTGTCACGCACAGGCTCAAATAATACCATACTTGTGTACTTGCGTGCCAATCGGGGTATATTTTGAAAACAATTTGCACCGTTTTGTTATCCTAAAAGCAGTATTGGTGCTAGCTTTATCATAGGTCCTGCGACATATTCATATTTTGAATTCTAGCCCAAAACGACTCTGGCCTCTCAAGATTTGTCCTTTGCCTGTTCTTTTATATTTATGTGACGCGTCGCGCGAAATGGGATCATCTGGGCAGTGTGTAAAATGTCGACCCCAGTCAGACTGCGCAGAGTGCGCAGACTCACTAGAATCGAAACCTTTTCGAGATTTTTTGAAATCCGACCTCTGGTTGATCTACACTACTCAAAAGTTCTAAGCGGCCACCTTACCTTTCTCCATTTTTCACACAGTTTCCGCTTTTTCTTGAAATGTGAACTTTGTCTTTCGAAAGAGTGGCCATTCAGTCACCATCCTTCCCAATTGTTTTGTAAATTTATGTATCAGTAAGGAGTAAAGACGGAATTAAATGCATGTATCCTCAATTTCAAAAGTCACAAAAATGACACTTTTAAGAGAAATTTGAATTTTTCGATACTTGAAAAACGCAACGCCTATCAATCTTTTTTACTAATATCAGTGGTACAACGCCTTTGGACTTCTAAAATTAATAAGAAATGCAAAAAAATTCTACACAAGCCTTATCCTAACAAGAAATGTCAAAAAATACCCCACCCACCAATGTTAACTTTGAAATCGAGGGTACACCTACTTTCGTTTCATTTTAAAACATTTCTTGTTGAATTATTTCACTGAGTTTTCTCTTGTTGACTTCATAAATTTTTTGACTCATTATTAAAGCGAAAACGGGTTGAAACCATGCGGCGTTTATAACATATGACCAAAAAGGCAAGTGGCCGCTTATGAGTTTTGAGGAGTGTTATGTATAAGCTATAAATAAACCTAATGGTATTTACCGTGTCTATTTTTAGACTGGGAATTTTCTTATCTCTTGATTCTGTTACGTAAATGTATGTAGAATTATGTAGATCTTTCTAGAAAGGCCTTTTGGAAGGTGATTCAGACTCTAGAGTATTCTTATGTTATATACTATTCCAGATTGTTCTATAGTATTATATAAAGGGGTTCCTACAGCATTCTTGGTTCACTTGATTTAGACTTATGGTTTCATTTAGTAGTACTGTGTTAAACTAAAAGGGGATTTCTTGTTATCTTAAAAGTGTGTTTAAAAGCGTGTTTAATTTTAAATTCGGATATTATTGGACTTATTATTTGTGGACCAGGAACTTAATTAAATTGGATCTAAAATTAAAACTTTAGGATTAAACATTCAAGGTATTGTAAATTGTTTTTGTATTAATTTCATATTGTCAATAATTCTGGTATTATTGTCAATAAATATTGTTAATTGTAAAGTTTGTTGCTGGCTTCTTTGTTCGTGTTACATTGGCACGTAACAATTTGGGGGCTCGTCTCGAGATACGAATATCAGACAAACAAACAAAACAAAACAAATCAAACAAATTCTTTATTTATATCTACTGTTCAAAATTATTTAAGAAATTAATTTCATATTTCAATTTTGATAAATCTAGAGTGCACTTTCACTATTATTTATCGAAATCTTACATTCTTATTCAAATACAGCAACAAGCTACCATGTCTTTTGACTTAGAAAAATTTACGCACGAACCTTCCGTGGAGTTATTGAATTTGGGTAAAAAGCCTGATTTGCTCAATCTTGCCAAGCATTATGAATTAAAAGAAGTCAAGTCCTCATTGCGAAAGCATGAAATTAAGAATATTTTGGTTCAATATTTTGTTGATGAGGACATTTTTGATGAAAAGGCTCTGTCTCTCATTGTTGATGTTCCATCAGTTTCAAGCTCAAGAGATCTTGAACTGTTAAAACTTCAACAAAGGGAGAAGGAATTGGAAATAGAAAGAGAGAGAGAAGATCGGAAATTTCAAGAAAAGCAATTAGAAATTGAAATTGAAAGAGAAAGAGCACAAAGAGAAATTGAAGAAAAAGAAAGAGAAAGGCAATTTCAAAGGGAAAAGGAAGAAAGGGAAAGAGAGAGAGAAAGGGAAAAGGAAGAGCGAGAAAGAGAAGAGAGAGAAATAGAAAGAGAGAGGGAAAGAGAAGAAAGAGCATTTCAATTACGATTAAAAGAATTAGAAATACAAGATAGAGCAAATCAGCCCAGAGATATGTATAATGACCATTTTGATGTAACAAAACATTTTAGGCTTGTTCCTCAATTTCAAGAAAATGAAGTTGATACATATTTCGAACATTTTGAAAAAGTTGCAAATAACTTGAAATGGCCAAAGGAGCAATGGACCTTACTTCTCCAAAGTGTCTTAGTAGGAAAAGCTCGCAATATTTATTCGCAACTTAGAACAGAACAAAGCAATGATTATGATACTGTAAAAGAACTCATTCTCAAAGGTTATGAGCTGGTTCCAGAAGCATACAGACAACAATTTAGAAGTTGTAGAAAAGAATCTGGCCAGACTCACGTTGAATTTGCAAGAAACGAAGAAAAATTATTTGACAGGTGGTGCTATTCTAAGAAAATAGACCAAAATTATGATAATCTTAGACAACTTATATTAATTGAACAATTCAAAAATTGCATTCAATCTGACATTAAGTCACATTTAGATGAAAAAATTGTTGAAACTATACATGAAGCAGCTCGTTTAGCTGATGATTACTACCTTACACACAAAAATTCTTTCGTTAATAAAGCAAAACCTGCTTCCTCACATCCCCAAAATAAATCTATGTCTGGTGATTCATCTAGCATGTCTAGTCAATCGAATTCACCTAAACCAAAGTCTACCGGTGAAACCAATGTTCAAAATCCCTTATCTCGAGTACATTGTACTTATTGTAAAAAACCAGGTCACCTTATTTCGGAATGTTTTAGGTTAAAAAGGAAGAAGGAACTGAGTGCAGCCAAACCTACAGGGCTCACCAGCCTTCAGCCTAAATCACAGCCTTCTTTTGAGTTAAATTCAATTGTTAAGGCAGAACCAAATTCTGATTCCTGTATGGAGATTTTTGAACCGTTCATGTTGGATGGTTTTGTATCACTTTCAGGTGATATGTGCCCACCTACCCCTATTAAAATTTTAAGAGACACAGGAGCTTCTCAATCTCTTATTTTAGCAGATGTTCTGCCTTTTTCTGAGAAGACTTCGTCTGGTACTAGTGTCCTTATTCAGGGTGTAGAGTGTGGTGTTATTAATGTTCCTCTTCATAAGGTTAATTTGTCCTCGGATTTGGTTACTGGTTCTGTGGTTGTTGGTGTTAAACATTCTTTACCATTTAAAGGTGTACATTTATTGCTAGGCAATGACTTAGCTGGAGATAAGGTTGTTGTTAATCCTCTTGTAACTGACACACCTAATGTAGGTCAAACAGATGATCCTATTTTGCAGGAAATACCTGATTTGTACCCTTCATGTGCAGTAACTCGGGGTATGGCTAAAAAAGCTTCCTTGAAAAATTCAAATGATATTGACTTAACTGATACTTTTGTTGGTCAATATTTCAATGACGAGATTAAAAAGTCTTTTAATCTTAGTCTGCCTGATACTCAGACAGACTCGTCAAAATTTTGTCAGTCATCTCCAAGGTCAAATGACCAAGGTCATGAAACGCATTCAAAGTCAAAGTTAATCCAGGAACAGCAAAATGATCCTGAGATTTCAAAGTTAATTGATAGGGCATTACCCGAAAAAGAAATGTCTCAGAATCCTGTTTGTTACTATAAAAAGAATGGTATTCTGATGAGAAAATGGCGACCATTTGATGTCCCAGCTGATGACGATTGGGCTGTTCATCACCAAATTGTTGTTCCAAAGTCATATCGCCATGAAATACTTAGTATAGCCCATGAAAGTCCAATGTCTGGTCATTTAGGTGTAAACAAGACTTATCACAAGATTATGACTCATTTCTTTTGGCCTGGACTTAAATCGGATGTTTCCAAATATTGTAAAAGTTGCCACACTTGTCAAATGGTAGGGAAACCTAACCAAGTTATTCCAAAAGCAAGGTTACAACCCATTCCAGCTTTTGATGAACCTTTCAGTCGAATAATAATAGACTGCGTTGGTCCTTTACCAAAAACCAAGTCAGGTTCTGAATATTTGTTGACAATTATGTGTGCTTCTACCCGCTTCCCAGAAGCAATTCCTTTAAGGAACATTAAGGCAAAGTCAATTATTAAGGCTCTTGTCAAGTTCTTTACTTTTGTTGGCCTTCCAAAATCAGTTCAGTCTGATCAAGGATCAAACTTCATGTCAGGCATATTCCAACAGGTTATGCATGAATTAGGTATCAAGCAATATCGGTCATCTGCTTATCACCCTGAAAGTCAAGGTGCTTTAGAAAGATTTCATCAGACCCTAAAGAATATGATAAGGTCATATTGTTTTGATACTGATAAAAATTGGGATGAAGGTATTCATTTGCTATTATTTGCAGTCAGAGAATCTGTTCAAGAATCTCTTGGCTTTAGCCCCTTTGAGTTAGTTTTTGGTCATTCTGTTCGTGGGCCATTAACACTCTTAAAAGAGAAATTTCTTGCTGATGATGAAACACCCTTGAACTTGTTACAGTATGTTTCTGACTTCAGAAATAAACTGTCTAGGGCATGTGAGGTTGCTAGGTCAAATCTTAAATCATCTCAGAGCAAAATGAAGGCAAGATATGACAAGCATAGTGTTGATAGGAAATTCGAACCAGGTGATAAAGTCCTTGCTCTTTTGCCAATACCTGGCCGACCCTTATAGGCAAGATATTATGGCCCGTATACTATTGATAAGAAAACAAGTGATTTGAATTATATCATCAATACTCCCGGAAGGCGTAAAAATAAACAAATGTGTCATGTAAACATGTTAAAAAAGTATTTTGACAGAGATAGCTCTATTTCAAAACCAGTTACAGTTGTAAACACTGTCCCACAACAATCAAATATGATTGAATCAGAAGTTAGTTCAGACTTTAGTGAAAAATCTGTTCCTGGTCCACCTAAGCTTGAGAACTCTGAAATACTTAAGAATCTTGACGACAAACTTTCACATTTGGAGCCATCTCAACGAGAAGAGCTGAAACAGTTGATTAATGAATATAAACACTTATTTCCTGACATCCCCACAAGAACTGATAAAATATATCATGATGTCATTGTGGAAGATTCTCAACCAATAAAACAACATCCTTATAGAATGAATCCAGTGAAACAAAAAGCCCTTCAAGATGAAGTGAATTACTTATTGGAGAATGACTTTATTGAACCCAGCCAAAGTAATTACAGTTCACCATGTATATTAGTTCCAAAGCCAAATGGAACATACAGAATGTGTACTGACTATCGAAAAGTGAACTCTGTGACAAAAACTGACTCTTTTCCAATTCCAAGAATTGATGACTGTATTGACAAAGTCGGTAATTCTAAATATGTCACCAAATTTGACCTTCTCAAAGGATTCTGGCAAGTTCCGCTCACTGATAGGGCTAAAGAAGTATCAGCATTTGCTACTCCAACTGGTCTGTACCAGTACAAAGTTATGCCGTTTGGGATGAAAAATTCTCCTGCGACGTTTCAGCGGCTTGTAAATATGGTTATAGCTGGCTTGGATGGCTGTGACGCATACATCGATGATGTCATCATCTATACAGATACATGGAGTGACCACCTTCAAAGAATCAAACAATTCTTCGACCGTCTCAGTGAAGCAAAATTGACTGTTAATCTGGGAAAAACAGAATTTTGTCATGCTACTGTTACTTTTTTAGGACATCTTGTGGGACAGGGTCAAGTTAAACCTTTAGAATCTAAGGTCAATGCTATCTCTGAGTTTCCAGTGCCTGCTACTAAAAAGCAACTGATGCGATTTCTTGGTATGGCTGGCTACTATAGAAAGTTTTGTAAGAATTTTTCTATAATAGCTGAACCTTTAACAAATTTATTAAAGAAAAATGTTAAGTTCAAATGGAATGATAACTGTCAAGTTGCCTTTGATCGCTTGAAAGCCATACTAAAGAGCACACCAGTTCTTTTAGCACCTGATTTTGACAAATGTTTTAAATTAGCTGTTGATGCAAGTGATGTGGGTATTGGTGCTGTTCTCTTGCAAGAAGACGATGATGGTATTGATCATCCCGTTTGTTATTTTTCTAAAAAATTAAACAAACATCAGAAAAACTACTCAACCATTGAAAAAGAATGTCTTGCTCTGATTTTGGCAATCCAACATTTTGAAGTTTATTTAACATCTGCAACTTCTCCTATAGTTGTTTTCAGTGATCACAATCCCTTAAGTTTTCTTCACAAACTTAAGAGTAAGAACCAAAGATTATTGAGGTGGAGTTTGTCACTTCAAGAATTTGATCTTGATGTAAGACACATTAAAGGAAAAGACAATATTATACCAGATGCTCTGTCAAGAGTCTAAAATTTTGAATTGTCTTATCTTTAATATAAAATTGAATTTAACAGTACCATTTCACTATATTTTTTGTTTATATGTATATATGTTTGTATATATATATCTCTTTTTCAATTCTTTTGATGAAAATTGTTTGTATTTTCATGCTAGATGTGCTGAAATGTTTCAACAAATCATGATATTATTAATTATGTAAAGTATATTATCATTGTATATGCTAAAGATAATACAAAAAGAAAGATTTATTTCATAAACCTTTCTTTTTTCTTTCAAGGGGGAAAGTGTTATGTATAAGCTATAAATAAACCTAATGGTATTTACCGTGTCTATTTTTAGACTGGGAATTTTCTTATCTCTTGATTCTGTTACGTAAATGTATGTAGAATTATGTAGATCTTTCTAGAAAGGCCTTTTGGAAGGTGATTCAGACTCTAGAGTATTCTTATGTTATATACTATTCCAGATTGTTCTATAGTATTATATAAAGGGGTTCCTACAGCATTCTTGGTTCACTTGATTTAGACTTATGGTTTCATTTAGTAGTACTGTGTTAAACTAAAAGGGGATTTCTTGTTATCTTAAAAGTGTGTTTAAAAGCGTGTTTAATTTTAACATTTTAATATTGTTAATTGTAAAGTTTGTTGCTGGCTTCTTTGTTCGTGTTACATTGGCACGTAACAGGAGTGTATGCTGACCCCAAATCTCCTTTTCAAATATTAATTTTACATAGTTCCAAGATGGTCTCTTTTCGCGTTACGGATCAAAATTTTAATTTATTGATATATTACGTTTAAATATTTGAGGGCTGTGTCGTGACGTCAAGGGTCTAGGGTCGGGCGGGGCTCAGTGGTTAAAGTTAGTCTACCACTAATGAAAAAAAAAAAATAATAAAAAAATAATCGGCTCGATGCGGGTAAACTTCGGAAATCATCGTAATACATGATTTGGTAAAAAAGTCGGAAATCATCGTCAACACCAAAATATGAATGCCGTTAAATTTCGATTTTGGAAATGTTCTGTGCTATTCATCTATCCAAACATTTCAGATAATTTAGAAAAAATGATAAGAGAGTGCAGAAGAGAACTTTTCCTAAAGATATCCCGGATATTCGAAAAGGGCAATGCTTCAAAGGAGCATTTCAAATGAAAAAAATGAGTTAAAACGAACGAACATATTCTAATTGATTCTCAATATTTCCGAAAATAACTGTCCTGCATTTGGTTTTTCACTTTATTAAAAAACACTTGCATGTAGAAATTTTAAACAAATTTGATTCCAAATGAGATGTGGATAATTTCTTTAAGTGGATGTATCCGGTACAGAAAGGCGTGAGAGTTAGGGTAGACTATGTAGAAAAGAGTTGTTATTGACGTCGCATTTGACGTTCTTACTCCCCGCCTTAGTAGGGGGTTTCTGTCTTGTTTTGTGCATTTTTTCAGCCGCAATTGAATGTAAACATTTAAGAAATTCCACTTTTATTACACAGATGATGCACTAAAAGACTGTATGATTTATGCTTTGATAGTGAACTTTTCTAATGATTTATAACCTCATTTGGAACTTTTGGATCAACCCTCGTACATGATAAGGAAAGACTTCTGAAAACATAGTAATACATGATGTGAGAAAAACATCGGATAACATCGTTATGCATGAAGTGGGAAAACTTTGGAAGACATCGTAAAACATTATGTAGGGAAACTTCGGGAGGAATTGTACTACATGATGTTGGAAAACTTCGGAAAAAATCGTAATACATGATGTTGGAAAACTTCGGAAAAAATCGTAATACATGATGTGGGAAAACTTCGGAAAAAATCGTAATACATGATGTGGGAAAACTTCGGAAAAAATCGTAATATATGATGTGGGAAAACGTCGGAAGACATCTTATTATATGATGTTGGAAAACTTTGGAATACAGCGTAATAGATCTGAAAAAATCGTTATACATGATACGGGAAAACGTCAGAAAACATCGTAATACATGTAAGCTTCGGACGACATCGTATTTAACATTATTTGTGAAAACTGCGGAAGACATCTTAATATATGTTGCATGAAATCTTCGGAAGACATCGTAAAACGTGATGATGTGGGAAAACATCGGAAGACATCATAATACATGATGTGGGAAAACTTCGGAAAACATCGTAATACATGATGTGGGAAAATTTCGAAAAACATCAGCATATATGATGTGGGAAAACACGAAAAAAAACATTGTAATACATGATGTTGGAAAACATCGGAGAACATCGTAATGTGGGGAATCGTCGCAAAACACAGTAATACATGATGTTATAAAACTTCGGAAGACATCGTAATATATGATGTGGGTAGACTTGGAAAACATCGTTACACATGATGTGGGAAATCTTCGGAAGATATCCTTATATATGATGTGGGGAAACTTCTGAAAACATCGTAATACACGATGTTGGAAAACTTCGGAAGATATCCTAATATATGATGTGGGAAAACTTCTGAAAACATCGTTTTACATGTATATCGGTTAAGCTAAATATTTACGGTTTTTACATCATCGTCGTCGCAGTACTGAGATGTCAAAAGTGCCTATACGATGTATATACACTTACGACAATTTAGAACTGTTATGACGTACGAGTATTTGAAATAACGTTATTACTACGTCATTATCTTCCGCTATCAATATAGAAGGAATAATAACTGACCCGTCATGCGAAATGGGACCAATTTTAACTCTGTAAAATGAATGTTTGGGAGATTGGGTCCAGCCTAGGTCAACCAGAGTTAGCATTTCAAAAATTGTTTCATTGGAAAGTAGACTGACCATTCTAGATTTAGAAAATAAGCACATGGCGAAAAGTTTTGACCTAAGTCAGTCTTTGCAATCCGCGCAGTCTGACTAGGGTCGATACTTTACGCGTTACTCAGATGGTCCTTTTTCGCGTAACGGGTCACATATTATCCGAGAAAACACGAATCATTTTGATTTTTTTTACATCTGGGGTTGCCTTCCTTAAGGTAATGGACCCGTGTTAGTTCCGCAACATTTTTGAGCTTATGACTTTTCACAATGTTGACCGAGGTTTCCTTATGAAAATCATTCGGAAACCTCGGTTAAAACTGTTAAAGTTGATAACGTCCGAAATGTTGCGGGATCATTACGGGTCCACGACCTAAATAGTAGATGTCATCTGGAGCACTTAATGACGAACGACGTTCATCGTGCTAAGGTGAACTCTTAAAAAACTGCGTATAGTGTTAAGAAAAATACTTCGAAAATACTTTGTTGCAAATGATTTCACTATTCCTAATATTTTTCCTTATCTTTATTCTCCAATGCGCGATAAGGCGAAAATATGTTAAAAGTTTGGGTAAAGGGGCGCATGAATGAATACCCGTGTGGGTGTTAAAAGAATTTCGTTGATAAAATTGACGAATGTATTTTGTAAAGATAGCGCGGATATACGATTTATGACAAAACAAAACAGTAAAAGTTAAATCGTTAAGGAGTTGCCAATGTTTGTTATTTGGGAGTTCAAAGAGCGATGTGAGAGGCGAGGCTAAGACATTTTGATTCTGTTATAGAGCATTGTTAGAGTCATTTAGATTATCAGAATCAATCAGAGTGTCGGATTATATTAAACGAATGGAAGCATAATTCTGGTAAGTCGGTGTGACACGTGTGTGAGTGCGCAAGGTGGTGTGTCTATCAAAATCTTGTATCTAGATAATCCTGGAAATTTTGATTCTGTTATAAAGCATTTTTGAGTCATTCAGATTACCAGAATCGATCAGAGTGCCGAATTATATTAAAGCAGCGGACGTTTCATTCTGGTAAGTAGGCGTAGCACGTGTGTGCAAATTTCAATGAGACGAAAAAAGATGAAATCTCAAAAAGAAAATCGACGTATCAGCGCAACTTATTGTAAGTGCCTATATATTTATAGACACTTACAGTTGTCTTGCGCCGACCCAGCTAAACATATCAAACGACAGAAACGCTATATTCCCAGTTTTCTTGAATGCACAAGAAATTGCGGATTATCAAGCTGTAGTTATGGCATTACTTAAGGTTATCTTAACAATTTCAGCGATGCACATTTATGTACAATATGAACTACATGTAGTTTCGAAATGAAACCAATCATTCAGAAGCGAATCTAACACAAATTTAAAGAGAGATTCAATATGCCAGTGTGCACAAACATAAAGATTGGTAAAGGAACAGTTTTTAATTGTGCGGAAGCACAATTAGAGTGGTTCTGCCCGGGTTGTATCTAATGAAAAAATTGCAAAATAACCTTTTTTCCAACTCATATCAATTTTGTAAACAGTTTGTTTCGAAAATTGCTGGCATAAATTGAGCTTCTTATTTTCTCTGGCTGTTAATTAGTGTTTTGTTTACAGTGCATTCCATGAAGGAATTAATAGTTCATTAATTTAGCTTAATAATAGAATATTAACATTAGTTTACTAAAATGCAGTTGTAAAGTTGCACTTCGTACCTATGAGGGAAAAAGCTACAGAGATGGATTGTGGGATGAATTACCTAATACCCTCTCTTTGGAATAACCCCTTATAATTCACCTATCCACCTCTTCACTATTTACAAAGTGTAAGTGCATTGTGTCACTCCTCGCTCTTTAGCTTTATCTTGGTGTATTTGTCTATGTCTGCCTGTGATTTATCTACATGTACATTTCTGAAAACTTGTTTCTACAACTCTTCAAGAAGTGGCACGAGATAAATTTTCCAAAGACCTACAATACTGAATGCTTAGCGTGTTTTACAAGGAGCTTTTTAGCATCAAAAGAATGGAAATATATTCCCGTGTATATTCAACCTAAAACTATGAATGAAGCAAATTCCATTTCTTATATTTGGCAGTTAGATGTTGAATTAATTTTGAAAACGTCCTTGATAGAATATTTGTCTAAGGAACGTTTCCACAAGTTTTTGGGGTAACTTTAAAAATGGCATGTATGGTTTGACTATAATTGCAACAATAACTTGGTTTGGATTTTTTGTCCATTTATTTATTTTTTGTTTCAATGCTATATAGATACATAAACTCCTGAAACAACAATAAGCAGTTCAGTCATTCAGTACCGCACAATTACAGTGCTTACAGCACTTTGATTTGTGATTTGTCAGCCTAGGTTTGCCAGCCAGTGACACTACAAACATGCTCTGCGTTCAGGATGACCCCCCTCCCCCCACCCCACCCCCCAAAAAATAAAATAAAATAAAAAAGATCGCGAACGCTCATAACACGTGCAAAAAGGATACTGTTTCTGATACGTATTGAGAACGTTTCTATCTTGAACACAGTACAGTCAGTTATATTTCACATAGGCGTATCTAGGACTTTGAAATTTATATGCACTCAGAAGGCGACAACCAAAGAATACATAGGATTAAGTCGATACGTGAACTGTGTAAAAAGATGAATGCCCTCCGTCCAACACCCCCTTTTCTACGATTTTAACGCTGTTGAATTCTCAAAACATCGCAACTACAGCTTTAATAAGCCGTAGTTTCGATGTAAATATCATTCATCAACGATATTTTTCAACAGATGATTATTTCTTTTACGCACTTGCATAAAAATTGCGTAATGGGAGTTACGTCCTTGTTTCAAATGCACTAGGAGTAAATATAACGAGCCTTTTTAAGTTTCGTCGTGTATGTATGTCAAGTCTTCTGCAACGATTTTGAAAGATAAACTTTTTGAAAGTTACCCGCCCAAGTTTTAAATATTTAGCAATAATAAATTGACGGATCGTGGGAGGGAAAGAAATCCGTGAAATAAGTAAAGTTAAATATTCACGGTCTTTTAGGTTTTATGACCTTATATCACGGAATGCAGTTATTACTGAAGTAATTTAAAGCGAATGTATAGTCTAACAAAAGGTAAAAGTCTAAGTATAGATAATTTATGAAAACTGACTTTATGGATATGACAACCCTTATTTAATCGATTTTTCTTCTAAAACCTCGTAACTACTTATTTATACAAGCTGTAGTTACAAGATTTTATATGAAACCCGGCGATTATTTTTCTTGTGGATCTAAACTTTAAAACTGAGTGCCTTTAAAGTTTTCATTCTTCTGTGGGTTTTTTTTCATGATAGTTGATAATTTTCATTTATGAAAATATTTGGATTATGACTAAAGAATCCGTCAAAAGTGTATGTGTGTAGTAAGTGGTAGACCAAAACTTATGGTGACTTCAGCTTTTATGGGGTTTTGGCGGCTATTCGTGGATGTACGCATTTCTATTTTCATGTCTAGGTGTCATTCTAACTTCAGCGTTGGTTTTTTTTTCAAGCCTTTATTCGGAAATTTTTATCAGAATCATTATCCATTCTAATATCTTATCTTTTTTACCCCCTTCCTCCCTCCCTCAATCCATTCCCCTCTGCTGTTGTCTGGCGAGCTTACTTTCTAATTTTCTTGGTCACTGTCAAAGGCTTATCGGAAATATTCGTTTTCAAGTGTTTATAGCTGGATCCTAAAGCCGAAAAGTTTGACGAACGTAACAAAAGTTACTCATTCGTGATTTATCTATTTCGTAATTTCAGCTTATTCAAGGTTTTGGTCGCCGGACAACGATTTCTCTATTAAATGTAGGTTTGTCGACAGTGTATGAATGCCCAATGGTCCTTAGAACGTCGGAACTAGCAGCAATACCTACCTTAACCTTAATTTCAACGACCAGCATCTAAGCATTCTCCCTACCAAGTTAAAAACTCCCCATAATAGTATGATAATACGATGCAACAGTTAGCAATTTATACCCCGCTTTGAACGCGAACTTGCGTGCAAAGCGGTGTATAATTTGCCAACAGTTTACCCTGTTTCGTTGACCATATTTCAAAGCCCGAGGTTATAAAACTTTTTTCACTCTCGATTCAAAATTTTCTATAATATCAATTTGAGATAAAAGCCGTAATTCAGTTTTAATACCCATTATAATTTATCTATATAAAAGATAATATTAATAAGTTGTAATAAAAACAACTTCTTAATATTATATTATTTTTTTTCGTTCTTTTATTTAAATTAAAAAACAAAATTGAGTAAATTCTCAGTTGCGCCTGAGAAAAGTTTTATAACATCGGGCTCTGATGCTGTATTTTGTGGATAATGGCCGTCATTTGGATTGACAATTGGGTATGTGGCACCGCCATTTTCCCGTGTGCATATATTTACCAACCATTTAAATTGACTTAAAATCCATTGAGAACGCTTTAAAATGTGTTGTATCGGACCTGATTCATTCCACAAAATAAATGTGTTACGGATTTCTTAGGTCTTTCCTCGTTAGATCAATTAAATTGAATTTGTCTTTTTTTTCAGCAATTTCTTTTCTTTTGATTTCCTCTCTAACAAAATGATGTGTTTTTTTTTTTTCGAAATGCATTATTAAGGAATGGCAGTAAATGGATGCGATTTTTTATTATCTTTCCATGGTCACGATATTAAACCAAAAAAGGGGTGCAAACAAACACCCACATGATTTATCGTGAATTAATTAAACGTTTGCGAAATACATATTGCATAAAAAAATATACTGGGCCCCTATATTTTACTTATCTTATCTTTCTTAGTATTCATGTTATCTTTCGTCGTAATCGCTTTTTATTTTATAGTTATATTTACAAATAAACAAGGAAAAAGTTTCTGTTTGATAAACACGACTCCCTCCCAAAACGCGACTGCAATTATTTTAAGAATCGTGGTTTGTTACATAAATATGGCTCAAAATCAGTAGCAAAATAGGGTTCATAACATTAAAGTATCTCGTTCTTTTAAAAGTGGTGGTTTAGTCTAACCTTTCGTCCGTTTTTTAAATAATCATAATCATCATCATCATCATCATCATCATAATCATCGACAACAACAACAACATATTCATTCATTCATTCATTCATTCATTCATTCATTCATCCATTCATTCATTCATTCATTCATTCATTCATTCATTCATTCATTCATTCATTCATTCATTCATTCATCATCTTCTTCTTCTTCTCCTTCTTCTTCTTCTTCTTCTTCTTCTTCTTCTTCTTCTTCTTCTTCTTATTATTATTATTATTATTATTATTATTATTATTATTATTATTATTATTATTATTTTTATTATTATTGTGATTATCATATGTAATTATTACCATTTCAGATTGAACTATGACGAATCCCTTCATTACGGTAGAGGTTATATCAGCGATTCTTCTGACAACACTTGCCAGATTATTAGGTAGCGTCATCAAAGATTGTTTTTTATTGTTTATACTACATCTTTTCAAAACCTTGTATCGCTAATTCAGAGAATATTTCAAAATTTGCACTCAAACATGAGAATAGCTTAATCGAAATAGTCTGCATTTAAAGCAGGGATCTGAAAACGTAAGAGAGGATCCTTATGGACCTTTCCATTGAGTCCTTGGTACCCCTTTTGTGTTCACGCCTTACAAAGGCCCTTAATTTTTTTCTTACTATTTCCAGGGCCCGAGATTATAAAACTTTTTCTCATTCTTTATTCAATTTTTTTTCAAATTCAAATTTGGTATTTAAGCCGTAATTCTGTTGTTATACTCATTTTTGTGTATTAACATAAAATATCGTATTAATAATTTGTTAAAATAACAACTTATTAATATCATCTTTTATGTTAATACATTTATTCAAATTCAAAATTTGAGAAAATTCTCAGTTGAGCCTAAGAAAAGTTCTATAACATTGGGCCCTGATTTGATTGAATTTCTCCAATGACAATGGAATTAATAGACCTCAGGAGGTGGGGGCCGTTCTCACGATGTTATTAACTTTATATATTTGTGCATACACTGAAACAAACTTCTAAACGGCCACTTTGTATTTACCACATTTGTACATATTTGTAGCCATTTTGATAAAATATAGTATATTTCTACATGAACGGCCGTTCAATTAAGCATACTCTGAAAGAATATTGGATTTGAATATTCGTTCTTGGTGTCTGCGATAAATTATTAAACACAAGAACCATCCTTTGCAAAAGTCACAAAATTACAACGTTTTAGAGGAATTTCAAAATTTCGGTCTCAGAAATACTCGAAAATAAATCCGAAAAGTGACAAACTTCGATGACCTCTTCGTGTGACATATCAAATAATTGAAGAAAATAATATTGCGATTGATGTGTTGCTCTCAAAAGCAAAACACGTTAGAATTACCCCCCCCCCCCCCAACAATGTGAATTTTAAAATCAGGGATACCCTTGAATTCCTCTCAAATTCCTCCTTTTTATCAAATCTATAAGGGTCGATATTAATTGAAGTTTCCCTCTAAAAGATTTTTCTAAAACAGTTCGACTCCTTACCAATTAAGGTACCAAGAGAATATAACTTTTTTAGCCAAAACCAAGTGGTCGTTTGAAAGTTCGTTTCAGTGTAGTTCGAAGTTCTTCGCCTCTTTGTAGATTGCCAAAGAAGCGACATTTATCTACAATGTTCGTCCAAAGAAGTACAAAAAGCTGGGTGTCTCAATGGAAAATGTTATATAATTGTGTTAAATGATGAACGAGAGGCTAGCTGCATGTAAGTAGAAAAATTGTAAGTCTGTGCGAGAAATTTTCACTGTTTTCGCCCCGTGTCATCCAAGTGAAGACTTAGATCTGATTTGGCATCTAGATAGTCTAATTAGAAGCATCAAAATTTAGAGATTTATAGGGAATCGAGTCAAACAACAGACTTTAAATAGTTGTAACCACTTCAAAACGATATCATGTTGAAATCAAAACGAAAATTTATACATTTTGAAGTGTGGCAATTTTGGGGGGTGGGGGTGCGGGTTTGGGGGCAAAACAAAACAAACAATTTGCTTCTTACTAGGATCTTATTTTTAAATTGTTTTGTTAAAATGAAAATTGTGGAGTTGTGTGTCTTTCTCTTCACTACTTTTACTCAAGACTTCAAGTATATTTTTGTATATTGTGCAAAGAAACTGAGATTAGTATTTTTGAGCTTAGATAAAATACTTCGGTAATACTTGCTTAAACCCAATATTTTGGGCGCCCATTGGAATCGTCTTCTATTCCATAGAATTTCGATCAGAAATAAAGATTTCGGACAGTCTTATTTCCTTGATATATATAGAAACTGATACTGGGGGTATGTTTAGTTGATTGATTGATTGAATGGAGTTTTACGCCGTTTCAAGATTAAAATATTTCGACAATACTTCCACAAATCCTACATTTGGGTAAATATTGGAATCGAGTATCCACAACATAGGATTTCTTTTCGAAATAAATGAATCAAACTGTGTTTTTCCCATATAACCAGCCCTTCTCCAGGATGAAATAGCGTAGCAAACTGCTAGCAAATTATACCCCGCTTTGCACGCAAGTTCGCGTGCAAAGCGCTGTATAATTTTCAAACAGTTTGCACCGTTCTGTCCACCTGAGCGTAGGTCTGCGGTCCCCAGATAGTGAAGTATTACTTTTGTTTACGAATTCTGTTCATACTTTCAGTTGCGAGTCCGGATATACAGGCTCGAAGTGCCAAGAATTGAATCTAGAAATTATTGCCATAGGTATGTTTAAGTTTTATTTCAACAGATTATTTATACATTATTGCCATTAATAATGTTTGAAAAATGTTTGTTTGTGATGGGTTTAATCCCAATTTTAACAATCTTTCAGTTATATCGCGGCGGCTGGAGCACCTAAGAATGTTATCCTAGTATTTCTCACACCAGTACTACCATTACATGCTCTCCTAGCCTCCAGCAGCTATCTCACATTGGTTTACTATTATCAACCCATTGGTGGAAGGCAAATGGTCGGAAAGAATGAGAGTCGTGGGAGATCGAACCTGGTAAAAAATTGATACGCATGAGTATTGACGAGAAAATAATAATAAAAACACCAATGCCATTGCGACCGAATCGCATACGTCTTGCCAAAAGGTATCCTATGGTAATTTCTCTACCAATATTCGAGAAGAAGCGTATCTCTTTATCCTTTTGTTCACTTTTTTTCTGAATCTCAAATGTTTAAACTGCATTTCCTTAGTTTTATTTTGAACTAACTACCTGAGATTGACCTCTACTGGAATCGTTCTGTGTTTTAATTTTTCACGTTTAAATCTTTCAGGGCGATCTCGAGAAAAACATGGTATATAGTATGATGGCATATTTCTACCACGAGATACGAGATAGAATTCGGAATATCGCTATAAATCTATTTTAAATTTCCCGAAACTTTGTTCAGAGTGTTTCTTTGCTCTAGGGGAGCTTTTAGGATCACCCGTGGTCCGTCGTCCGTCGTATATCGTCAACTTTCTTAAAACTTCTCCTCCTGAACCGCTGGGCAAATTTCAATTAAATTTTCCCAGAATGTTCCATGGGTGACCCTCATCTGAAATTTTTCTCGGAATTCTGATTGGCACATAAATATTGGCGTAGCTGTGCGTGGCATTTTTCCATTATGAAAATTTGAGCAACACCTCCCCCTAAACCACCGGACCGATTTCAATGAAATGTTGTCGAATGTTCATTGGGTGACCCTCTTCCATAATTGTTGGCGAAATTCTTATTGGCACATAAATATAGCCGTGGCAAGGCGGGGCATTCTTTCATTGTGAAATCTTAGAACGACATCTCCCCCCGAACCACTGGGCCGTTTTCAATGAAATGTTGTCGAATGTTCATTTGGTGACCCTCTTCCATAATTGTTCGCGAAATTCTTATTGGTCCATAAATAAGGGCGTAGCAGGGCGTGGTATTTTTCACTATAAGATCTTTGAACGGCATCTTCTCCTTAATCACTCGACATGAATCAATGAAACTTTGTCAGGTTGTGTCTTGGGTGACCCTTTTCCAAAATTGTTTTCGAAATATTGATTGGTACATAAAAAATGGGCGTAGCAGGGAGTGGGATTTTTCCACTATGAAGTTTTTGAACATCTGCTCGTAAACACGTGGGCTTAATTCAATGTATTTTTTTCAAATCTTACATTGGTGACCTTTTCCAAAATCGTTCGCGAAATTTTGGCGTGGCAGGGTGTTGCATTTTCCCTTTGAAATCTTTAATCGACACCTTCTCCTTAACCACTGGGCAGATTTAAATGAAACTTTTCCGGAATTTTCCCTTGGTAACCATTTCCAAACAAAGTTCGCGAAATTTTGATTGACCCATACGTATGGGAGTAGCTTTTTTTTCACTTTTAGTTCTATAACATCCCCTCCTCAACCACATCAACAAGACCAATAAAATTGAGGTGAGTGATATAAGGGCATTCTGACCATCTTATTTATGTTAATATCTCAGCATTTCAAACTTGTACCTCGATTTTATGCTCGCTTATACTTTCAATTGACACCGAGAAAGAAATAAATATATATATATATATATTTACCTCATTTGTGGGTAACTTATACTTCATTAGGATTCCACACACTAATGGGCATTAAAAAGGATTCCATGAAAGCTTATTTTTTTTTCAATTCAATATATTTATCGAAACATTTTCTGAAAATTGTATGAAGAGTGCCGGAGAATGATATCGGCCCACCGCTTTGATGTCTGTCCCGAGGGCTTGACCGAAGCGTCGTATCTCGCGGCAGAAATATGTCCTTCAGTATAAAAGTTACAAACATGTAGCATTTATAGATGTTTTTAATCCGTATCTTGCACTAATAAACTAATTCAATTATAATTAATTAAACTAAACCAGACACTACTTGTAGTTTATTGTTATGAAATACAATATTAGTAAACTTATCAACAAGTGTATTATTTATCTAGAATGACCTGGCACTCATTTACTTCCGTCAGTGCTCGATTATTCCCGCAGTGTTACTCAACTTCAGTTTACATTTTGTATATAGTTAAGTACTAATGAAAGAAAGTCTGGGTAGCACATTGGAAAAAGACGCCACTTCACTGACATAATTGAAATCTTAAGAGTCTGATTGATTCTTGTATGTAGATTTTATGAAAGGGGGAAATGTGCATTGCTTTTTTTGAGCAGACTAAACAAAAGAGAGAGAGAAAGAGAGAGAGAGAGAGAGAGAGAGAGAGAGAGAGAGAGAGAGAGAGAGAGAGAGAGGGGGGGGGGGGAGAAGGAGAGAGAGAGAGAGAGAGAGAGAGAGAGAGAGAGAGAGAGAGAGAGAGAGAGAGAGAGAGAGAGGGAGAGAGAGAGAGAGAGAGAGAGAGACAGACAGACAGACAGAGAGAGAGAGAGAGAGAGAGAGAGAGAGAATCAGACATACAGAGACAGACATATGGACAAACAGACAGACAGACAGAGAGAGAGTTTGTGTGAGAGAGAGACAGACAGAGAGGGTGAGGGAGAGAGAGGTGAATCAAAGCGCTAAAAGCGCTGTAGGTCTGGTTTTTAAAGAGGGCAGTTGACATTTGAAGGCACACACTGAAATTTTAGGCGAGGGAAACCAAGGGTTCAATTTACCTATACGGATCGTAAGCTACATTCCGAACTCACTTCAAAGGAAAAATGTCGAACGCTAGCTCACAATACAGCGCTGCGTCCGCCAAAAACAACCTATTCCCAAGGTATAGATTACTACGCCCGATACCGCTTTGCAGACAGGCGCAACTCGCGTTTTTATAATTTTAGTTGGGTTGATTGGTTTGCTATTAGTCAGTCAGTTTATCCATTCGATCAGTAATGCTGTTTTTCTAAGGGCACAAGCTCGTCGGCTCTTACTTTAACATTGAATTGAATTTCATAAAGAAGTTGTATTTTACTGTGGGAACACAAGAAAGGATCATTTTCTCCCTTTCCCACAATATGGCCCACCCTATACTCATACCCCATTATTTTTTTTAATTTCTACACATATCAAATTACACTCATGTTGATTTAATGTCTGCAACCTGTTCAAGGTTGTCCAAGACTAAAATTTTGTGTTCTGTTTCAGGGTTTAAGGATGGAACAAGGTCTTTATTTTTTTCTTATTTAGATTAATCCATTACCAGACAACACATGTTTAGACACGTCCAAATTGTAAACGTTTGCAGATTAAAAAAATATGTGGGCAAATTAGTAAAATGAGTAGCAGAGAGAGTAGATTATACGAGGGAGAAAGGAAAAAGTGAGCAGCATCTTCTTCTTTTCCCTTTAAGTAAGGTCATCCGTCAAGATCAAATATAAAAGCTATGAATCTTTAACACAGCAGTTATTTTGGCAATGATGAGTAAAAAATATCTTGTATACATGAGATCGATAAGGTGAATAATCAAGGTTATATTCCGAAAAATTGACCTCGTGTGTTGTTTTGTCTATTCAGTCCCGTCGCCTTCAGTACTATCAGCACTTTGATTTTAGGACAGCGTAGTGATATGCAAGCACTGCGTTGAACACACAAAGCACTTCGTGTTGAAGAAAAGTTGATGACGAATACTAGACCTAATTTTTGCGCGCTCGTGGGCAAAAAAGCTACATAGATCACGCGTTAAACGTTTTTTGGCTCGATTATATTTTTTCCTGGGCAATTTCCAGGATACATGGTTGTTTCCTACAGCCTGCTAAACCAGGCCAAAAACGGTCGAGGTGAGAGAAATGACAAAAAACAGAGACAATGGTGGAACAAGATTAGGATACGAATATTTTCCTAATTGTTTACCTAACATCAATTTTGTCTATTTTCAGCCAAACCAAACATCTATCTGATAGTCGGAGTAGTAATATTAGTATTGGTTGTTGCCATCATTATCTTTTTTATTTGTTACAGGTAAGTAAAATCGTCGATGGGCGACCCAAAAACTTGTAACTCCAGCTTGGGTAAAGCTGTTGTTATGTGTTTTAAGGCGCCCATTGGAGACATACTTTACTGTCTATCACGCAATAAATGCCCATCACGCAATTCTTAAAAACATAATTTTGAAAATTTAAAAGCATGGTCAGTTAGAGACTTAATTAATATGTAATAAGACAGGGTGGAACTGTACTAGATTTAGTGTGGTTCCTTTCATATCAAAAAGTTCCATCTGTCTTTTTGTTATAAAAGTTAGTAACATCGTGAAATTGACTATCCTACCGATCCAGTCCATTCAAAATCAGTCACTCAGCGGCCCCATTCAAACACTCAAATCAATAAACAAAAAAAAAAAAAAAAAAAAAAAAAAAAAAAAGCGCCACAATCATTAGAAAACATTTCGAAACCGTTCAAGACGATCAATGTTTTATTCAAATCGGTCAAATTATTCTACGATTTTAGTGGCTGGTGTGGGTTTTAAGGTTTCTGATTGATCAACGAAGACAGACAAAAAAGTCCGCATATTTATTAAAGGGATAGTAAAAATATCAATTTTATTAAAGGGGGTGGTAAAGATATCGATAATTTTGTTCATCTTGAACAAAATTAGAGATATTGGATTACCTCCCTTTTATTTCTCTCAAAACTCTATCAACACACTCATTCATTTTCATTCCATTTTTTTCAAATCCACGACGTTCTTCACTGTAACCTTTTTATTTTTGCATTGGAAGACAATTTCTTAAAATTTAGATTAATCTCTCACGATTCTTCATCGTGGACTATTCACCAATACACGCGTCAAGTGTGTAGGCCAATGAAATAATCAAGATCGATAGCCGCTCGGGGGAATCAAACTCTGGACATTTTGGTCAAGAGGCCGACAATCAGACACCTAAATTGCTCCTTGTTGCCTGGGCCTGATGTAATATAATATTTCTGTGCTCAACTGAGAACTTTCTCAAATTTAGAATTCAGAAATTATATAAACAGAAAAGTTAATAGTTATAAGTTGTCACTTATAACAATTTATTACCATGGTCTTCAAATTTATCTATTTATGTAAGTATTATAACAGATTTACAGCTTCAATCCGGGCCCAGATCTTGTGTCAATTGTCTGGATAAGGTGATAACATATTGTACAATAAGGTATAAATAAGTGGTTTGATTGGTCATTCCATGTTTTGATTGACTGCAGCGATCTGTACCTTTCAAGAAAGGCAGAAATGTACTCTGGATAAAAAAAAGAAAAAAAAAAAAAAAAAAAAAAAAAAAACATCGGACCCTCTCGATTCTCGACTGACACCGTCGTTTATAGATACTAGAGCTATACAGTTAAAGCCCCCGTCTGTGTTCGTGGTCATTTCCGAAACGCAAGACAATGATCTTATTCGACTATGTGCACAAAAAAATCGACTTTTATTCTAAAATGATAATCTTTAATTTGTCATTCCAATAAACGGTAATGCAAATGATTATGACACAATGATCTAAATGTAGGCGTAACTTGATGAATATTTATGACCCGCAACATTTCGGACTCCAATTTGCATATCGATCTTATACCGCTCCTGCACGTGGGCGCACTTCACGTGACCAAAATATCATTTACATATTTTACTTTATTTCGTTTCACGAAAAAGCCGCTGTTTGTCGATTGATTTATTTTTAATGTAAATCATCTTTAAGGTTCATGTAAAGTGTTTAAGGCCCCATTTTCAAACACTTCATTTGCCAAGAAAAAGCAGTATGTCCAGGTATATTATATATCAAAATGAAGCCATTCATACGCATAAGCAGTTAAGCAATACAAGACTGCCATAGCTATATCGGTATAGCCAAAACATTGTGTAAAAGGTCATTTTGTACAGAACAAGCAACTGCAAGACTGCTGGATGAAATTGGCCAAAATTTGAAAAAAGTACAGACTAAAGTACTACCCAGGTGCTACTACAAACGCTGGTATAAAACTCGAGCCCTAAACGTAGTTATGCAAGCAATTTATTTTGACTGATTTTATAAACACATGTGTCATATATGTCATTCTAATCTTTTGTAAACGTGTAGATCTTCTTAAGGTATGGAGTGTTATCACAACATAAATGGACATTAATAGTTTATATACCTGTAAGGTTGTTTAGCAATATATCGATTTCTATTTCACTGAATGATAAATACATAGTAATTAATTATAGATCATTGAATTCAAAAACTGTGATTTGAAATAAATCACAGAAAGTATTTCACAATATTATGATGTGCGCTTGCACCATGCCTAACATCTATTTTGAAAACAGATCAAACCGGTTCGACAAGTATGTTGACAAAATAAATGTAAATTGATTGTTTCAAAAGAGCCTTGTGAGACCGAGTTTTATATCTAAGGTTGTAGTAGTACCTGGGTGGCTCATAAGACTGTACTTTGTTAAAATGTAAACCAATTTTATCCAACCGCCATACAGTTGCTTGTTCTGTACAAAATGACCCTTTTCCACAATGTTTTAGCTTTACCGCTATAGCTATGGCGGTCTTATGTTGCTCAACTGCTCGTGCTCAAATATAGCTTTATTTTGATGAACAATATACCTGGACATACCGCTTTTTCTTGGCTAATGAAGCGCCCTTAAAATTGGGTCTCAAACACAAAACATGAACCTTAATAAGACTAAAGAAAAAATATTCAAAGAATATTCACGAAAGAGCGACGATATTTAACTCTAAACGCAGAATGGGGCTTTAATAACATCGTGAAATTCACAAAGTAAATGATTTTAGAATTATTTTGGAATGATATTGAATGATTGAGAGGAGCGTGTTTTGAGTAAAATTAAAGGAGGCCCGGGGGGAATCAAATATCGCTTATTTTGTTCAGAATGAACAAAATTAGCGATATGATTTACCTCCCTTTAAATAGAATATGCATACACGTTCTATAAATAGTTTCATATCTTTTCAAGAACCAATCAGACGCTTAAAAGTTCAATTTTGTCAGCGAAATCGCGATTTAGTTTTTTTTTATTCATTTTGAAGGTAGTTGTTGATCTTATCTTTTTTTTCCTTTTGGGCGTTTTTGAATTGTTTGAGTGAGTGTTTGGAATGAATGATTGGAGCGATGAATGAGCGATTGAGAATGGTTTTGATTGAGAGGAATGACAATTTCACGATGTTACTTACTGTACACAAGTTTCCAACGCCTTCTAACGGCGTTACATGTTTTGAGGTAGTGAACCCGTAATAGTTCCGAAACATTTCGGAACTCATGATCTTTCTCAGTGTTGACCGAAGTATCCTAATGAAAATCATAAGAAAAACTCGGTTAACTCTGTTGAAGTTCATTTCTTCCGAAACATTGCGGAACCATTACGGGTCCACTCCCATTACATTTAACTTTTTGACGAGTTTTTATTTTATTATTTCGATTTGATTCCGCTCTTCTTTTCAGAAGAGTAAAAGGTTTGCCTTTGAGCGATGTATATTCTAGAGAAAGAGAATTGGTGCCAAGTGATGAGGTACACTGGTTTTTAATTTGATTATTCTTTTCAATGAATTTTAAAATCTAAATTTTATTAATTCCTTCGTAATCATATTTTAATTCAATTGAATTTTTTGTTTGAACTTAAATCATAATGAAATTATAATACGCCATTCCTCACTAAAGAACATAAAGCGTTTTTCTGAAAACAGCTTTCTTTTACGTCTTTTTTATTATTATGTTTTTTTCATTCTTTTACATTATTAGAGAATTTTAAAAATGGATATAACTCTACTTATAGATACTCGTAGAACCTACAATCGAAATTAAATCCAATTTTGAGTGCAATGTCAAATTATATAAAGTCTAGAGGGGCGTGTATTTCTATCATTTCTTCTATATCTACTTTGTATATATTTTATTTTTATTCCAGGAGCATCATTCAGAACTAACATTTACTAGTGTTTCAAGAGATCCAGAGATATTGAAAGTAGAAAACGGTCATACAGCTGAGAGATAGCACCCATCCACTCATCAAAATACTGTCAATCTTGCTCAAGCGACCACTTCTATCAGGCGACCACTTTTCTTAAAAGACCATTATAAAAAGTCCAGTGTAAGCAAATCTGGAAAATGGAACATTCTTAGATGAAAACTTATTTAACATTGATTCTTATTATGTTGGAACCCATTAGAAACGTCTCAATGAGACGAGTCTATTGGGTTCGTACGCCATATAGGATTCAGTAAGAATTACGCAACAATTCTTATATGTTATCAAAATGGCCGATATTATTTATCATGAAATGTTGTATTAAGCGACCATTTGCATGAGCGACCACTTTTTGTGATCCACTAAGTGGTCCCTTAACACAAGTTCTACTGTATTGCGTAATAAAATGTTGTTTTATTATTACTGAATAAATATTATATTGAAAACAGACTGTCGTTAAGTGGACTAGTACCCCCAAAGGTGCTTGTTCATAACGAAAAGCCATTTTCCATCAAAGGGCCATAACTCTGTCAAAAATCAATGGATCGTAACCAAGATATCACTTGCACATCTCTGCTTGGTATTGATCACATCTGAAAAATTTGAATGAAATCCGCCCATTAGTTGCTAAAAAATTAAGCGGACACGAAAAGGCTACACCGCCGGATCGACCGACTGACCAGCTGACTCCTTTATGGGGTCACCCTCACCCCTCAAAAATAGTTTTGAGGGGATAACGAGTATTATCTAGATGTGAACCGTCACGCTAAGCAGAACCATCTGGGAACTTCGTTTAAGGTACCCCGACACAATTGGAAACCTTAAGGTATCCCGACACAATTGAAACCTTAACTAGAATAAGCAAAAATAACAAAAACATATTACCCCCCTTTAATAAAAGTTTATGCCTTTTGTTATATTTTATATTTTAGGTTCGTGCCTTTTGATATTCTAATTTTATTGTTATTTTGTTCTGCAATCAATATTGCAATGAAATGAAAGTTATTTCATACTGAGATAAAACTTATTTGGTTTTTAAATTACAAGCCCTCTTGAAAATTGTGTAATATAGATTCACGAGCAATTTTTGCTTTCCAACGTTACAAGAATTTGTTCCGACAGAGTCAGTGGAATAAAACTTGATAGAACTAATTTTAAAATGCCACAGAAGCTTAAATAATGAATGTTTATTTCCTTCATAGCGTACTTTATAACCTTTTTCTGCCAAGGCATAACCTTTCAACTCTCTTTTGTCATTCGAATAATTTTTCTAGAAGATTCAATAAATGACACTTAGATATTTAGTATATCATGGACGCTTTAAACTTTTTGCCTGAAATGCATCTTCTTATGACATATGCCTGATGATTGGGTTGATTATAAATATAATATGTCTTGCATATGCAAATTCCTTTATAAAAGAAGAAGTCCCCTTCCTTCTCAGTAATTATTACAAGCGTAGAAATCGAAATTCTATTTTGTCTTGCAATGAAAGAAGAACCTCAAAGGTACGAGTCTTCATCTAACCCACCAATCCCAGCTCAACTGCTTCCTACGTGCCTTGATTAGTATTGAAACTTAAAATATCAGTGACATAAATAGTAATGAGGCACAGGTTTTGTATTACAGCAAATATCACCAAACTCTTATCTTATGGATATTTATTACCAGAATACGAAAATAGGTGAGCGCTTGAATTTGGAGGGTAGGTGGATTCATGGAAAGCAAAGTGGCCAAAAATGCCTGGATAAACCTATTTTACTTTACCTTTTCTAAATCTACTAATGATAAACTAATTTTCTATCATATTCTTTCAACTCTATTTTATATAGGTGATTGTTTTTGTTGATTTTAAGATCATCTTGAAAATTTATATTTCGTCGGAAAAAAAGACTATTTTTCTAAAACGTTTTTTCCTGCATTTTTGTCTTGTAAATGTTACTTATATATATTATACTTATCCAATATTTCAGCATTCCTTGTATTCAATTAATCATGTATACCAACTCACTATTATTGATGGCCGCCAGTCAGCTTCTTATCGTCCGTTTCTTGGCTTTTTTTAGAGAAAAAATGATATTTTCAAAAATCCCGATTTTTTCCGAAAAAGCATGGAAAGGTATGCTGATTTTTTTGCCAAATCATCGTAAAGGTACACTCTACGAAATATATTTATTTAAAAAATATTGGAACAAGTGCCAAATTGTGTCGGGGTACCTTAAAAATATTGACATGATAGAGTTTTGTTCTATGAGGTCAGCATGTGGAAATCGATCTTGGTTCTTTTAGTCCACATATTCGGCGCAAGTGCTGATAAATTTTCAAAAAGACAGGACCGAGAAGGGTTAATCTAGGTTCAAAGTATTCGTTTCATAATCGGTGTAGAACGAATAGGTTTAAAGCTTAAAACCATTCCCGCAAGTTCGTAGATTTCAATTGCTCTATCAAGTCTAGAATAAATACCCCAAAAGTGGTCAAAGGGGAGTAATTCTAAATCGGGTCATTTCCCTTGGACTATTCGATCTTTCTACTGATCGGTGTGTTTATCAAGCAGTGTCTGAAACACTCAGGTCAGGTTTTATGAATTGAATACGGTCAATCTTGCTCGAGGGACCACGTCTATTTAGCGACCCCTTTAAAATCCCCTCCTTAAATCAAAATATCCTAAAATGAATCCTATGTTGTTAAAACTCACCAGAATCGTCTCAATGAGTTATAACAACATTGGGTTGTGAGAATTTTGCAATGTTGTACACATTAAATCAAAATGTGTATTTCTTATTTGAAAACAAAACGTGTAATGTGCGGCCATTTTTTCTAAACAACCGCTTTTGGGTGGTCCCTGTAGCGGTCGCTTAAAACAAGTTTGACTGTAGTTGGCGTACATTACCGCTGTCTCGCTGTTGCTTTCCACAATTTTGTGAGAGTCACAGATATTCCAGTTTCTCATGTAGACCCATTCATATACAAAAATCTCAGTGCTTAGCGATCAGGAGCTAGTTTAATTAAAGGTCTTAAGACATATCTCACATTATAAATTCCCGTCCAAATCGATTGTACGATGTTTGATGAAACGGGCCCCTAAAACGTGCAGGAATTAGCTGTACAGCCCGTAGCAATGGAACTGTATTAAGGTCTGAAGTATAAGTTAAGCAGTTATTTCTACCTTAACCCTTATCCTGAGGATTTTTGGGTTTTGTTTCAAACAAATAACCATTTTGGGGGACATTTCAACCGGTTTGGCTGATTTTTTTTTTCAATTGGCAAAGATTAAAAAAAAACCCAAGAGGGCCATTCTGGCCCTAAACCGCTCACCTGAACTTTATTGGTCCAGTGGATCGCATCTAAGTATCTTTCTGGTAAAGTTTCATTCAGATTTGCCTAATTTGTGAAGAGGAGACGTTATTAAAAGAATTTAAAGTGAAAATAGACCCTACTTAACCATTCATTTCTAAGAAGACTCAAAATAAGCCCCACCCTGTCACGCCCATATTTATGGGCAAATCAAAATTTTGCCAACAATTTTAGAAAAGGGTCACCCAAGGAACGTTCTGGTAAAGTTTCATTAAAATCGACCCAGTGGTTCAGGAGGAGATGTCGTTCAAAGGTTTCGGGCTCAAAATAAGCCCTGCCCTGCCACAACTATATTTATGAGCCAATTAAAATTTCGCGATTTTTTTTTTTTTGAAATTGGTCACTCAAGAAACACTGTGTTGAAAGTTTCATTAAAATCGGACCAGCAGATAAGGAGGAGATGTCAATCAAACATTTTGGGCTAAAAAAACCCACCCTGCCACCCATCAAAATTTCGCAAACAATTTTTGATCAGGGTCAACCCAGTAAATTTCTGGTAATATTTCATTGAAATGACCCAGACGTTCAGGAGAAGATGTCGGGCTCAAAATAAGAACCGCCCTGCCAAGCCCATATTTATGGGCCAATCACAATTTCGTGAACAATTTTTGAAAAAGGTCACCCAAGGAACATTCAGGTAAAGTTTCATTTGAATCGTTCCAGTGGTTCAGGAGATGCTGTTCAAATGTTCCGGGCTCAAAAAAGCCCCTCCCTGCAACGCACATGTTTATGGGCCAATCCAAGTTTTTTCCGAACAATTTTTGAAAAGGGTCACTTAAGGAACATTCAGGTAAAGATTCATTGAAATCAGCCCTGTTGTTCGGGAGATGTCTTTCAAAGATTTCGGGCATAAAATAAGCCCTGTCCTGCCACGCCCATATTAATGGACCAATTAAAATTTTAGAACAATCTTTGAATGGGGTCATCCAAGGAACACGCCCTGCCACGTCCATATTTATGGGCGAATCAAAATTTCACGAACAATTTTTGAAAAGGGTCGCCAAAGGAACACGCCCTGCCACGCCCATATGTATGGGCCAATCAAAGTTTCGCGATTTTTTTTTTTGAAAAGGGTCACCCAAGGAACATTCTGGTAAAGTTTCATTGAAATTGGCCGAGTGGTTAGGGTAATGAAGAACGTTTTTTAGACTGTTGACGACACATGACGGGCGATGGACTACGAGTGATCCTGTGACCTAGTTTTTGACCCCACTTGACCAAATTTCAAACTTGTCCGAGATTTCATCAAAATAATCATTCTGACCAACTTTCAGATTGATTGGGCTAGAAATATGACCTCTAGAGTGTCCACAAGGTAAATGTTGTCGAAGCACAATGGACATCAAGTAACCCCAAAAGCTCACCTTGAGCACTTCGTGCTAAGATGAGCTTAAAATAAACTAATTACCACCAAAAAGCGGTCGTTAAAGAAAATGGTCGCTTATTACCCGTTTTGTTTATAATTAAGAAATATGATTTTGATCGAATATGTATGTCAAAGCGAAATTTTCTAGAAATCTATGCTGCAAAAACTTAACAGAATCGTCTTATTGAGACGATTCTGGTGAGTTTTAACAGCATAGGATTTATCTACAACTTTCTTCATACCAGTGATACCTATTTTTTCAGGAATGTCGATTTAAAGAAGGGGATTTTGAAACGGTCTCTAAATAAACATGGTCGCTTAATAGACGTGGTCGCTTGAGCAAGATTGACTGTAGTGGTTATACTAGTGTGAGAAACAACAGGATACTAAAGGTGGGTGCACCAGCTGCCATGATATAACTGCAAGAAGGTTGAAAGTAGCGTTTAAACCCATAAAAACAAACAAATTACTAGAAAGCCATGAATGGCTTGTGTTGCTCCACAGGCTTGAAATTCTTGTAAAAACAAATAAATGTTTTGACTAGATTTTTAGATATTTTGGGTTCTACTGATGTTGAAAATGATTTTCAAAGTTTCAACTATATAACAAATTGAGAAATGACCTCCACTCTTAAAAGACATATTTTTCATCAAATCAAAACAATTTTTGGCTGTATGATAATGGGTCAGAAAAAGATCATACCAAAAATGATTGATTGATATCCCTCAGTTACATTCTGAGAAAATGATTTTCATAGTTTCCACTATTTCACATATTGAGAAATGACCTCTGTCCATAAAATACGTACATATTTTTCATCCAATCAAAATAATTTTTGGTACACTGATAAAGGGTCACTCAAGGATGATTCCAGTGAAATTTGGTTGATATAAAAAATTAGATTCTTAGTAAATGATTTTCAAATTTTCCACTGTATAACATAGAGAAATGACCTCTGCCCATAAAATACATATTTTTCAACCGATCACAATTATTTTTTGTAGACTGATACAGGGTCACTCAAGTTTCATTCTAGTGAAATTTGGTTGATATCCATCAGTTACATTCTGAGCAAATGATTTTCAAATTTTCCACTATATAACATTTAGAGAATTGACCTCCGCCCATAAAATGCATATTTCCCATCGGATCACAATGATTTTTTGTAGACTGATAAAGGGTCACCCAAGGATCATTCATGTAAAATTTCATTGGTATCCATTGATAAGAATCTGAGAAAACTCACTTTTTTACCATATTTGGAAATTAGCCACGCCCATTAAATCCATGTTTTTCATTGGATCAAAATTTCTTGAACAACTTTGAAAGAGGGTCATCCAAGGAACATTCCTGTGAAGTTTGGTTGAAATTCATCCAGTAGTTTCGGAGGAGAAGATTTTTAAAGAAAAGTTTACGACCGGACCCACACACGCACGTATGACGGACACAACGCCATGACAATAGCCCCAGTGGCTTTCAGCCAGTGGAGCTAAAAACAGTACACGTCTATCTGACAAGAAGGCACATCCTTCAGAAAATTACCAAGGTGTGTCATTCAATCGTACTAGAGGACAAGCAACAGACTGCACTTCCTTCCAACTTGGTCTAGACAAAATTTCTAGTACTTAACAGGCAATACATGCCTAGTCAAATCAGGGACATTTAAAGTTCGGGCCATTCAAACGTTATGTTTCATTGTCAAACAGGTAGAAAATCACATATCTAGATTCTAAGGAAAATTAAATATACAACAAGAGCATTTTTGTTTGTATCTTTTTAATTTGAGTTTTCAAAACAACATCTTGTTGTCACTATTTTATCATTTTTTAAAAAATATTTTTATGGCAATTTCTGTGACGAAATACAATTAACTGTATTGAGAAACATGTCTGATTTGGACGTGTTACGAATTACAGATCAGTAAATATACTTTTATCCATTACTAGATATCAAATCCTGAATTGGACCGAAATGGAATGTATTTGCAGACTGCAACTTTAAGAAAAGAAGTTTGTGTTTTATTAAAAGAAATTAATACTATAACAAGAGGACCATGATGGTCCTAGATCGCTCACCTAACTCTCTTTGATCACTTTGACATCACATCAAGTAACAAGAGGGCCATAGTGGCCCTTATTCGCTCACCTGAATTAACAATCTGAAATTTTTTTTTTAAAGATTTGACCCCGTGACCTAGTTTTTGACCTCACTTGACCCAATTTGAAAATTGTCCTAAATTTCACCACACCAAGATCGTCATTCTGACTAATTTTCAGGTTGATTTTCAGGCTAAAAATATGGCCTCAAGAGTGTACACAAGGTTTTCTAAGATTTGACCCCGTGACCTAGTTTTTGACCCCATATGACCCAAATTTGAACTTGTCCGAGATTTCATCAAGATAATCATTCTGACCAATTTTCAGGTTGATTGGGCTAAAAATATGGCCTCTAGAGTGTCCACAAGGTTTTTCTAAAATTTGACCCCTTGACCTAGTTTTTGACCCCACTTGACCCAAATTCGAATTTCTCCGAGATTTCATCAAGATAATCATTCTGACCAATTTTCAGGTTGATAAGGCTGAAAATATGGCCTCTAGAGTGTCCACAAGGTTTTTCTAAGATTTAACCCTGTGACCTAGTTTTTGATCCCACTTGACCCAATTTCGAACTTGTCCAATAATTCATCAAGATAATCATTCTGACCAATTTTCAGGTTGATTGGGCTAAAAATATGGCCTCTAGAGTGTCCACAAGGTTTTTCTAAGATTTGACCCTGTGACCTAGTTTTTGACCCTATATGACCCAATTTCAAACTTGTCCAAGATTTCATCAAGATAATCATTCTGACCAATTTTCAGGTTGATTGGGCTAAAAATATGGCCTCTAGAGCGTCCACAAGGTTTTTCTTTGATTTGACCCCGTGACCTAGTTTTTGACCCCATATGACCCAAATTTGAACTTGTCCGAGATTTTATCAAGATAATCATCCTGACCAATTTTCAGGTTGATTGGCCTAAAAATATGGCCTCTAGAGTGTCCACAAGGTTTTTTCTAAGATTTGACCCTGTGACCTAGTTTTTGACCCCATATGACCCAAATTCGAACTTGTCCGAGGTTTCATCAAGATTATCATTCTGACCAATTTTTAGGTTGATTGGGCTAAAAATATGGCCTCTAGAGTGTCCACAAGGTTTTTCTAAGATTTGACCCTGTGACCTAGTTTTTGACCCCATATGACCCAAATTCAAACTTGTCCAAGATTTCATCAAGATAATCATCCTGACCAATTTTCAGGTTGATTGGGCTAAAAATATGGCCTCAAGAGCGTCCACAAGGTTTTTCTAAGATTTGACCCTGTGACCTAGTTTTTGACCCCATATGACCCAAATTCAAACTTGTCCAAGATTTCATCAAGATAATCATTCTGACCAATTTTCAGGTTGATTGGGCTAAAAATATGGCCTCTAGAGTGTCCACAAGGATTTTCTAAGATTTGACCCTGTGACCTAGTTTTTGACCCCATATGACCCAATTTTAAACTTGTCCGAGATTTCATCAAGATAATCATTCTGACCAATTTTCAGGTTGATTGGGCTAAAAATATGGCCTCTAGAGTGTCCACAAGGTAAATGTTGACGACGGACGACGCACAACGGACAACGGACATCAAGTAAACCCAAAAGCTCACCTTGAGCACTTCGTGCTCAGGTGAGCTAAAAATGCAGATGTCATAAAGAAGATAATTTCTACATTAAACAAAGTTTCACTAAGTTTAGGCCATATTTGTGGCCATTTGAGTTATTTCATGTAAATTATCATAAAGATTACAAGATTGGACCATATTTGTGGCTTCTGGAGCTCTAAAAAGAAAATTGTCATTAAGGCCCCTTTTCCTGTGATATGGCACGGATCCTTCCCAATTTCAGAAGAGTTCATCCTCATGACCTAACAAACATTCTGACTAAGTTTCGTGATGATTGGACCATATTTGTGGCTACTGGAGTGTAAACAAAAAAATTGACATTAAGGCCCCTTTTCCCGTGATATGGCATGGATCCTTTCCATTTACAAAAGAGTTCATCCTCATGATCTAACAAACACTCTGACCAAGTTTCATGATAATTGGACCATATTTGAGGCTTCTAGAGTGTAAACAAAAAAATTGTCATTAAGGCCCCTTTTCCCGTGATATGGCATGGATCCTTCCAATTTTAAATAGGGTACATCTTTGAGACCTAACAAACATTCTGACCAAGTTTCATGAAGATTGGGCCATATTTGTGGCCACTAGTGTGTAAACAAGAAAATTGTCATTAAGGCCCCTTTTCCCTTAATATGGCATGGATCCTTCCAATTTTCAAAAGGTTTAATCCTTGTGACCTTACCAACATTCTGACCAAGTTTCATGAAGATTGGATCATATTTGTAGCCTCTAGAGTGTAAACAAGAAAATTAACATTAAGGCCCCTTTTCCCGTGATATGGCATGAATCCTTTCCATTTTCAATACGGTTCATCCTTGCGACCTGACCAACATTCTGACCAAGTTTCATGTAGATTGGATCATATTTGTAGCCTCTAGAGTGTAAACGTAAAAAATTGACATTAAGGCCCCTTTTCCTGTGATATGGCATGGATCTTTCCCAATTTCAATAGGGTTCATCCTTGTGACCTGGCCAACAATCTGACCAAGGTTCATGAAGATTGGGCCATATTTGTGGCCTCTAGAGTGTAAACAAGACTTGAAAGCCATGAATGGCTTGAGTCGCTCCACAGGCTTGAAATTCTTGTAAAAGCAAATAGATGTTTTGACTAGATTTTTAGATATTTGAGGTTCTACTGATGTTGAAAATGATTTTCAAAGTTTCAACTATATAACAGCTAGAGAAATGACCTCCGCTATTAAGACATCAAATCAAAATCATTTTTGGCTGCATGATAATGGGTCACCCAAAGATCATACCAAAAATGTTGATCGATATCCATCAGTTACATTCTGAGAAAATGATTTTCATAGTTTCTATTATTCAACATATTGAGAATTGACCTCCACCCATAAAATACATATTTTTCAACCAATCAAAATAATTTTTGGCACACTAATAAAGGGTCATTCAAGGATCATTCTAGTGAAATTTGGTTGATATCCATAAGTTACATTCTGAGAAAATGATTTTCAAAGTTTCCACTACATAACATATAGAGAAATGACCTCCGCCCATAAAATGCATATTTTTCATCCAATCACAATTATTTTTTGTAGACTGATAAAGGGTCACTCAAGGATCATTCTAGTGAAATTTGGTTGATGTCCATCAGTTACATTCTGAGAAAATGATTTTCAAAGTTTCCACAATATAACATATAGAGAAATGACCTCCGCCCATAAAATGCATATTTTCCATCCGATCACAATGATTTTTTTTAGAATGATAAAAGGTCACCCAAGGATCATTCATGTAAAATTTCATTGGTATCCATTGATTAGAATCTGAGAAAACTCACTTTTTACCATATTTGGAAATTTATCACGCCCATTAAATCCATGTTTTTCATTGGATCAAAATTTCTTGAACAATTTTGAAAGAGGGTCACCCAAGGTTCATTCCTGTGAAGTTTGGTTGAAATCCATTCAGCGGTTTCTGAGGAGAAGATTTTTAAAGAAAAGTTTACGACCGGACGCACGCACGCACGGATGGACGGACGGACGCACGACGGACACAATGCCATGACAATAGCCCCAGTGGCTTTCAGCCAGTGGAGCTAAAAATTGGCTTTAAGGCCCCTTTTCCCGTGACATGGCATGGATCCTTTCCATTTTCAATAGGGTTCATCCTTGTGACCTGACCAACATTCTGACAGGCAATACATGAAGATTGGATCATATTTGTGGCCTCTAGAGTGCAAACACTTAAATTGTTGACGACGGACGACGCACATTCAATGATCACAAAAGCTCACCTTGAGCTCGATTTGCTCAGGTGAGCTAAAAATTGAAAGTATTTCCAGAGGATGAATTTCCTTTTACCAGCAATTACAAGATACTTCAAGATATTTTCATATTTCATCTCGAGTCTATCAGCATATAGATGGGTCAGTACAAAACTATCATAAATGGCTTAATTTCAATTGGCACTTACAACAGTTTTGTGCTAATCCCTTGATGAGAGATTATGCATTAATTTGGTTCAAACTTTTTTTGAGCATTCATTTAGTTCAAACTTTTTTTGTGCATTTGTTTAGTTCAAACTATTTTTTGTTATCGTGTTTGTTCAGGATCAATCTGGAAATGTAAAAATTCATTCACATTAGAATCAGTCAAATTCTAAATACATGTTAATATGTAATGACACAAAAATCGCTTTATTTTTATCATTTTTTTCACATTATATACACTTTTATCATTTTCTTGTTAAACAAACATATTCAATACTGCAAAAGAAACTGTACAAAATTATCACTTTCTGGGACCAAAACCTGTTCAAGCTGTATTTACAAGGGCTTGGTTTCCCAACAACATTATAGACATATTTTCTTAAATTTATAACACAAGAAATTTATATCAGTTTGCTAAGACAAAGTGATCCATCAATTAAAAAGGGATGATCTAGGTATTTGAAAAATAATCAAACTTGACAAGAGTGAAGACAGCCAAGGCTAATTTAAACAGCCTTTCTCATGTCAAAACATTTATTTTGGCAGACTTTTATAAGTTAAAGCCATTCTATTGTACTGAAAATATACTTTTCAAAGCAACTTAACTCCAAGCTGAACCAATTCCTTTCACATATACAGATGAAATATGAGAGGTCTCATGAAGAGACATTTCAATGGCTCAGAGTGACATAGATGTAATTATTGCATCATCTCCTATATATAAATGATCATGTATATATACCAATTGGGACAGTTTCGTAGTTTCAGTCACATGACCAGGCAACAGTATGAACTGTTTCAGCCATGCGCACTAGGCAATGAATTGTTACCTGCTTGAAAAAATACCCTCTACATCATATTCAATTTGTTACACTCGTGATAAATGTTCCACGTGACACACTTTCTTTAAAAAGATTATGTCTGAAAATTAACATTTCTCTCTCTGTTCATCTTTTTAATAAATATTTCAATGAAATAAAAGTAAACTGTCTCTATATCTATATATAATTACAACTGTTTCTCACAGAACAACCTAATTGAGAAAAGACCAGACCCAGATACTCATTTGGCTGTCTGACATGGGCTTTTATTTTCTCCACTTCCAAGATGCTCCTTTTTTGCATGACAGATCATATAAAAAGCTAATTAGATATAAACAAAGGCAAAACTTAGATGAAAGACAAAATCAGAACATAACTATCAAAGTAAATGATCATAATATTATAAAAGTCTTTAAATACACACCTAATTTCAACTGCTTTATATGTACTGAAAGTGCTATTCTCGTTTACACTGGAAATTCTTGAATACCGTTAAAGTTCTATTGGGCCCTATGCTCCAATATAACCCAATCCCCTTCTTTGAATGTCAATCTTTTTTGCATGATTTTCAGAAAACTCGTGGACTCTTATAAACCCCCAACCATACCAAATAGATGATTTCAAAGGAGGGTAAATGTAACTTTTTCCGACCAAATGTAAAAGCTTTTTCTGTTTATAAATTCATTGTTTTAATTAATGATTTGCTCCTTTTTTTTCTCTGATTTACTGGAGATTTATAGTCAAGACATGAAAAAATGGCTAAAATGGCAGTATAATTTTTTTTGCCATTTTTCCAATTTTTAACAGCTATTTGCTCTAAAACCCCACCCACTTTTAAAAGAAACATTGGGATTCTAATAGACCACTATAGTTGTATCAGAGCCTTTATAGTATGTTGAGATAATAAGAAATTGAGATCCACATTTTCTGATTTGCAAACAATGGTTTCCTCCACATTCATTGTTTCAGATAAGAGATAGTGGTGAGATGAGAATCTTAATCCATCAATTCTTACCTAAACCCTATGTTGTGGGTACTGATTTGAATCATCTTGATGAGATTATTCCTATGAGTACCCACAAAATATGAATGGATAAACAGCTATGTTAACCCTTGTCATACTGAACCCAGAATATTCCTGCTTTGGCAGGAGCTATAGACCAATATCACCCTGCACATGATGTGCAGTCTGATGTTGGTCTACACCACCTGTTTCTCACTCTCAAACTAGAATTGTCACTAGATTTAGTTATTCGAATAAAAATTGACCTAAAGTTGATACTTTCAGTGCTTTTGGCCCTTTGATTTTGATGCAAATTTGTAGCCATAATTTAATTAGTATGACAAGGGTTAAATGAAATTATACAAATTGAAATCAAAATCAAACCTTCTATCCAGAATTCAGCATACTAATTCTTGGGACAATAAAAATTGGCAATTGAAACACTATTTTGTTTTGTGTAAAATAGCACTGTCAATTACCTGTCTTTCTTAAAGTTTACAAAAACTAAATTCAACTTAGCTATCAAAACGAAAAATAAACAACATTGTACATGAGCACTATGTTTCCAATTTCAAATTAGAGCACCCTAAAATTAAATAATTGACCCTTTATCAACAGTAGTTTTTAGGGAAGCAAAATATTTGGAGGAAAAGAAGCAATTGCATGAACAAGCAATTGCTTCTTTTCCTACAATGATTTCCTCAAGTTTAATCTTACAAAAGTAAAATGATATTTGACTGTTGTTTTTGTAGTACAAGTAGCATTAATGTGCTTTATTGCAGAAAACTTTGCCGAAAACTTTGCCATGCAATTTCTCCTTTTACCAAACAGTTTATCCTTGATAAGTGACCAAAATCTCTTTACTACCATTGGATAAAACTGTAGTCATGATGTTTTGGTCAACTCCCAGTATTGTCCATGGTCACCGCAGAGCCATTCATTGGTAATTGTCATTTATCACAAACAAGGAATCAGCCAATCAGAATGGTTACAGAAATAATCATCTTGTGCGTTAAATCCGATCAAATGCTTTAGGTTTTCTTGTACACCAATTCCAGTCATGATGATTGACTCCTGCCATTCGAAAAACAGCGAAAAACTCAGCACCTCATTCCTGTTTCATGCTCACTGTCATGTTCACGTGTCACCTTTTTTCGATCGTTCATACAAATATATCACAAGCTCGTATGTGGCCATCATGGTTGCCGTATTAGGTATCTGTCGAATGAGCTGCGTTATTAAGCCACGATACAGTCCTCTACGACCCTCCTCCTTATAGACTAGAAGTAATGTTTGGAAGAATGATTTGTACTTTGTACCCTCTTCTCGAAGTCTTGTTCGGACCACTTCTGCAAAATGTGAAATTATACATTGTTTCCATTGATTTCTTCATCAAAGTAACTAAGTATCAAATTCAACGAATAACCTGCCTTGCATTCAGTACTAAAATATTTGTAAAATGTTTGGAATATTTTACCCTGCTTTGCATGACTTGTGTACTCATGGCAAGAGCAGGGTACAATTTGCACACATTCACAAACATTTTTTTTCATTTTGAATGCAGACAGATAACATTTAGACAGGTTCACATTGAAAGAAGAAGATGATGCAATTTTCATTATATGGGTATCAATACATATACTTGCAATTTCTTCATTTTCCGCCACTTTTTCTAATAAGAGTACCCTACCCTATATCAGATCCCCCTTTACTATTTACTTAACAAAGTCAACTTCAGATGATTGTAAACCTTTAAAACTAGTTTTACAGTAACTTACAGTACTTAATGTTTCAAACAACATTTTCTGGGTGTAACTGGTTATTACTGAAAATATGACTTATCTTAAAGATATATTGACTCAATTTATTGTGCAGTACTTGTTTTTTATCTTAATTACCATTCTTTGAAGATTTTTATCTCAAGGTTTACGTATTTCTTCAAGCACTTAACAATTAACATGGAATTTTCATCATTACAAATAGTCATCTTTGACGTAAATTCCTTTTCTGAAGAACTTTCATCCAAGTATGACAAACAGAATTATTCATAGGGCCATGCATTCTACTGACAACTAGCTTTAAAAACACATGAGAGATGTTTAATCTTCCTGATTGACGTAAAGAGGAAGGCCTAGCCTAGACAAGAAGGTCACCATAAGTATTTTTACATGAAGAAGTCATTGTCTTATTCACACTCAACTTTTGTATCTATCATATATCCTTTACCTGACTCTAGATGACAAAATTTAGGCCCCCCTAGCAGGTATTCACAAATTTGAAGGCTTTTTTAAAATAGTTGAGCAGGGGCTCAAATTTGACCCTTAAACCATGTTTTTGAACCTCAACAATCTACAGAAAACAAGAGCTGTCACTGTAAGATGACAATGCCCCCGACACCGCTTTGATTTTAAATTATGGCCAATCTATGTTGAAGGTCAAGGTCATCCAGGGGTCAAGGTCACCAAAGTATGTGCCTACAGAAAGGTAATGTACCAAGGAATGTTGTGGTAAAGTATGATGCGAATATGTTAAGTAATAAGGAAGTTATGGCCAATGTTAAAGTTTTTGGACGGAATGACGGACGGACAGACGGACAGACGGACGGAAGGACGGACAAGTCAAATTTATGATGCCTCCCTATCGGGGGCATAAAAATACCTGATGATTCAATACATGATTTATGAACTTCACCATTTTCTGCTATTTTGTTTGAAATATTTTTGTAAATGTTCCACCAAATTATTGAAACAATACCTGTTACTGTAGCTTGTTGTAACTACCCTTAGGTTGCCCTACAACAATTTGCTGTTATTTACATGTTCATGCATATTTTGCAAATAAATGAGCCTGTGACATTTCCAACAATTTCAAATGTGCGACAAGCAAAGACTCTTGTCAGGCTTGAAGTATCTTTAAACAGTCAAGTAATTTTCCTAGTATACTATATATCTGTGTAGGCCACAAATTGTTTGCCATTTATCACATTGTTGGGTTGTGTCATGACAGAGATCAGTTGGTGGGGCTCGTGCTTCATTAATAATCATTACTGTATAGTAAAATAGCCCTTGTCATGCTGAATCTGGAGTATTCCTGATTTGACAGGAGGTATAGACTAAGCTCAGCCTGCACATATGTGCAGTCTGATCTTAGTTCATATCACCTGAATTTCATTTTTAAACAAGAAAGGTGTAAAACAATGCATTTCCATAATCAATACTCACTCACATTTGGTAACTTCCAGGGCTTTAAGCACTTTGATTTTACATTTATTTTGCAAAGATTCTTATTCAGCATGACAAGAGTTTAAGATTAATTCCTTACCATGAGGATAAGCTATACAGGTTGCAGTAGTTTTTGAGATGGCTCCAGCCAACATAAACTTCAGAAAGTCTGTCGCTGAGCGTTCACCATCAATACTGGTTTGTCCAGACTCCACCAAGTGAGCTTTAACAGCCTCGTATATCACAAAATGGATGACCGTTTCCGAAATGCCCACATAGGATGCCGTCAGCCCCTTGTAAAATCCCTTAATGCCATGTGATGAGTAAATACTTCTAATACATTGGGTTGTGGTTAGACTGTTGTTTTTCCTGAAAGGATACAAAAATGGAGTTAAGTTTAAACAAGTCATCATTTTTCAGTTTCTACAATGCTTTGACTGATACTAATTGAAAGCAGTTGCAGATGGCATTGAAAAGTTGTTGAAATTTGAAAAGAAAGCAACTATTTGTGGTATGAAATATTGTGAAAATATGAGAATATGTCTGTTATAATTCAGTACGTCTATACAATCCTTATTATGTGAAATCCTATGACTGTAGTAAACCTCAAACCAAAACATGTTAGTTTAAGATAAGATTACTTGTGTAAGTTAATTCTTCTCTTTCTTCAATTATTTCTTCCTTAAAGAATAATTAAAATCATGGCACATTTTATATTAATCTGCGATAACTCCCTTAATTGGAGCTAAACTGAATTCTTTTTGTTCAAAGCACCCACTTGAAGTACATAGTTTGAACAGTAACTTGATGAAGTTTGTATATCAAACAAATCAGTCATGAAAAGGGATCATTTAACTTTTTTTTTTTTCTTACAGATTTACCAAAGCATATATTAGGGTTCCAACTTTTGTGGTTAAGGAGTCCAGTAGACTCCCACCATAAGAAATCATGTTGCCCCAAAGTAAAGAGTCTTATTTTGTATATTTGGAAGAACATTGTGAAAAAGAAGAAATTGCTTGCTAAAAGCAATTTCTTCTTTTTCACATGTTCCTTCTGAAATATTATCTGCAACATCTGTTTTTGTTAACAGAGCTTAAAAATTGAAAGTTAATTTGTTTGTTGAATTTTTATTCTATGACCAATCTGCTGGAATCCTGACTAATAGGGCTGTCACACCTTAACGTTTTAGCCAGCGTGTGCGGAACGTGTTGGATTTTTTATAACACGCTGCGAACACGTCGGGTACGCTATGGACACGTTCCGCACACGCTATCGGCACGCTGTAACACGTTGGCACACGTTGCGATATGCTGAGTATCTCATAAAATTTTGAGCATGCTTGAAATTTCTCAGCGTGTGCCGAACGTGTTG
This sequence comes from Fragum whitleyi, assembly GCA_948146395.1. Taxonomy (NCBI): domain Eukaryota; kingdom Metazoa; phylum Mollusca; class Bivalvia; order Cardiida; family Cardiidae; genus Fragum; species Fragum whitleyi. The sequence continues at coordinate 4,883,082 of OX411554.1, forward strand.
GAACACGCTCCGCACACGTTCCGCACACGTTCCGAACACGCTCAGCACGCTAGAGACACGCTAGGAGCTCGTTCACTTACGCTACGGACACGCTAGAAACACGTTCGCAAAGAGTTAAACGTGCTTCGAGCGTGTCTCCAGCGTACTGGGAACGTGTGCAAAGCGTGTCTTCAGCCTACTGAACGTGTGTCTAGCGCGTTGCCAGCGAGTTCACAGCGTGTTTCTGGCGTATGACAGCGTTTCAGTTTTCAATGAAAATATAAAAGTTCCGCTGCATGTTTGTCTTGAATTTCTACCATCAGCTTCTCGTAAATAAATAAATTTGTGCATGTACGTGTGTATAACCCTTTTGACATATTCATATCTGCATGTTTCCTCATGACCAGTCTAAGAATGACTTGAAAACTCGATTTTAAGAAGCATTCTCTATATTTGACGATGAATGATTTCGTTCAAATCATAAAAATAAAACGTATGTTATGTTATGTTATAAGCTGTTTGTATTTTCTTCCATATAAATTCTTTACGGATTTTCTTAATTCCTTAGATTGTCGAGGTGGAGAATATAGCCTAAATGTGTATTAAACATTGCGTTTATAGCTTTACAAGTGCGTCTGCTCTTTGGTTAGAATAACAATACGTTCGCGAAAATACAAACATTCATTCGTCTCATTTGATCATTATCAATATACCAAAAAGACAAGTACATCGTTGTACCTAGTGGACATAATACAAGACGTGTTTTACTCTATTCTGCTCTGTTCAGAATATTTGATTCTATTATATGTACTACAAGTTTGATATTTGGTACACCTTTTCCCCCTTAATATAGGACTAGCTATTCAAGATTAAGAGAGGTTGTAGAAAGTCATCCTTCATGGTAGAGCATATGGAGGAAGAAAGGAGTGCATTATGACAAGTAGTTCCTTACCCTTTCGCAATATTTTTCGAGTGAAAAGCACTAGAAGCTTTAATAAGCCTGTAATCTTATAAGTTTGTTATATGCATGTTTTCATATGTAACAGGTGCCAGTGTATTTTCCTTTTCGTCTTTTCCTATTTTTCTTTTACATGAACCAACATACTTTGAATTTGAATATGTGTAGTGGCCGGTGGCCTGTTTATATATTAAGATTGAATTTAAAGTGGTAATTCTTGCAGAATTTATATTTACATCCAAAACACGCTGCGAACACGTTATAACACGCTAGAAGCGCGTTACAAACACGCTAAGCACGTTCTGAGGACGTTACGAGAACGTTGGACGCACGCTCAAGAACGTTGGTATACGCTGACATACCCTATCAACACGTTCTGGACACGTTTCTCACGCGTTACTCACACGATCAAACTCGCTATGAACACGCTACAAGCGCGTCGTGAATTGACAAAAAGACAATGTAGGTCAGCGTATGCCGACGTTTTGCGGACTTAGTCGTTTTCTCAAACGCATTAGGCACACGCTGGCTAAAACGTTGAGGTGTGACAGGGCCATTACAAAATAAGGGAGTCTGAACTGAAAATTAGGAATCTCTGACTCCCAGACTCTCCTTCACTGTCAAACCCTGAATATCAAGGGTTCAATGCGACACTGTTGTATGAGACTACATGAAATTTAGGCACATACAACGCTGATGTGTTTAACCCTTAGTAGGATCTTTAGGGCCATTGAACTCGGCATTTATGATATATTCTTTTAAAACAAATATAAAGATAAGAGAGAGCCCTTAAAGCCAGGAGTGTGTTTCATATTTACGTTAACATGACAAGTGGGTCAAACACACTCTGAAGGTTATGTTTAGAGATAAAGTTGTTGAGATCTTTCTGACAGGGAAATTCCAACATCAGGTGTAGTGTAAATGTGACACGAAAATAAATTTACTTCACTTCAAAATGCAATGCATTTATATTCATTTCTATCTCAAAATGCAATGCTTATGCACTTTTATTAATTGTCATTTCAGAAATGTGATGCATTGATATTTATCATCACTTTAAAATGCAATAGCTTCAAAATTTGAAACCTGTCATTTTTCAAGTCAGTTAAAGTTTCCCTTAAAGCTAACTCACACATCATCATATATTTTGTTAAATGCAGGGTCTGGATTAATGAATGTCACTGAAATTTAAACACATTATTCTAGGGGTATCCTTTTTAATGTTGAACAAAATTGTTAGCCATATCACGTCACAGGGTGTTAAAATCTATACAAGTCAAATCCATGGCTCGGCACAAAACAGTTGTAACTGCCTATATGTTTATCGGCAGTTACAACTGTTTTGTACAGAGCCCTTGAAATATGCTTACTTTTGATCCAGCTGCAATCTTGTCTTGACAAACCATATAGGGTTGGTGGCTGTACACGCAGTTAGACCTGAAATGGAGAATAACATCATTAGCTTTCTTGTTGATAACATACAAATTACAAAAAAAGAATACAAACAAGTCCAGGAAAAATGAAAAATCTTATAGATCCTATTTCAAAGAACATGCATTACTAGATATGGTAATTAGTAGATGGATTTCAAAATTAAAGCAGGTATATATTACTTAGGAACAAAAGCAGGGTGTTTAACTTTAAGCAACAGTTTTGTTTTAATCTTTCTCTTTACATGCATTGAAAGCATCATGTTCTAAGCTTAAGAACCATGGTTCACTTAAGTTGCAATTCCATATTCTATAAGTTACATGTATACATTTTTTCATCTTCTGGTACTTGTTCTCCTTTTTTTCACATTGCTTTGGGATATTTTTGTGTTTTTATTAATATTTTTATTTTATTTTTTCCTTTACAGCCTATACATTTTTCATTGTTTTGTTTTGTTTTTTCAATTTATATCTTAACCCTTGTCATGCTGAAGCCGGAATATTCCTGCTTTGGCAGCAGCTATAGACCAAAATCAGCCTGCACATATGTGCAGTCTGATGATAGTCTACACCAACTGTTTCTCACTTTTAAACCAGAATTGTCAATAAATTTAGTTTTTCTAATAAAGATTGACCTACAGTTGGTAATTTCAGCCCTTCTTGCCCTTTGATTTTGATGGAAATTTTTAGCCAAAATTTATTCAGCATGACAAGGGTTAAAAATTGAGAAAGGATTTTTTTCACCTGCCCACAAATGTTTGCAGTTAGCTTTTTTCATGTGAATAAAAATAACAAGAGCTGAAGGTTGATCATAGTTCCGTTATTTATAATATCAGCTTATTACCATTATAGTCAACAAAGATCTGTTTAAACTGTCAGATCTTCTTCTTCACATAAGTATTAACCCTTTCCTGTTTTACAAAATTTTGGACCTGTCCAAATTCAAAGGTTTTGCAGACGAAAATTTAAAGTGGATTTAATTTGAAAAATAACCATTCTGTAGGGTAGAAAATAGTGTGGCAAAAGAAGAAATTGCTTGTCAGAAGTAATTTCTTCTTTTTTCACAACGTTTTCTCAATCATAAAATCACAGGCACGTAAAAATCAAGGATTAAACAGCAAAGGGTTAAACTCAGGTTATGAATTTGACATGCTTACTTTAAGGTAGTGGACTTGTAGTTCCGCAATGTTTTGGAAGTAATGAACTTTAACATTGGTAACCAGGGTTTCCTAATGATTTTCATTCGGAAACTTTGGTCAACATTGTGAAAGTTCATGAGTGATGAAATGTTACGGAACTATTATGAGTCCACTACCCTAAAGACCACAGAGTTATTTAATTTAATCCTGTTTTTCCATATTATGATGGTATTAGAACAACTTAAATAAGTTTTTTATATTTTTAATTCCAATACAATTATTTTTTTTACATTATATATATTAAAACTGCATATTTAGTTTTATTATAAAAGTTTCCATCCCTAACCAATTTTTAATATTGACATTTAAATGTAAAATATAGTCCGAAAATCTAGTCCATTGACAATTCGGTCAGGGTAAAAACAATCTTTGTGAGGCAATACACAGATGCCATATAGTGGGAGGTCTGTCAATTCTTTGACAATATTTCAAAACAAAATCATACAAGTCAGGAAATTATCAGCATTATAAGTGCTTCAAATGGCTTAATAATTTGTACAGCTTAATGAGATTTGTTGCAAAACATTCAATTAGAGTTTAACCATATTTGTTGATTTTCAGTTTCACCTTGCCTTTTTTTAAATAATAACAAGATGTACAAAACTAGAAAGCCATGAATGGTTCGAGTCGCTCCACAGGCTTGAAATTCTTGTATAAGAAAATAAAAGTTTTGACTAAATTTTTAGATATTTTGGGTTCTAATTATGTTGAAAATGATTTTCAAAGTTTCAACTATATAACAAATAGAGAAATGACCTCCACCCATAAAAGACATATTTTTCAACCAATCAAAATAATTTTTGAAAGACTGATAAAGGGTCACTCAAGAATCATTCCAGTAAAATTTGGTTGATATCCATTGGTTACATTCTGAGAAAATGATTTTCAAAGTTTCCACTAAATAACATATAGAGAAATGACCTCCGCCCATAAAAATGCATATTTTCCATCCGATTACAATGACTTTTTGTAATTTGATAAAGTGTCACTCAAGGATCATTCCATTGAAATTTGGTTGATGTCCATCGTTAACATTCTGAGAAAATGATTTTCAAAGTTATCACAATACAACATATAGAGAAATGACCTCCGCCCATAAAATGCATATTTTCCATATGATCACAATAATTTTTTGTAGACTGATAAAGGGTCTTCAAAGGATCATTCATGTAAATTTAATTGGTATCCATCTATTAGAATCTGAGAAAACTCACTTTTTACCATATTTGAAAATTAGCCACACCCATTAAATCTATGTTTTTCTTTGGATCAAAATTTCTTGAACAACTTTGAAAGAGGGTCACCCAAGGATCATTCCTGTGAAGTTTAGTTGAAATTCATCCAGTAGTTTCTGAGGAGAAGATTTTTAAAGAAAAAGTTTACAAACGGACGCACGGACAGACAACACCATGACAATAGCCCCAGTGGCTCTCAGCTAGTGGAGATAAAAAACTTTTATGCCCTTGAAACAGCAATTATTTATAAGTTTGACCTTGATAATAATTAGAGATAAATTAGTAATTATTTCATCTTTTAATGAATTCATTCATGTTTGACCCCTTTTTTGCTTTGCTTTCATTTTATTATTTTCTTATTATTCCCCCCCCCCTCCAATGAATTCCTGTTCATTAGGTAAAGGATACTTTGACACCCAGCTAGTTTCCATTTAGATGAAACTATACCTAATTTGCATTTATAAATTTGCCAAAAGTGTATTCAAAAGATTCAACAAAAATAAAACATTTCATCTTTGTAGCCGTAACAGCTTTCTCTCCATCCAATTAAACTTTATTAAACGAAGATTAACTTGCGACATGCCATGTCTCCATTCATTATGAATGGCATTAATTTTTACAAGATTATGATAACTCTGTGTAATTGAAATAACTGAGATTTTCCCATATTAGCATACCATAATAGTTTACCAATTAAGATCATTCAACTACCACAGCTTGTAGGATAATAAAAAGTTTAATTTAACATTTTTCTTCAAAAATATTAATTTCTTGAAAGAAAACTATAGATTCATCTAGCTCCTACATCAGATACTTATTTCAGAATAAACAACAAATTACTGTACAATAAAGAAAGAGTGCCAAGGCAAAGTTCTATTAACTATACCTTAACCCGAGATTGATGGGCTAGCCTGACGGCAAATTGTTTAAAGTTAACAATTTCTTGCTAGAAACTAGCAGGCAAACGCCGGTCATGTGATGATCAGCCATTCAAATCTGAAATGAAGTTCTCTTGCAGAAACATGTCCAACACAAAGGGAAAAAATACATACACACTTTAAAATCAAACATACATGTACAAAATTTTGTCATATTTTCATATAAGTTCAATTTGTGACAATGTTCCTAATTGTTCAGTTGTATTTTTTTTTAATATACAAACATATGCATCAATCATTAATAAGGTTGCAAAAAGATAAAAATATTTAATAAAAGATAAAATTGTATTATAAATAACATCATATATAGCAATTTTATCTTTGACTAAATATCTTTTAACCAATTGATTGCAATAATTATACAAAATAGACTTAGTTGATCAGCTGAGCAATCATACATAAAACTGAGAATTACCACAATGACATATTTTAGAATCAATTGTCTTCCAATATCTTTATAAGAGATTTATATAGAGATTCATAAGAAATATGAATCTCCTATAAAGATATGACAGAGGCAAATCAAGAATTTAATCCGCAAAACAAAGAAATGTTTACATATCCAGTTATTTCATTGTTTTGATCCCTTCAAAAACAATTTGACCCCTAGAAATTAACAGTCAATGGGTCAATGACTCCTGAATTTGACAAGCTAACACAAGCCCTGGATATTTTCAACAATTTCATATTAGATTCCTGGCAGTGATCTGCCAGGGTTTTGGATATAAGGGGAGAATCTCCCAAAGGTCAGAAAAGAGGGGTATTTTACAAAATTTATAAAGTCACACTTACAAACTAGGTACCAAGGTTATTGAACCAAGGGAACAGTGTCCCAGTGGTCTAAAATAAATGGGGAAATCTGTAATATTTTAGGAACAATGGTGCAAAACCACAGTCGTTGCATATCACTGGTCCTGGGCAGAATTTGTGAAGATTTGATAATCACACAGCTCATTAAAAATATTCCCCAGCTGTTGATAGATATTAGATCCATACATATTTATTGCCTGCAAAGTGAAAACTCTAATCGGACTATGCTAATGCACAGACTGATCCAAGTCTTAAATTATAAATGTTGTGCACATATGATATTATTGGAAATGACATACACAGGCTCAAAAAGATGGCTCAGCACAAAACAGTAGTAGCTGCCTATAAGTTTATAGGCAGTTAGAACTGTTTCACATTGAGACTGTCATATGAGCTTGTAGTATGAGCTAGTTGATAAGTTGCAGGGCTGGGAAAAGACAAAGAGCAAATAAAAGTTGGATAACGAAAAAAAGGTCTTAATCTGACTTCAGCTTCAAAATGATAACTATAGTAACAATAATTTGTCACTTATTTGTGGTTCTATGCAAGACTTGGAGATCAACAGTATAGCTCAATCCCCTTGACTGATTGATTTATTGAATTTGAGCTATTTTCTATTTTAGATTTTATAGGCAACATGCATTTCAAGGACACACATGTATTATCTTTTCTTTCTTTTTCTTTTTTTTATTTATCATATTTGATTTTAACTGCAAACATTGACCCCAAAAACTTCATTGAATAGCAATGTTTAAAATGTTCATTTAAACAGTTGATAGAGAACTAGGTTATCTTGTCTGTCGATTTACCGTAGTTCTATATAAGGTCACATGTTGTCATAAAATAGAATTCCAAAGATATGAACATTGAACTAAGAAAATCCCCTTACCGTACTTTTCCATGAGATCTTATGAGAAAATGATAACTTTGAAAACAGCTTTTGAAATTTAGAATCACCTTGTTGCACTAGCAACCCACTCTTTCTTGGAAAGAATTCAGCTTTATAAAATTGCGATATCCTCTTAAATATGAGGGCACAAAAGAAACTATCAAATAAATACATGTAGTAGAAAGAGATCAGATTTTATTTAGAAAAGACCAGATTATTTGTCTTTTAGCATTTTCAAAATAAACGATCCAGTATAACGATTCAGAAAATCTATCCAAAGCAAAAACAATCATTGACAGGTCAGGTTTTTAAGTCTGACAATGTTAGAGACACAATTTACACTACATCTACATATACATCCCTTATAGTATGTAAGGTAAAACCCAAAGATTGTAAACTGTTTTTGTACTTAACTGAATAATGCACTCAAACTTAAATTTTGAATAACTCATTGATCACTGCTGTGCTTGATCACTAAAGAAAGCTTTTGCAATTAAAAGATAATGATGCTAAAAAGATACATTCAATGTTTCCATCAATGTTTACAATAAAGTCAATATTTACCGTAATTAAGATTTTGAATTTGAGAGAATTCTCATTTTGGAAATAAAGAAGGGCCTTTTTTGTAATTTGCCTTGTTTTGTATGGTAAGTCCAATAAGATAAGAAACAGCAGTTTCAGTTAAAGTAAAACTGGCACAAACCAGATTCTTCTGTTTTAAAATTATTCATGTGTTATTTATTCTCTTCCTTTTCAACCTTATTGGTCCAGTTGGATACCAAACTCTGAACAAAAACCCTGAATGGGAGACAAACCTTATCCTTTAGAGTGGGTACTCAAATATTTCAAAACAGAAATTTGACCTTGAAAGATGACCTTGACCTTGTCACATGACCTTGGTACCAGCAGATGCTTATCATTGAGAGCTAATATCCCACCAAATATGAGCATTGTATCTTGAATAGCCTTAAAAATAATGGCAATGTTAACTTTTGGGGTTAAGTTTTGCAGACAGAGAGACAAAGGACGGACAGACAGACAACAGTAAAACAATATGCCCCTAATCTTCCGATGCGGGGGGCATAAAAATGTACTGTAAGAAACAGGTCTAACAGGGTTTGTTTTGAAAAATAACCGATTTTGATTTTTGCAACTTTTTTTCATCATGGAGATTGCAGAGAAAGAAACAAAGTTTAAGTTATTGAAATAAATATGGATATCAATTTTGTCAATATTTCAAATCTTACAAGAGCTACAGAAAGAGGGGCCCGGTTATTTTGAATTTCAAGTTAAAGTATTTCGACTATACTTGCACAAATCCTACATGGTGGGTACTCATTGGAATCGTCTCGTCAAGACGATTCCTATGAGTACCCATAACATAGGGTTTCATTGAGAAACAAAGATTTTAGACTGGCATTACCCCCTTTTGCCTGTACCTCTTTCTTACCTATCTGAAATCACATCGAGGGGTCACGTGGCATTTAAATCTATTGTAAGTGACAATAAATTTATAGGCACATAAAATTGTTTTGCACTGAACCTCTCAAAATTCTACGTCTTATTTTCCCCTTCGATACAAAGATCACTTATCTGAATGTCAGTAGATATTTTTGGTACAAGGTTTTCTCTGATTTTGGCATCAATCCCAACTCACAAAGTGGCGGTAAAATTCCTAATGTCACAGACTTGAATCATAGCCAAAAGATATTACCAGTATTAGTGAGAAAGAATTAAGACTATAATCTTCATTACTATTTATGTCTAAGTAGGCTAGGTCCAACTTATGTACATGTATATAATTATTGTACACATGTATCTAATAATATGGGACACACACAAAAAAGGATTTTTTTCATGTGATTGCCTAACTTAACCTTCTTTTACAATGATAGATAGAAGTAGACATACCAGATTTGAAAATTTGTTGTTTTGTTTTTGTTTTGTTTTTGAATGGTATACCCAAAGTTACCAGTTTTTTTTTGTCAAATTGTGGCGACTGGATATTTCTTTCACCACCACTAAAAGCCTCCAGCAGCTCACCTTTGGTCCCCAGGTTCATACCACACAGATTTACAGTTCAATACCTTTTAATTACAGCTTTTTTTCAAGCCATAATCATTGAGGTTTTAGAATTTTACAGACTATTTCTTAAAAAATCTTCAATAACATGAACTACCTTTATGTCATATTTCAGAGAATTTATTTCTTTTTATGAAATGGTTGTCTGGCTATAAGTCAACAAGGTAAACTCCTTCACGATGATAAGGGAGATAACCTACCTGCAGTACAAGCGGCCCCTATGTGGACGAGCGGAGTATCAGGGGCGATAACTCCATTGAGGTATTTCTTTGCATTGGCATAACAGAAGAAGTAGATAGCTCTGAAATAGAGAAAAAAATATTTTGGGTAATTACCCTTGTCATGCCGAGTTAAAAATGTTGACTCAAAGACCCAAAGTCCTAAAGTCCAAAAGACACTCTTGGTGGGCAAGCCTCTTTCAAGAACCTTTTGCCCACATTGGTTTTACTTGTCACGAAGAAATGGGCATCCACTCAAGTAAGCCCCTGCTCTGGGGATCAATTTCAGTAAAGAATTGAAGACTGTTTTAAACAGTCTTCAATTCTTTCTTGAAAATGAGCCCGACTTTTCATACATACATGTATATATACCCTACCCTTTCTGTATGCTCTTTAAGGGAAAAGCAGTAAATTTGCATTAAAACAGTATTATTGCTATAAAGAAATAATCTATATCTAAAGCAGGGACCCTTAAACCTTTAGACAGAATCCTGTAGATCCCAATTATTGAGTCATTTGAACGCCTTTTTGTTGAAGTAAGAATTAAACCCTGCAAGTGACCCGAGGTCAGCCTATATTGACAGATGACCAATCAATGACCTTTGACGAAGCTATGCAGGTAAACATCAACTACTTGTCCGACTTTATCTATCCATTCACTGTACATTCATTATTCATTCATCCAATACCGGCTACAGCCACCTAACTGTGATCAATAGGGTGTTTACTAGTTTAACAATAGGTCAATGGCATTATTGTTTATCATAGAACAAACTCTGTTTTAGTTTTGGTATGATTTTGAACACAAGGGTTTTACTGTTTAACACCTATTTTCGATTATTTTTGGACATATATCACAGAATATGGAGCACCTAACAATGGGTTCCTGGTATCTCTCGAAACCAATATTAAAAATTATCTTAACCATTGTCATGCTGATTAAAAATCTTTGCAAAATAAATGTAAAATCAAATTGCCAAAAGCACTGGAAGTTACCAAATATGAGTGAGTATTGATTTTGGAAATGCATTGTTTTACACTTTTCTGGTGTAAAAATGAAATTCAGGTGGTATGGACTAAGATCAGACTGCACATATGTGCAGTCTGATCTTTGTCCATACCTCCTGTCAAAGCAGGAATACTCCGGGTTCAGCATGACAAGGATTAACATCCATCCTTTTCTATCCTCCAGCTGCTATCCTACTTAGGTTTACTATCATCCAGTCATTGGTTGGAGACAAATATCAGAAAGGATAATTATATTGTTGAGGTTCAAACCAATGACACCCCAAAATTAAAGATTAAGAGTCTGATGGCTGGGCTATGATGGCAGCTACATAATCGCATTTCATTTCAAACTAAAACTTAATTCAGCAGAATAAGGGTTAAATGAAATCCATAAAAACTTGAGTGTTACTTTTTCATAAATGAGAGTATATCGCAATTACATCAGCAAAATTTAAGGATTGGCATGATGAAACATGCCTTTTTTAACCTCCAAACATCATGTCTGAAGGGCAATTTGGGGGTTTTCCTATTACAAATTTCCAATAGGATAACCTGCATTAATTGCCACTGACTCCAGTCTTGAAGTACAGGAATTCAAACCTTTATAAGCTTACAAAAGAGGGGATGGGTTGTTCCAAATGATCACTGAATGATCAATAAACCTTAAAATATCTGTTGCATAACTTGCCATTTTATTGGACCATAAAATACAAAAATATCACAGTTTATTGAAAGTGACTAAAATACATCATGTTATAAAACAAAGTACATTCAACTAGGGTAAAGTGCATACAGTTGAAATTATGATTCATTTTATTAATTTTTGGCATTCTTATCATAAAAGAATGAAATGATATTATATATTACTGAAGAAGTGAATGTAAGTAAAATCCCAAAGAGATGAATACTTCAAGCAAATCTCGTTTTTAACTATATGAATAAGACATAGTAAATTAACTCACAGAAAATTAATCAAAATTACTGCAATATAGCCAAAGACAAGGCTGATTTTTATTCAATGATGGCCCATCTAAAGTTGTGATATAATATATTAGAATATTTTGCTTACAAGAAAAGCTTAATGCAATTTTGCTATCTTTTTTAGAGGTTAGATGATTTCATCAGGTTCAAGTCACCTTCATAGTTCAATAACTAGAGCTTTTACATCACCCAAAGCTGATTTGGCGATAAAGGGCCATGGAATTTCAAATTATATTTTAAAAAAAACTAGAAAGCCATGAATGGTTTGAGTCGCTCCACAGGCTTGAAATTCTTGAAATAGCAAATCTAAGGTTTGACTAGATTTTAAGATATTTTGGGTTTTACTGATGTTGAAATGATTTTCAAATTTTCCACTTTATAACATAAAGAGAAATGACCTCTGCCCATAAAATACATATTTTTCATCAGATCACAATATTTTTTGGTAGACTGATAAAGGTTCACTCAAGGATCATTCCAGTGAAATTTGGCTGATATCCATCAATTACATTCTGAGAAAATGATTTTTAAAGTTTCCACTATATAGTATATAGAGAAATGACCTCCGCCCATAAAATCCATATTTATCATCCGATCACAATAATTTTTGGTAGACTGATAAAGGTTCACTCAAGGATCATTTAAGTGAAATTTGGTTGATATCCATCAATAACATTCTGAGAAAATGATTTTCAAATTTTCCACTATATATTATATAGAGAAATGACCTCCGCCCATAAAATACACATTTTTCATCCAATCACAATAATTTTTGGTAGACTGATAAAGGTTCACTTGAGGATCATTTAAGTGAAATTTGGTTGATATCCATCAATAATATTCTGAGAAAATGATTTTCAAATTTTCCACTATATAACATATAGAGAAATGACCTCCGTCCATAAAATCCATATTCATCATCGGATCAAAATAATTTTTGGTAGACTGATAAAGGGTCATCCAAGGATTATCCATATTAAATATAATTGGAATCCATCTATTAGAATCTGAGGAAACTGACTTTTTACCATATTTGGAAATTAGCCATGCCCATTAAATCCATGTTTTTCATTGGATCAAAATTTCTTGAACAACTTTGAAAGAGGGTCACCCAAGGATCATTCCTGTGAAGTTTGGTTGGAATTCATCCAGTAGTTTCTGAGGAGAAGATTCTTAAAGAAAAAGTTTACAACTGGACGCACGCATGCACGCACGGACGGACGGACAGACGCACGACGGACACAACGCCATGACAATAGCCCCAGTGGCTTTCAGCCAGCGGAGCTAAAAATACTGCAACAAATCCTGAGTTTTAAAAGAAGTACCCAGGCCCACAACATAGGATATTGTTATTTTATAAGATTAATACAAACATTTCTAGAGTGACAACTTGTCAAGCAAATAGTAAAAATCTAAGTCTATCCAAGACTCATTAAGGAATCCAGCACTTGAAAAAAGAGAGGATCTACTATGGTTAAAACTGTAGTAAAAAAAGAAAATATTAACCCTTTGCTGTTTAATCCCTGCTTTTCATGTGTCTGAGATTTTATGATTAAGAAAACATTGGGGAAAAAAGAAGAAATTGCTTCTGACAAGCAATTTCTTCTTTTTCCAGACTATTTTCAACCCTACTGAATGGTTATTTCTCAAATTAAATCTACTTATAATTTCGTCTGCAAAACCTTTGAATTTGGACAGGTCCAAAATTTTGTAAAACAGGAAAGGGTTAAATAGATATTCTAGTAGTAGTAGTAGGACAATCCTGAATTTGACCAGTATAATGAATGGTGAATAAGTATGTCACAAACCAAAGTACTCTTGCATAAATATGTGACCCAGTTATTTGATATATATGAATACAATGAGATATATTTCCATTATCCTATATGATTCATAAATCATAGCTTAGACATAGGGACTTAAAATTGATTGTAAAACATAAAGGCAGGTCCTGCCCTTTGTTCAGGGTGACTTAACTGTTTGCAAATTATACTGCACTTAACATGCAAGTGCAAAATGCAAACACGCAAACCAAAACTTTGTATCTACAGCTTAATAGCCATAAGTTTTTGATAATAGGAGATTAAGTGACTTTAGTTACGGTACCTACCAACATGTATAAATACCAAATTTTGGTTTTACATAACTTAGTATTTGAACTTTAATTATATGCTTACGGCTATGACCAGTCACACACTAGACGGCTTACAAATAACTTTGTGTCATATATACCATCTCGATGGCTCAGCGCAAAACTATACCATCTCGATGGCTCAGCGCAAACAGTTGTAACTCCCTATATGTTTATAGGGAGTTACAACCGTTTTGCATTGAGCCAACAATCTGGGTAATGCACACAAAGTGTTGAACATGGTCAAACTATGCAAGCTGACTAGGGCCAAAACTGTTCACACTTGGCTCATTTTTCTGAATGTAGAATACTTAAGTGGTATTCTACATTCCAGTAAAAGGATGTTTGAAATGCAACATCTGTTTTACATTTACTAGTATCAATCTCTATTGTCAAATATCTACTTTACTGTTTACAGAGTTCCCAGATGGTCCTTTTTAGTGTGTAGGGTCACACATAGATATATAAATAGCTTGACTTACCTTGAGGGAGCTACTCCGACTAGATTTGGTCCTAGACCTTTAAACAATCCAGCTGCACCTTCATGTTTTATTATGTGTCTGTAAAAGAGAAACAAGGTGCCAAATTGTCACAAGATACGCCCGTCACACTGCTTAGTATTAACTGGGGGTTTGAATAGAAATGAGGTTATTTTGAATGAATAATTTTGCACTCATGAAGTTTCATGATCCTAGCTATTAAACTTTAAGAGATATACTCTGGACAAGATTCTAGTATGAAAAACAACAATGGGCAATAACTCAAAAAATAGGTCAGGTAGAATGATGGTTATTGTACACTGCACTCCCCCTTGGTGAGATCTATACACCCATGCAGTTTCATGATCCTAGCTATTATACATTTACAGATATACTCCGGACAAGATTCAAGTCTGAAAAACAACAAAGGGCAATAACTCAAAAAATAGGTCAGGTAGAATGATGGTTATTGTACACTGCACTCCCCCTTTGTGAGATCTATACACCCATGAAGTTTCATGATCCTAGCTAATATACTTTTAGAGATATACTCCGGACAAGATTCAAGTCTGAAAAACAACAAGGGGCAATAACTAAAAAAATAGGCCAGGTAGAGTTATGGTTCTTGTGCACTGCACTCCCCCTTGGTGAGATCTATACACCCATGAAGTTTCATGATCCTAGCTATTATACTTTGAGAGATATACTCCGGACAAGATTTAAGTCTGAAATACAACAAAGGGCAATAACTCAAAAAATAGGCCAGGTAGAGTTATGGTTCTTGTGCACTGCACTCCCCCTTGGTAAGATCTATACACCCATGAAGTTTCATGATCCTAGCTATTATACTTTTAGAGATATACACCGGACAAGATTCTAGTATGAAAAACAACAAAGGGCAATAACTCAAAAAATAGGCCAGGTAGAGTTATGGTTCTTGTGCACTGCGCTCCCCCCTGGGGAGATCTATACACCCATGAAGTTTCATGATCCTAGCTATTATACTTTAAGAGATATACTCCGGACAAGATTCAAGTCTGAAAAACAACAAAGGGCAATAACTCAAAAAATAGGCTAGGTAGAGTTATGGTTCTAGTGCACTGCACTCCCCCTTGGTGAGATCTATACACCCATGAAGTTTCATGATCCTAGCTATTATACTTTAAGAGATATACTCAGGACAAGATACAAGTCTGAAAAACAACAAAGGGCAATAACTCAAAAAATAAGCCAGGTAGAGTTGTGGTTCTTGTGCACTGCACTCCCCCTTGATGAGATCTATACACCCATGAAGTTTCATGATCCTAGCTATTATACTTTTAGAGATATACTCCGGACAAGATTCTAGTATGAAAAACAACAAAGGGCAATAACTCAAAAAAAAGGCCAGGTAGAGTTATGAATCTTGTGCACTGCACTCCGCAATGATGAGAAGAATATAAGTGCCAAGTTTGAAGTCAATCGGACTTGAAGTTACAGAGTTATGCTCCGGACAAAGAAGTGGACGCCGCCGGACGCCCGGACGCCGGACGCCACGGGTGATCCCATTATACGTCCCGTCTTCGACGGGCGTATAAAAACATTCATTTTGAATTTATATCATTGCTGTTAAGACAAAATTATAATTATAACAGCCTGGTTCCCACAGATGACCCTATCAATCTTGGTTCTTTCAATGGACCACACATTCGGCGTGAGAACTGATGAAATTTCCATGAAGCAGAATTCAGGGGGATTAATCCAAGTTGTAAGAACTTGTTTCCAAATCAATGTAAAATAAATAGGTTTAAACCAAAATCTTGTCATGCTTGGCTCAGGTGGCAGTATTAAAAGAGTATTACAGGAAAAAAAGTAATTATTTAAAATCACTTTTCTTTATTTGAAATCAGATGCTTGATACCAACAGTCACCTACGGTGCTCTTTTCTAGCTGATTGATGTCATAGACTTGCCAAGGTTTTTTTTTTTTTATATCAGACCAACTCATATTTTATTTTGTATTCCAATTTCGTAACAGTATGTTGATTTTCTTTGAAATCATCCTACCTCATGAAGCTAGAGCTAGATCTATGCATATGTGAACAGATTCAAATAAACATATTAACATTTTATACTTATTTTTGCCTCTGCTTAGTCTAGGTGTCAGATACTGTACATATGCTTGTAAATAATTAACTTTCAATATTCAAACATATAATTATCCTCAAAATTAGTTAAGGAAACTTTATTCAAAGTGAACTGTCGAATGCTTTCAACTAATTAGTTTGCTCCAAGTTTTCAGTTTCTTATGTAAACCAAAGTTTTATATTTTGCAAGATAAATCTCCCGGATATACAAAATTGAAATGTATTTGATTAAACCATAAACCATTCAACTAAATATTATACAAAGACTGAATGTGCGGATACAAGCTGTAATAATTCAGCCCTGTTTTATGATGTATAATCATAAATATTGGCGTCAAGGCTGCTAGCAGACTTTTAAGGTAGTGGACCAGTAATAGTTCCGCAACATTTCAAACCACATATTCTTTAACAATGTCATCCTTCTAATATATATACTGCCTCACTCCCCTTTCAGGAATTACTGGCAGGTGACTCATTCAAGATTATCTCAATTTTGCGTGAGATTAATCCAAAGGCAGTGGAATCCTTTTGTTGTTTTGAAGGGTTTTCATCCACTGCTTCCCATTTACAGCTGGGTGGACTGAGGCAGTGACTATTAAGTTTCTTGCCCAAGGAAACACCTGGCTGTCACCAAGACTCAAACCCCTGACCTTCAGATTAGAAGACCGATGCTCAAACCACTGAGCTATCGAGGCATGAAAATCATTAGGAAACCTTCGTTAACACTGTAAAAGTTCATTACTGTTTTCTGAGACATTGAAGAACTATTACGGGTCTACTACCTTAAAGGAAAATAATGTAATAAAACTTTAAACAACTTGACTATACCCACTTGATACAGTAGAGTAATCCCAGAGATCGACTTCTTGCGGCTTCAAGGGCATTTTCTGCTACCACTGTTCCATGAGATCGCGCATGTAAATCCGCAGGTGCGTTAAAATTAATGTGATGACAGTTTGAACCCACTAAATTAATACTAGTCACTGGACGAAGAAACACAGGATGGAATGTAGCACATGATGATTGTAAACGAGTCTTTACAACTTCAAACGGGCATGTCAAGATTGCACCAACAGTACCACCGATCCTGAAACAAAATGGATTTCAGAATTAAAATACATTATGATAATTTTACATCTATTGAACTTAGTACAGATTTCTGTCCTCGGAATGCGATTCTATTTTTGGACTTGTCGCAATGAATTATGTAACTTCTAGTTGCGATGACGTACCCCCATCCCTTTTGATAGTCTGATGTGCCTCGGCCGGCAGCATATCAGAGAGAGGGGTACATTATTGCAGCTATGTAACTTCGAAAACTTGAGACTACTTTTGAACTATTCATTTGTCATAATGCTACATTAAGATCAACAAAACAAAAGTTAAAATAAACATGTTGTTTGTGCAATTTGGAGTAAGTTTTTTTGAAATGCCATCTGCTGTTGACTACCACAAGAACCAGTCATTAGTTGACAACTGGAACCAATATATTTTATAAGATAAAATATATTAAATGAAAGATATTCCTTGATGGTACTTTTTTTCCCGACAGCTCACATTCACAAAGTGTATAATTTTGCATCAGATGATAATCCGTGAAAACATGATGATAAATCTAAATCAAAACCTGAAAATCTGTAGGAAAAGGAGAAAAAACACTAACAGCTGATGATTCTAACAAAACAATGCCAACATTTGTTGAACTTTCCTCGATAACTAGATCTACCAAAGAATTGACATTTGATATATAAGATCTAAAGATACATCTGTCGAAAAGCGTGATAAGAGTACATACTAAACCCCCCCCCCCCCCCCCCATCTTCTGCGCTCGGCCACATGAGTTCCCACACACTTGAAAATCTTCATTCCTTTTCGCTTAGACTCAACCATTAAATCAGGTTCGAATAACATTGAATGATGATATTCTCTACAATAACTTACCCCCCGGCAAGCAAATGTATTCCATAATTATCGTTTGAAGCCATGAAAACACAACTTTACATCTCAAAGAATCCATTCAAAGTGTAAACATTCAGTTGTAAACGGAGAAGCATGCAAAATTTCCATCAGGGTCGAACAACAGCCAATGAAATCCAGGAAAACTAGGGATTTGAGATCTGATTGGCCAGGCAAGGTCGATCATCTCATGACCGCGTGTCTAGACGCTGATCATCTATTTTTAGCAAAAAATTCAACACATTTGTTTACATTCATATTTATCAGAGCGAAAATTAATTGATATCGTGTGTAGCGTCCAAATAATGCCGATATTGAATCTCATTAAGACTTGTCATCTTAAAATCACTGACTAATTACAAATAAAACTTGTGACACTTTGTATTTCCAACGATTTTCAAATGTCAAATGCTCATTTAAAATCACAGCTGTAGTCTGCAGACGAAATACGAAAGTAGGACACTAGGTGAAAGTAACTTACACCCTTTTCGCGCCCAATAAAAGTACAATAACGATTGGTGGATTATGGGGGGTGTGACAGAATACACACACCCTCAAGTACGCACCTCCAAATGTAACCCGTCATTGTTTCTTTGCGCGTACTGTGTGATAACAAACCGTATGATATTTTTTATGATATCACATAGTTATTTTTAGAACAATAATGTAATGTGGCTATTTTTAGAAACTTGCATTTCAGTTATCTAGAAACATCGACGAAAACATGACAAATTGAGGTTATAAGATAAATATAATACGTTCTAAATGTTTTGTATGAAAAAATATCTAACTGGGTTGTGAGAATTGATAAATGTCTCGGCAGAGCCTCGACAATTATCAATTCTCCCAACCTCGTTAGATATTTTTTCTCATTCAAAACACTAAGTACGTATAATATATGTAAGATATGTTTTATGATATCACAGAGTTATTTTTTTAACAAATATATAATGCGGTTATTTTTAGAAACATGCATTTCTGTTGGAAACATCTACAAAAACAAGGCGAATAGAGGTTATAAGATAAATATAATACGTATTTAGTGTATTGTATGAAAAAATATCTAACTCGGTTATGAGAATTGATAATTGTCTCTACCGAATCTCCCAACCTCGTTAGATATTTTTGTGCGATTTCGTCGGCTTATCATCAGTCAGGACATAACTTACACTCATTACGCACGTGCAAAAGTGTATATTTAGGGTCCGTGGCGTAATGCAAAATATTCTTATTTCAAAACATATCGCTGATGAATGATCATGATATCGTTTAGGCAACATTTTGTGAAAGAAGTAGGTAGGTTATTGTGAGCGTTCATGAATACGCTTTTAAGATCATCAGAATTTAAGGACGCTCGCTCGGCCTTTTCCTACCATTAAATTAAACTTTTCTTTTAACCCGAATTCAAGTTTAAAAAGATCTAAATGTGAAATTTGAAAAGAAAAAATGTGGTTACCGTGCCTATTTTTTTTTTTTTTTTTTTTTTTCTCAGAGCCGTATGAAAATAGGTAGGCCTACAAAAAACATTTAGTGCCCTTGAGTTCTAGCCATTGACTTTCTTTGAAAAATACATCCTTGATTTGAAGTTTTTATTTTTGGACTAGTAAATATTCTCGGTATACAGACGTTTCGTACCATAACCATTTCGTACCATAAAATATATTACCATTTCGTACCATAGGCGAAGACGTTTCGTACCAAATGATGACCATTTCGTACCAAAATGGAATAAATGATTTTCAAGCAGTTAATTTCTTAAAAAACTTAATTTTTTATGTAAAATCGCAAAAAAATATATTTGCTTGTGCGGCGAGCCTATAAAATTTATAGCCTTTTACTTATTATAGGAGTAGGCCAAATTATGAAAAGGTTGATTGGCTGGTATGTTGTTTGTCTCATGTTTGTTACAAGATTGGTAATGACAAATTGACAATGAATTGTTTGGTGTTTGTCTTCAATTATTAATCGTCAACTGATTAGTAATAAGCCTTGTTTCTTAATTGAATAAATAACGATATGCTTTTGAGAGTAAATTGGTGATACGGTTTTTTTTCGTCCAGCAGTTACTATTAAGAATAAATAATTTTAAAGAACAGAACAGAACAGAACAGAACAGAAAGAAAATTATAGCAATTTAGGTAATTTAACAAACTATTTCCAGTATGATTTAGTTCTAGTTACGACGATTTTTTATTCTTGTTTCGTTACTTATGATTTTTCGGGTATAGATGCTAACAAGTTCACGAATTTCAGGCGCCTTTGCAATTTATCAACAAACTTTCAACAATAAAAAAAGATAAAAAGAAATAAATAGAAAGAAAAAAAAATATCATCATCCATCCCTTTTTCGGGGATATTTTTGTTTGTTTGGAATATTCTATTAAAGTAATAATTATCATGTATTTTTTTTATAAAATGATAAGATATCAACGGAGTATTATCAAATAAATTTTGACTTCTTTTCTGCCATCCCAAATCCAAAAATATGGTACGAATGCTTTATCAAAATAATAAGAAATGGATTACCATGCGGTACGAAATGGTAATTTTATAGTACAAAACGACTTTTCCTATGGTACGAAACGTCTTCACCTATGGTACGAAACGTCTTCACCTATGGTACGAAACGTCTTCGCCTTTGGTACGAAAGGTCTTCGCATATGGTACGAAACGTCTGGTACGAAATGGTTATGGTACGAAACGTCCATAATTCTTATTCTCAGTGCAATTGATTTATGTTCGATCTAAAAACAACAACCCATTCCACTTAATCATTAAACAATATGAGATTTTTATGAAGCATATTTATTCGGTCCTTAAAGAAGTATTTTTCTTCAACTTTGAGGGCTACTAGTACATGCTTCAGAGTAAAATTAATATAGTTCCACTTTCAAACTTTTTCTTATCCTCTCAATGTTTTTGTAACATAATAACGAAGTAATTTGTTTTGGTTTTTTTCCCTTTCTTTTTCGTTGTAACATTTGAGAACAAATTGACATGCAAATCAAATTTGAATTTACTGTGAGAATTGCCAAAACTTTGTCGAGACACTTCCCCTTAATTATTTTTACATATATTATTTCTCTTTTTCTCAACGAATTCAATATATCACTCTAGAATGCCACCAGAATCGTTCACCATCGGTACTTTCAGTTCTTTGATTTTTTCAACGCAGTCTTGAGTTCAGACCTGGTTTGTTTGTTTGGGGTTAAACTATCTTTCAGTTATATATGATGGCGACTGGAGTACCTAACAATGGATTCACAAGGCGAAAAGGGACTACCCGGGGTCGTGCATATGTTTTGTCGACGCCTAGTCCACAGACTGTTTTTGATCGAAACTTTGTGACATTTTGCGGCACTTGGTTGATATTCTGATTCACGAAAAATTATTCTACATTCTCGTTTTATAAGGCTTTTTGAACTTCTTCCTCAACCTGTCGTATAATGGAAAAAAAACCCGTCTTGTTTAACTATTTAATTACGGAGTTCCCAGATGGTCATTTTCCGACAATCTGACGGACGGTCGCATTTTAATTGCGCTTGGACACTGTCCCTCACAGTATTGTGAGACACTCTGGCTTTGATAGCAAAAGTGGTAGCGGAAATGAATACAGTTAACAACATCGTGAAATTGACAAAATGAATAATTTCGGAATGATTTTAGAATGGAATTGAATGAGTGTGTGGAGTGAGTTTTGATTGAAATTTACGGGAGATAATCCAATATCGCCAATTTTGTGTATAGGCAAAATAAGCGATATTAATTACATTCCTTTAATTGAATATGCATACACGTTCTGTAAATAGCTTCCTATTTCTCCAAGAACCATTCAGACGCTTAAAAAATTAATTATGTCAGTGAAATCGCGATTTAGTTCTTGCTTTTTTTTCATTTTGAAGGTAGTTGTTGATTGTATCGTTTTTTGTCATTTTGAGCGTTTTTGATCGTTTTTAGTGACATGTTTGGAATGAATGAATGGAGCGATGAGTGAGTGTTTTAGAATGGTTTTGATTGAGATGAATGTCAATCTCACGATGTAACTAAGTAGGCCTAAAAGGGAGAAAAAATAACAAGTCATTGTCGCTTAAATCCTTATCCTGCTATAATAGCCTGTGCGTGACATTTCCAACAATTTGAAATGTTCATGGGGACAACGTTGACAAGAGTAGATATTCACATACTGTAAATATGAAGTTACCTGACTGCTACTTTAAGACCTCCATCGCTCCATTCATTCATTCCAAACATGTCACTAAAAACGATCAAAAACGCTCAAAATGACAAAAAACGATACAAAACAACAACAACAGCAACAACAACAACAACAACAACAAAAAAAACAAAAAAACAACAACATGCACACAGAAAAACCCAACCAAACGCCTTGAAACGTCTTTCGCAATAACTACTTTAGAATTCTAAGATCACGTAACAGGACAAGTTTCATGATTCCTGTGGTTTCGATTTTCAACCCCGAAAACCGACCTACCAACTGCTTACTCCGCTTAGTATGTTGAGGCTTATCATGACACACTTCAATCGACCGGCATTGACAGATGATACGCAGCACTGCAACTATGATTTTCGTTTATCATGGTGTCAGAAATTTTATCAGTCGAACAGGCGACTCTAACCCATAACTTTACAAGCAATTCATTTCGGAATCATGAAGATGGTCAGAAAACTGAAAATAGAGCTGGTTACGGACACGAGGTGCCTCTTTTGAATAACAAAATGATAATATCTTCTTTTTTTGTATCTCAAGGTAAAGTTTACTTGTAAGTGTCAAGCATAATGCATGTTTACAGACATTTTCTTTACATTCACGTGTAAACGTGATCTCATTCCACACGTGGGTCCGAACTGGTATAAAATAAGGCCAATTCACATTGTAGACAATGGGCCAACTTATTTCAGACCCGGGCGGGGCCCGTTGTTGTTGTTTTTTCAGCTTGAAACCAGCCCTGCGTTAAGGATGATATAACGATCAAGTTTATACCCCGCTTTACACGCGCACTTGCGTGTAAAGCTGGGTATAATTTGAAAACAGTTTGAAACATATTTTTAGCCTGAACGCTGAGCTGGTTTCAAGCTGAGAAAACAACAACAACGGGCCCCGCCCGGGCCCGAAATAAGTTGGCCCAATTCTATGAATTTTCTTTTATCGTTTTCATTTCATTGCAGATTATATTGAAACAATTGCATGGATACATAAAATGGGAAACTCAGAGATGAAGAGATCTTTATGAATACGAAAAATGAAACGATATTCTAGCCAATCTGTATTAATTACTGAAACGAATGCAAACAATAGTTTCTCAGATCTCGTGTTTGACCCTTAAAGTAGGGGGTTGGCCCCAATAATTCCATTTTGACCTTAGAAATTCCTGTTGGCGGTCATTTTGGCCAACCGAATTACTGCCGATGCACCTATGCAAGATAATATAAATCATTTGATTTCATCATTTTATTATAAGGAATCTATATAAATGAGTCAACTTAAACAATACAGTGTCTCACGATTGTGCATATTCAACAAAAGGCCAGAGTTTGAACATGAATTTGGACCCAAAAAAGTTATCTAGTGTAACAAATCTTTTATATAAAGCTTAATTCGTGTGTACATTGCGGTACTTGCAAATAGCAATAAGGGTGAATATTTAAAGAAATGATGAATATGCAAATTAGGTAATTTGAATAGATGACACAGCCATTGACAGTTCAAAGCCTAAGCAAAAATATGATACTATTTTAGTGGTTTTAGGTTATTCGAAAATAAAAAATGATTAGGCGTATTCATAAATTGTCTTTTTTCCACGGTTGTTATTCCTTTTTTGTGTAATGTTTATGAAGATTTATCTTTCTTAAATGCTTTTCGGTGTTTTATCGAGAAATAACGGTAGATTATCACTTGATAATCTCACCGCAAAAGCAGTGAAATTATCAAAAACTTATACCCTACTTTTTTGCATTTCACCCTATCTGACGTCATCTATGCGGGGCGAAATAAGTGACGTCACAATGAACGCTGCATAGCAATCGTGACGTGCAAAATGACGCGCTTTACGAAAATATGTCCTAGAAATTTCACATTTTGTCTCATTTTTGCAATAAAGAAATAGAATAATCGTTTGTTTTTCGAGTAAGATCGATTAATATTTCATTTCGTGAAAAACAAAAGCTATATTTTCACTCGTGGCTCTGCCACTCGTGAAAATATAGTTTTTATTGTTCACTCAATGAAGTATAAATCGATCTTACACTGAAACAAACGATTATTTTATTTATATACAAATTAGAAAATTTGAATATAGAATTAAAAAATGAAAGGCCAGAGTCTGCCATTACTGTTGCTGAAGCATAAATAGCCTTCGAGATGTGACTGATTTTGTCTGTAAAACTCAGAACCTCAAATAGGGCTAAGGTTTGCCATAGAAACCATGCATTTAAACATAGCCTAAACCAAAAATTCTTTGGGGGATAAAAAACTTTGCATTTTGGGCACCCTTACGAACATTTGTTTCAAATCTATGTCATATATAACATCTTGGCTAACAATAAAAAACAGGTACCCTAAATTACAATCAAAGCGCTGAAGGCACTGGCGGTGGACGTTTCTGGTGACATTGTGTCGAAAATAAAAAGAGGCGAAGAAGGAAAAACAATCAATGTAAATCTAAGCCTAAGATTACGATTAAAAATGGAATATGGCATTAACACCTTAGTTTTTGTTGTTGCTGTTGTTGTTATTATTGTTATTTAAGAAATATATGCGACCCGTCACGAAAAAAGGCAGCATCGAATCCAGAATTTGTCGGGTTTTTTTTTGGGTTTTTTTCCCCCCGTAATTTCATTCAAATGACCGAGGTCAATACGTAGTCAAATTATCCACACAATAGCCTTCATAGCTTAAGTTGTGTGTATAGGCTTTATACAAGTTATCTCCGACAAATAGGGTAGATAATCGTTAACCCAAATGGGAAAGTAGCTGGAGGATATAAATGGATTTCCTTGTTGAACTAGTGCGAAAAATGCAGGTAATCAATTGTTACAGTTAAGAACATCGTGAAATCGACTAGATGATTGATTTTGGAATGAATTTGGGATGGAATTGAATGAGTGTGTGGGCCGGTAAGTTTTGAGTGAAATTAAAAGGAGGTAATCCAATATCGCTAATTTTGTTCAAGATGAACAAAATTAGCGATATTTATTACCTCACTTAAATAATATATACGCACTTTTCTGTATGCATGGTTCGTGGACCAATCAATCACTTTAAAAATAACACCAGTCCATTAAGTTGTGAACGATTACGAAATGATTTCGGAGCGCATTTAATCGATTTGAAAAAAAAAAAATGTTTGGAATGAATGCCAGTGGAGCGCTGAGCGAGTGATTTTGAACGGTTTTGATCTGAATGAGAGTCATTTTCACGATGTAATCATAACTGTAGCCCCGGGCGTCGCAATATAACTGAAAATTTGATAAACAGCGGTGTTTAACCCCATTCCAACAGACAAATTCAAGCTACATGTACTGTCAAAATGTAGTTCAACAATAACCCAGGGTCATTTGTTCGAATAAAGCCCGAATAAACTAGATCATTTTTAAATCGTACTGCGAAGCAGTAGATTTATATCTACCGTTTTCCAGAAATCCAGTCTGTTTGACCCACTACATTTTTACCATTATCTTCTGAGCAATGTGTTCAAACCAAATTATGTGTTTTCAAACACCGAAGATACGGCCTTTTCAGTCACAATCTACAAACTTTGTTTATACCTTATTTACTTTTCGACAAATAGAGAAGAGGCTAATACAAAGTTTGATGTAATTTTCGCTTTTAGTAATTACCAGTTAGTATTTTCAGTGTTTATAACAAGATTTTCCGTTGAGTAAAGGAGTTGAAACGTACAATAGGTTAACTGTATAATTAATTTGTAGCACTTACAATATTACTGCTCTGAACTTTCTCGAACGGTCATTTACCAGTTGTAGGGCTGACAACCAATCAAATTCTGTTATGATTATCACTCGGTCAAAACCCACGCGTAAATTCAGGCCACGTGTAGATGCAAATGGACATCGTCTGCTCGAAATGTGTCAATAAACTTGTTTGTCATTAGTCAATAGTCGTCTGCACTCAAACAGGGAGCGTGGGAAGTTTACTTTTTTTTCGCATGTGTTAACAAATAGAAATAATTTTGTAATTTTGAAATATTTGATTTCAATGAGCACTCTGATCACGCTCCAATCCTATTTTCATTAAATTCAAATTTGAGTATGAAGAAAAATTATTCAACAACAAATAAACCGACAAAAACATGCGATAAACTGATATAGAATAGCAGTAAGAGCGATCTACTTTTAGAACAACTCATGAATAATCATAGAGTGCTGCTAGATTTAATCGATTGGTCAGAAACCAAAGATATAAAAAGCATAGTTGGCGATTTCACGTGTTTCTTGAGGGAAAATGCATTTACAGTATTTGGCAAAACCCAATGCTTGAAATACAAAAATGTTGGTAATCAAAATTGTAAATAGTTTAATGAAAAATGATTGTTGCTAAACAGGCTTTTAAACTCTATAGAGAGAGGAATAATATTAACAGACAAGCTTTTAGCTTGGCGCGTGCTCATTATAACAACGTAAAAATCTGCAAAGAAATAATTTAGACTAGCAGAGGGCTATCGAATCAGCAAACTTTCAAAATCGGACCCACGAGGTTGGATGAGCTGGCGATGTCCTCGAAAAGATAGAGTGTTAAGACAAAAAACGCACAAATTTAAAGATTTTACCAACTTTTATTGTCCAAATTTGAGCCCTTTTCATTGGCGAACTATTGCACTATACCAGCCTCTCAATGATGTACGATTTACAGTGCTGACAGCACTTTGATTTGGTTTGGTTTGGTTTAAACCTATTTATTTTACATCGATTGGGAGACAAGTTCTTACAACTTAGATTAATCCCTCTCGATTCTGCTTCCTGGAAAAATCACCAGTACTCGCGCCGAATGTGTGGGCCAATGAAAGAACCAAGATCGATAGCCGCTACCGGGAATCGAACTCAGGACCTTTGGGTCAAGAGGCCGACGCTCTACCTCTAGACCACGGACACCACACAGACCATTTTTTAACATACTAAAGTTGTATTTGATTTTAAGACTTCATGGACAGACAACTATTTTTGGTAGATTGTTTTTTCAAAATACATGTACCTAATATTCACATGGCATTGGAATTAGGCTTATTTGTAGATGCACGCGAGGTCTTTATAAATAAGACCTACTGATAAACGCAAAACCCAGCCTACATTGCAAATTTTCAATCATTTTTATGATGGATCCCGAACTAACAAACAGGACCACCTGGGGGCTCCATAGAATTAATATTACTAAAAAGAGAGATGTTTTTCATTGGAGGTCAAACGGACGCGTTTTAGAAGTGAGCCTGCGTGTGAGATTTCCAACAATTTGAAAATGCCCAAAGCAAAGACTCTGACCAGTCTGTGCATTCGCACAGTCTGAACAGAGTCTTTACTATATGCGTTTATTAGATAGAACAGGTCTCAAAGTATCAGTTAAATTTATATTTACAGTATGTTGCTGTCTACCCTACGCAACGTTCGTCCCTCACGAACATTTCAAATTGCCGGAAATGTCACACATAGGCTCAAATGTTGTCACGGAAAGGTAGAATAACCATTATCGATTCAGAAAATCAGTCTAGTGCCTTACATTTTTATCCTTATCAGTCTGCACAATCCGCACAGATTATCTAGGGTCTATATTTTTGTAATGTATGAAAAGTCTACTTCCTACACATGTCTGCGGCTCCAGCAGTATATAAATTCTACATCAATTGGTAAGGGAACTTTTATACATAGAGTTGTGAAACTAAAAGCCTTATTTGCGCATTCATACAGTGTTATTAGATTTTTTTCCTACCTCGATGAATCAGTAGGTATCATCTCTATTTATTACATAATGTCCAAACATTAAAAAGAAAGTTCTAGAGGTCCCGGGTTCGATCCCCGACGGCGGCACTCATTATTTCCGACTATTTGTCTCACACCAATGGGTTGATAATCGTAGACCTATGTGAGATAGTAGCTGGAGGCTAGGAAAGGATGTGGTGGTTGTACTGGTTAGAGAAATACCAGGAAACCATTGTTAGGTGCTCCAGCCGCCGCGATATAACTGAAACAATGTTGAATGCGGCGTTAAACTCCATTCAATCAATCAATTAAAAAGAAAGCGTACTCGTTATTCGTGGCGATATTGTATTTTTTTCTGGTAACCAGAACGGTCAGATCTGTTCATAAAGCTTTTAATGATAATAAAAAAATTAAATGTTGCGCGTATGGAAATAGAATACTGGTCAATTTAAATTCAGTTTGACACTTACTTTACGCCATATCATTTCTTTTGCCCGACAACGAAAATGATCACGCTTGACCCAGAGATTAAAACTCGCTTGACCACTGTAGGTCACTGTATAGGTAAATATTATGACTAGTTATACAAAAGGAGTTCTGCGGACAACGAGACCAGCCCTGCGTTCAGGATGGCGATATTTTTTTACCTCCCCTTAATACAATCCATGCACGTCTTTAATTTTGCACATTCATGGACAAATTTGAGGCTTGTAAAATAAAATCATGCAAAAATTTGATCAATTTGATTAAAATGTCGATCAAATTGAATGATTTCGAAACGTTTTTGAAAAAATTCGGAGCGTTTTTTGAGTGGTCATGTAGAGTGAGTGTTTGGAATGAATAGGTGGAGTGCTGAGCAGATGGTTTTGAATGGCTTAGGTCGGCACCATTATCATTTTCACGATGTGATTAACTGTATAAATCGGTTTAAAAGCCTTGATTGTCCGTCTGGAAATAGACCAGGAGTCGTATTACTAAACTTCTTACGAAAAACATAATCGTTAGGCAAAATCACATATCGTTCCTGGTGTTTTCATTCATTGTTACATTCTGTCGTGCAATATCTCATTGAAATCGTCTTAAGAAGACGATTCCAATGAGATGATGCATGGCAAAATTCCATGTAATGTGTCTTATATTGGAGCAACTTTTATTTTTGACTTACGCAAAAAATGACCGTAAGAAGTTAAGGTTCATGTAAGTGTTTGAGACCCAATTTTAAGGGCGCTTCATATGTGTTTTTAAGATAAATAAAAATAAATTGCTTGCATAACTACGTTGAGGGCTCGAGTTTTATACCAAGTTTGTAGTAGTACCTGAGTAATACTTTAGTCTGTACTTTGTTCAAATTTGGGCCAATTTCATCCAACAGTCTTGCAGTTGCTTGTTCTGTACAAAATGACCCTTTCCCACAATATTTTGGCTATACCGATATAGCTATGGCAGTCTTTTGTTGCTTAACTGCTCATGCTTTATGAATAGCTTCATTTTGATATACAATATACCTGGACAAACTGCTTTTGCTTGGCAAATGAAGTGTTTGAAAATTGGGCCTCAAACACTTAACATGAACCTTGAGTAAAACGTGCCCAAATAAACTGCCTGTCTGTAGAAAGAATAGTGAAATTTCGAGTTAGAATGGTTTTGTGTCTATAATAATGTCTAAAGTTGCGTCACGTGACGGAACGTTGAAACTAGTTATTGAAGTGTTAATCCATAGTAGTTTTCCCTCCATATATAACTTGACCCTAAATATGACCGAGGTCGGTCAATACGAATATTTTCAAAGATTACCAGCCTTTGTGCAATTCTAAATAATCAGACGTAAGTCGACATGTCACGTGAAAATGAATAGAAATGAAACAGGCTGTGCAGAAAATAAGAAATTCGTTTTCTTTGATCTTGACTCTCCAAACATTCTATACAAGTTTTGATCTCGTGACGGATAGTATTTGTGACTCGTCACACAGCATTTCTTTATGCATTGAGACATTCTTTTAATTGCGCGATTTTCTCGTCTAGGCAGCGTTATGTTTTGCACCTAACGCTTATGAATTTCAAATTGTTGGAAATGTCACGCACGGGCTCATTTTAAATATGAGGAGAAAGCATTTTTTCGACTTGTTCAGCCTGCAAATTTCATTCGATATAGATTTTTTTTCATTTTTCACTGATTGACCTATCCAACAAAATATGCACATTTCTGAATGGCCTATGCTGCATCTTATTCCTTTATCAAACAGCATTGTCCAATCAAACTCTTTTAACTGTTTGCTGTTTAATCCCTGCTTTTAACGTGTCTTTGATTTTATGATTGAGAAAACATTGTGAAAAAAGAAGAAATTGCTTCTGACAAGCAATTTCTTCCTTTTCCACATTTTTTTCTACCCTACTAAATGGTAATTTTCAAATTAAATCCACTTTAAGTTTTCGTCTGCTAAACCTTTGAATTTGGATAGGTCCAAAATTTTTGTAAAACAGGAAAGTGTTAAAGTGACGGATAAACCCTTTTCTACTACGTGAAATAATGTACTGACAATGATCAGCCCTGCGTTCGTGATGACAAAACGATGCGAACTGTTTGCAAATTATACCCCGCTTTGCACGTGTACTTGCGTGCAAAGCAGGATATAATTTGCATACAAACCGCACCGTTTTTTCATCCTGAACGCAAGACAGCTACATGTAGTAACTAGGTTCCATTGAGGTTGGATTTATTTTAATTCCGTATTAAATACCATAGTAGATATTGTAATGTTTGGTAAGCGATTGATTCATGATTAAATAAAATCCTTATACAACGCAATATATTGATTCCGTTAAATATAATGTGCTATGCTTACTTCATGTAGGCTATTTTTAAAGTGAATTGCGGATTTATTTGCATAATGTCTGATGGCACCAACTTTTTTTCTATTTTAAAAGTGAATTTAGGTGCCTTTTACCTTTTAGCGGGGTATTAGACGGGTCAAAGGTTAAAAGAAATTTGTCGGAAAGTGGATCCCCACTGGTGTTTCATCTCAGTAACATAAACGGTTTTCAAATAAAGTTCAATTGTGACCTTGACCCCCTTTGTGACCCAAAACAATTAGGCACCTCCTTCGGTCATAAGCTTAAATTGAATAATTGTACGGGATTTTATGTCTTTTCGTTCTTGAGTTAGAGTCCGGAATAGAAAAAAAGTCTACGGACGGACGGACGGACAGACAGACGGGGTGAATCCCCATTACTTCGTGTGTGTTGATGTGTGCGTGTGTGCGTGTGTTGGAGGGGGATATAGAGGTTGTATACGAAAATAAAAAAATGTATGCCTGTTGAAATGAAATAGAATGAGAAAAATCAAAGCACTGAAAGTACTGATGGTGAACGAATCTGTTGGCATTCTAAAGTGATATATTGAATTCGTTTAGAAAGAGAAATTATAAATGTAAAAAAGTAATAATCAAGGGAAAGTGTCTCGTCAAAATTGTAAATTCAAAGAAAGAGAAAGAGAGGAAAAGAAAGGTAGAGAGAGTGACAGACAGAGACAGACGTATAGAAAGAGAACGATAGGCACAGAGAAAAGAAAACTGGCAACTATAGTGTCTAGACTAATGATTCTTTTCATAACTCAAAAAATAGCAGTCAGAAAGGTAATTCAATTTCCACATGCGGAACCCATATTTTAGCAGATTAAACAGCAGTCTTTCTGCATTCTGCATTTTAAACGTCATCCGCTATGGCTCTGGAACGACCTGAATGGGGTCCCCCATCCTCTGAATTAAAAGACCGCTGTTTCGTCTTGAACCAAAACGCTGTAATTGCAGGGTTTGGGTCTCTTTCGGTAATATTCGCTTTTGTGAAAGAATCATTATCTGATGCCATTGCGTAAAAAAGAATTAAAGAAAAACAAATCGATTTATGTAGGTAGGTATTTTGTACAGCTTATGAATTGTCCAAATATACTCATTGTTTAAGTTCTATTGCTCCTACCAAACGGCCGAAAATCGTAAACCTAAGAGGATAGAAGATGGCAGCTATGTACGGGTGTATGCTGATAATAGTTCTGGTGCGAGAAAGAAATACGAGATTCCATGTTAAGGTAAAGGTGCTCCAGTCCACAGGCGATTGATTCACAATCCAAATTTTGGTTTTTTTTTTTTTTTTTTGGTATTTTACGTACTTCCAGTAAAACAAATAGATGAATGGTTGGATTGAGGAACTTCTAGACCCATCCGAGGGATAGAAGCGCTACTATACAGTTGTAGTTACTGTGTCAAGTACTTTGAAGAAAAATATTTTGTTATCATTGTAAAACTAGGGGACAAAAAATGCCGTTGGAGACTTACACATCGCAGCGACAGATTAAGTATTCTATAGTTACGACGTTTCAGTCTCCATTCGATGTTAAAATTTGAAATTAGATCTATTGTGTAAGGATATTTGTTCATTTGATTCTATCATTTATTTATCTATTTTTTCTAATTCAAAATAACAACTACATTCATATATTAACAGCAAATCGTACCGAGGTTGCTATATCCCCTGCTCTCCGCCCTTGTTTGAAATCCGTAACCGAAGATATTTACATTACACAAGTATGCAACAGCAATTTTTACTTCATATCAAGGTTGGTCACTGTCAAGTGGTGCGTGTTTATGTTTTAATGAGAATTTGGACTAAATATACGGCATTTCACCTTTTAGAAGCGCCCTCCCTAATAAACGCGCTCCCCCATAAACACGATTCCCAGGCCCTTGACTATCCGATCAACAACACCCAATAGTCCATGGTCAGGCCTCTTAAATTTAATTTCATTAGCTGCTACTCCACGGCGTAATGTTCAATAGATTATGGGTTAATTATCTTAAATTTCTATCAGGATTAGGCTGGTTGCGTCATTAAAAGATCGTTCAATATCTGAAAAACTAGCGCGTGCAAAATCGCGCATTTTTCCGGAAGCGTGAAAGTTAAAATTTAACACAAAATAAAAACTATTTCTTGTCGTTCTTTATAAGTCACATGCGAACCAAATCCCCTTTCTTCACGTTGTTACGAAAATATTTCTGAAATCATTTTACTTTCTGCAAATATCAAAAATGTCAAAGTCAAATGATTAAATCCTAGTCACAATTCATACTGTTAAAATAAGAAAACCCTGTAAAATTTCGTGTGTAACTTATTTCAAAAGCGACGTCGCCGCTTGCAAGAATCTGGGGACTTCAAAGGGTGCCGACACCCGGTGACCCAACTAGCTCCAGACGTGTTGTGTTTTCACTACGAAACACTTTCATTTTATGTACCGGGTGCATTTACACATCACAAAATTTTAGGATTTAATACAGGATTATTTATTTCATACGTGAATAGGGCCGGTGAATAGGTAATGATTTATTAGACCGCTTTGTCCATCGGTAGCGGAACATTGAATATTGCATCGTCTGGAACTTCCTTTCTTGTACAAAAAATAATAACAATTATTTTAATAATAATAATAATAATCTCGGCTTCTGCTACCACAAACACTTGCTTTTGAAAGCTGCAATTCATGGTCAAAGGTGACCGTATTTCGATAGATGACTTTAAATGACAGAATTACAATTCATTAGCTAACATTTTATTTTATTTTTGAAATTTATAGCCCCAATAGATAAATCGGAAAGTGTGTTGGGTAGCGCGTATTTCAATCGACAATTACAAACATGTTAACAGATTGTTCCTGTCAGGTACCAAAGTAGTAATTTTTTTAATTGAGTAAAATGGTCTGAAATAATAGCGCCCCACGACGTTTTGAATCGCACCCGGGCATATTTAATAGGAGAAACACGGTGCGAACATTCCATTCGTTTGTAAACTTGACCTTTCGTAACTCATGAGTAAAGACTCCATTCATAAGAAGGCAGATAAAATCGTAGTAGGTCATCACGTGTTCAGGGGTGTGTAAAAGTTCAAGAGGTCACGACCAAAATAAACACAAACACATATTTCCGGCAAATTACTACAAGTTGCACCAGGAAGGCTTGGGTCAAAAACATAGTATCTCTCTCATCGATGTTTTGACACAAACTTTGTTTTTGCTCTTAACTTTCGACAAGCTTACGCGTGTCATCAATTCCTTTGGTAAATCATTCCAAGGTCAATAAGTGATTTTTAAGGAGAACATTCATTATCTTCACTTAATGAAGAAAACTAGTATCACCCATTAAAGAAAAAAAAGTGGTTTTGCGGATAGAAGTCTATAAAGATACCAAATTGAATCTTAAGAGGCACTACTTTATTTCAAATGTATTAAGATCCGACAGGATTTTCCTTACATGGTATATAACGTTCACCAAAAATGATCGATGTAAGACTTGCTAGAATTATGGAGGTTGATTACAGTCAATATCCTTTAATATTCATATTAGTTGCTTGCGTCCATGAAAATGTTGTTAGTCGCTTGTCGCAAGTTCTTTGGGATTTAATACCACTTCATTCAGTCATATCAGTACCATCAGCCTCGATGGTACACCGTGATAAAAGAATTGGAGTCTGGTGCGCTACCAACATTGAGGGCGGTTGTTTTTATATCCTTTCATAAACCCTCAAATCTTGTGGTTTGTTTACACACGATTTCTCTCACCCCTCCGCCTTTTCGTCTTTCTTTATCCCTGTTTTTGCGCGTGCAAAGGAAGGGGGGGGGGTATAATTTCCACCACATCACACCGACCTCAAGCTCTGCCAAAATTATGTTTTTCATGGCGGGATATCTGATTATCAAATCAGCATTCGGTCACTGTGCGAGAAAACATCGTAACTACAGCTTTGACCAGCTTTAGTTACGATATTTACTAAGCCCACTGTGGAATAGAAGAAGAAAATTACATTTTCGGCTTGACTCACTCTGAGTAAAAATTCTTGATATGCCATTCAAGAACAAGACTGCTGTTAAATTATGTGGTTGTATAAAGTTTTAGTCTGAAAAAAATATGCATAGTCCGTATTGTTATAGTTACAACATCATAAAATTAGCAAGGCAAACGATTTTGGAATGATTTAGGAATGAAATTGAATGAGTGCTACGAGTGGGTTTTGGGTGAAATTAAAGGGAGCTAGTCCAATAATGCTAATTTTGTTCAGGATCAAATTTTATCAGATATTTATTACCCCCCTTTAATAAAATATACATACAAGTTCTATAAATAGCTCACTATCTCTTCAAGGACCAGACACTGTTATTTCATTTATATCAGAAAATTGCGATTTTGGATCGTTATATAAATTTTGAATGCAGTTGTTCATCTGCTCTTTTTTTTTAGTTATTTTGGAGCATTTTTGAATGGTTTGAAAGAGGAATGAATGATTTGAGCGCTGAGCGAATGATTTTGAATGGTTTTGATAGAGATGATTGTCAATTTCACGGTGTTACTTACTGTAATCAGGGCCCGAGGTTATAAAACGTTTCTTATTTTCAAATCAGAAATAACTCGAATTTCAAATTGAGATTAAAGCTATAATTCTGTAATAATTTTGTAATAAATGCATAATAAATACGACAACTTATTAATATCATCTTTCATAATCATACAGTTATTAAAATTTTAAGTTTGAGAAAACTCTCAGTTTAGAACGAGACTAGCTTTATAACCTCGGGCCATGAAATCTGCAGTAAAACTCAACCCTTCAAATGTATTGAAAGTTTTGTGGAGATATGCAAACTTTACCAGCTTCAGCATCTTTTTTATCTCAATTTTTGTAAAATGATATTTTTTATTGGAGAGAAGGAAAGAGAGTGTCAGGATACAAAAACCTGTTTGCAAGTTTTAAAATGATTACCCTCTTTACAAAAAATGCAACATTGAAGAAAAATAAAACAAACAAAATTATTATTTTTTATAAAAAAATAAATCCATGGTCCAGGGTATGAATGGAATAAGATGATTGCAAATTAAGATATCACATGACTTTAATTGCGTGTAATAAGTTATAATTTTGAGATGCAATACATTGAGTATAATAAAACCAATTTCATAGAACCCTAACATTTACAAGAGTCATCATTTACAATTATGTAATAATAATTTGACAATATCGTTGACCATATTGAAGCAAGCAAAAAGGCCTACATAATTATCATTTGCCAATAAATTTGGTATGATTGAGGCTAAGAGATTTAATTTCATCACTATCTTATTTTTGCATTTTACAAGCAATTTATAATTTTTCACATATCAATGGCTCAGCGTGAAACAGTAATAACTGCCTATATGAGCAATCAATATTTTCTAAGGAATTAATCACAGGGATTTTAAATTTCAGGAAAGGCTAACTTTTGACATGATAATAAATTATTGTAAAACAATGGCCTTTAAAAGGAATGCATTTAAACACGAGAACATAAAACAATTATTTGCATTGATTGAAAACAATATGAACAATAATAAAAGCATAGTAACATTATGAAAGCACAATGGATAGATTATAAGACATTTAAAACATCACAGAATAAAACTTGCACACCATATAGAAGGGAGAGAGTAAAACTATTGTAATTGTCAATCTCTAGGTTATTCTTCTAAACTTTAGCTTGGGATCAAAACTGAAAGAATGTGAGCCTGTGCATGACATTTCCAACAATTTCAAAAGGTGGCCAAGCAAAGACTCTGGCCAGCCTGCCCATCCGCACAGACTCTCCAAGATCTTCACTTTGCCATGTATAGGCAGATTAGGTCTCAAAGTATCTTTAGACAGACAGACATTCTTTTAATTGCAATATGTGTCTATCTAGGCTGCTCAATATTTGCAACTTACACAATTCTCAAATTGTTGGAAATGTGACATGCTGGCTCATGTATTTTGTTTCCCTAGAATAATTGTCATCCAATTTAAACAGTTGTTTTCCATCTTTTATCAATATGTTACCTCAGCTTTTTCCTTGAAACAAAATGTTGGGTTTTTCTTATCACCTTGACATCATTAGCATGAGTGTGTTCCTTGACTTCAACGTTAGCACAGTAAACTTTAGCTTTGGCCATATCTCTTTTGTTGTTGAATATGTCTTTTTCAAACTAGGCAAGGTGTTCATCACCACAAGGCTATTCAGACTTTCAAATTGGATAACTCTGAAAGCATTTTTCTAAGAATTATGTCCCTTTTTGACTTAGATTTTTTGCATTATCCAGCACTTGCATCCAAGAGTTGGCATGTGCATGCAGTGCTTTTATTGAAATTTATAATGATATTATGTGCATGAAAAAGAAAAGATATGACTAATTTTAGTTAGCATGATATCTCTCAGGGAAAAAAAACATCAGCTTTTATTTTAATCCCTAGCAAAAGTTGAGAAGCATATTCGGTAAAACTTGTGTTAAGGCGATCACTTGGGGGACCACCAAAAAGCGGTCACTTATGGGCATGGCCGCTTAATACATAATTGCATGATAATTAAGTCAATCTTGATAGATTTAAAGATTGTAGCATAATTCTTACTGAATCCTATGATGTTCGAACCAATAAGAATCATCCCTCAGACAATTCAAATGGGTTCCAATATCATAAGATTCAATTGGAAACAGTTTTCAGATGAAAAATGTCTACTTTTCCAAAGAATTTGATTACAGTGAAGGGACTTTTTAGGATAGTCGCTAAAAATAAGTGATCTGCTTAATAGAGGCGGTCGCTCAAGCAATATTTACTATTTACTTGAAATCAGGTTTTATTAGCAAAAATTCAAAATTTTAATTTCTATAATGACTGGACACGCAAAAATCTAAATTTTAGTATTACAAAAGAAGATGAAGGACAAATTGACAAACTAGTACAAAAGATCGGAAGTGTCTATTAAACTCCTTTTGAAATAAGAGCCTATGCGTGACATTTCCAACAATTTGTTATGTGCACGAGGTGAAAAATTGAGCAGCATAGATAGCTGCATTATGCAATGTGAAGATTACCTGGCATTTGGAAAGACACTTGAAACCTTATCTATCTACAAAGAGCAAAGTGATGTCTCTGTCAGACTGTGCAAATGCACAGAGTCTCTGCTTTGCGCACATTTGAAATTGTTGCAAATGTCACACACAGGCTAACATAAACTTGTCAATATGTCCGTGGACCCAAAGGCAAAAGAAATTAACTGATAAAAAATTTACCCAATTTAAAGAAGGCAATAGTTTTTCACATTTCACTCAAAATGAGGTTGTAAGGATGGTCTATGCATGAAAATTAAAGAGGAAAATCTTACATCATTTTTTTTTTTCATCTGAAAGAAGTTACAGTAAATCTGGCCCAAAATAAAGAGGATTAAAGAATAAAACATAACTTTTAAAAGGAGAATACATCTGGTATAGAAAGCATCATTGGAATAGATTCAGACATTGGTTCTTCAATGATTTATTTCTTTTCCCAATAAACTACTCTTAATTAAGATGCATATGATTTTGGTATTTTGAAGTAATGTAATTACAGAATTTGAGCTCAAACAATTGATTTGATTATTCCCCCAAAAAATTTCTCATTCCATGTATCAATGATATAAATTTTAAAAGCTTTGGCAAAATGAAAGACAAGTTTTTGACAGATAAAAAATTGTCTAATTTAAAAACTTTTTTTTAAAAAGTATCTTTGCTGCTGCAGCATACAAACTAAAACTAACAGTCAGTAACAATCAACAAGTCAAATTAAGCCCTTTACCACACAATACCACATTCTGACATCCCTGAAGAAAAAACTTCAGGATGAATCTTTCAATATGAGCCTGTACATGGCATTTCCAAGAATTTCATAATGGAAAGATGTTGAGTACCTGGACACTCACCCAGTGCATCTAGATTAATTTTTGTTCGTGAAAAGCGATTTTATGTCCGAAGCTATCTATTGAGTGCAGAGTTTAGACTCTGATCAGACTGTGTGGTTGCACTGACTGATCGGAGTCTGAACAGTGTGCACATGTGAAATTTTTGGAAACGTCACACACAGGCTCATGAGTGTTAAAAATGATATGAATAAGGAAAGGTACTAGTAACTTAACCCTTGTCATGCTGAACCCGGAATATTCCTGCTTTTGAAAAAGCTATAGACAAACATCAGCCTGCACATATGTGCAGTCTGATGTTAGTCTACACCACCTGTTTCTCACTTTCAAACCAGAATTGTCAATAGATTAAGTTTTTCAAATGAAGATTGACTTACAGTTTGGACTTTCAGTGCTTTTTGCCCTTTGATTTTGATGAAAATTTATAGCCAAAATTTATTCAGCATGACAAGGGTTAAATCCATTCATCTATCAATTCATCGTTCTGAATGTAACAAAGGCAAAATACAACTGCAATGTTAGTAAAATACAACCATGACCAGTGAAAATAATCAAAATTGACCAAAAGGGCAAGTTACTTTTTAGTAAAATAATACCCTTTCTAGGTTTTTTCCTAAAACATATTTCAATGCATGGAAAAACAAGCATGTTTAATACAAGAGTACCTTCATTAGGAATTTAAGTATACAATATCTTCAATTTTTTAGTGTAACTTTTCCTATTCCTTATAAAAGGGATCAGTGAAAATCTGTTGAAAGTGAGCATGAATAAAAAGGCACCTACAACAGTCATGCAAAGATCCATTGAGTAGTCTTAAATCTATTCATCTTGTAATACATAGAGTTCTTAATGGATAAGAGCCTCAGCTACATGGGGCCAACACTCAGCTGCAGGTGCTTGATAATGCAAAAAATGTAAGTCCAAAAAGGGGCATGACTCTTTACAAAAATTCTTTCCAGGTGTTACCCCTTCATAGTCTGGATAGCTCTTGTGATGGTTAATACTCATTCCAAGTTTTATGATGATATCTTATATAGCAACAGAGGTATGACCAAGGTTAAAATATGTCACATCATCCCTAAAACAACAATGCAAACAACATTAAAGTGATCACAATACCTTGCGCTTTCTCCAAAAACAGGCTAGCTTAAGGCAAAATTTTCATCTTAAGCTTTCAATGTACCTCCATATATAGGCATACTTCCATCAATCCTTTGCCGTTTTTCAAAATGTTGGGCCCAAGTTGAAAGAAGAATACAATGCAATGTGGGTACTTTTTGAAATGAAATTATTCCTATGCGATAGAAAAAATTGAGTGAAAAGAAGGAGAAATTGCTTGTTACAAGCAATTTCTTCTGTTTTTTTTTCCACAATATTTTCTCGAGTATAAAACAAAAGAAACATGAAGTTCTGGGACCTTAAAGTAAACTGTTTACCTTCAACAACAAAAAATCTTGACATAACTTAGTCATTTACAACACATTTTTACAAAATGCTCTTACTACATACTACAGTAATACTTGTGCTACATATAGAGTGATTCCTTCACCGAAAATAAAATTTATAAACAAGGGCATGTCATGGCCATAATGGAATCAGTCTTTGGCTCCAATGCTGGGTAAGGGTTTTGATTAGAATTGGTGTTTTACACCGCCTTTAACAATCTTTAAGATATATCACAGCAAAATTCATTTATTTGTGTTTTCCCTGGATATCACCAGTATACTGCACCAGGTTTGGGTTGAAATGCAGCCCATGATTTATAAATGTTAATCAACCTTCAATTGTCTGTCCTTGTAGAAAGTTTACAAACTATAGTGTATGTCAGTTAGCAAAGATGTATTTTAGTTATTGATCCTTGAATCAGGTAGAGGTGCAGACCCCTTGCATTTTGACAAAAAATTGTTTCCAAAAATCTTGAAATCAAAGTATAATGAATGGGCAAGCATAATGTCAAGCTGTAGTTATTATATTTTGCTACATGAATGTAATGATCAAGATAAAATCTTTGCCCCCCCCCCCCCCTAAAAAAAATAAACAAGAGATGTTTGTAAAACATTTATGCCCCCATAAAACCAGGTCAATAGCTTATTCGATGTCAATCAACATAGGGCAATAACTTGCAAAATATGATGAATAGTTATGGTTCATGTGCACTGCACTTCTCCTCAATCAGATGTATCCACCTGTGAAGTTTCATGCTTCTAGCTTGTATACTTTTTGAGATATGCTCCGGACAAAAAGGTCTACGGACGGACCGATGGATGGACCGACTGACTGACAAGTGCAAAGCAATATACCCCCTCTTCTTCAAAGGGGGGCATCTTCACTACATACTTAATAGAAAGCTATAATACTGAGGTCTCCTTTCTCATCCAGAACATATTTTTTATGAGTTGCCAGGTTATTTAAATTGCTCAATCTTCATCCATTACACAAAATATGAAATTTTTATAAATATCATAGACAGGCTCATTTAATGCGAGTGTGAATATAGACTGGTGCTATAATAGTGATCTATTTCAGCGTGATTGTAGATTTCAAGTATGTTGCCATGCTGCGTGATTTTTTCTCTAATGTGAAATCATCTATGGATAGTTCAGGAACCTCAACCTGCAAAATAAATATATACTAACAGGTGTTGATATTCTAAAATCATGATTTAAGCAAGAGATGTTAGTAAAACAATTATGCCCCCATAAGAGCAGGTCAATGGCTTATTCTTGGTAATTTACTAAAAAATATGATATGAACAATATGATAAGTAAAGTTACTGCACTTCTCCTCAATGATATTTATCCACCTGTGAAATTTCATGATTGTCTAGCATGCATACTTTCTGAGATATTCTCCGGACAAAAAAAGGGTCTATGGATGGACAAACTGACAAGTGTAAAGAAATATACCCCCTCTTCTTCCAAGGGACATTATTACTGTTTTCATTGTGACAAATTGTGTTTATTTGTTAAAATGGGTCTGATTCTATGAACATAATGTTTGTAGACTAACAGTTCCACATCCCTTTGTGTTATTATTTCCAACAGCCTACTTTTAAAATTTTTACAAATTCTTCAATGCATTAATAATAACATAATTCAAAAATTTAGACAGAATTGAATCCACTTGTTAAAAGCCAATTTTCCATAGAAAAGGACCATCTGGGAAAATCAAAAGTATCAACCCTGGTCAGTCTGCATTTGCTGATAAGGAACTAAACTGTTCATTTTCTGTTTGTTTTCTAAATCTTATATAATCAATCTATATTTCTATAAAGTAATTTATGAAATGAGACATCAGGGTCTGAGATTATAAAACATTTCTCATTCTCAACTCGAAATTTCCTTAATTTTCAATTAAAGTTTAAAGCAATTATTCTGATATAATACCACTACTAAATGTATGAATATAATACAACTTATTAATATCATCTTTTGTGCTAATACAGCTATCTAAATTCTAAGTTTGAGAAAATTTTAAGTTGAGAATGGGAAAAGTTTTATAACTTCCAGCCCTGCTTGACATCTAATGAATGGAGTCTCCATTTCAAAACTCTTTGAATGGCATTACCAAGAGGTCATCATTCAATCAATGAATAATTTAAGAGGATAACCATTTGTTTCAGTGTAAGAATGATTTATATTTCATTGAGAGAACAACAAAGGCTATATTTTAACGCGTGCCAAGCTTTTGTTGATCACAAAATGAAATATTGATTGATCTTACTCAAAAAACAAACAATTATTCTATTTCTTTAATGACTCTAAAACAATTATCATTCTATTTCTTAATGCAAAAACAAGACAAAATGTGAAATCTTTCCGACAAATTTTCTTAAAGCAAGTCATTTTGAATATGATTGCTATGCAATGTTCATGAAGACATCACTTATTGGGCTCTGCTTAAATAACGTCAATTAGGGTGAAATGAACAAAGCGGGGAATAAATTCTAATAATTTCACAGGTTAGGCTCCAAGTGATATCAAGTGATAATCTACCATTATTTATTGATAATCCACCAAAAAGCAATAAAGAAAATTCTAGGCCTTCAAGCAAGACTGGATATATTCAGGATGACGAAACGGTGAAGACTGTTTGCCCATCATACCCCTCTTTGCATGTGCACTTGCATGCAGAGCGGGGTATAATTTGCAGACAGTTTGAATAGTTTTGACATCCTGAACCCAGGGCTGTTTTCAATTCTCTCCCGGATATGAGCCTGAGAGTGTCTTAGGAACTCTCATCAGAAAACTTGAGCAATCTGGCTACTTGTTTGAGAGTCTCAAGACTTGCATAACCTGCATCTCTTAAAACCCCAGGGCCTATTTTACTAAACATCTTACGATAATTTTTTTGCGTAAGTCAAAAATTAAAGTTGCTTCTACAGTTGTAACTAAATATGGAATTTTGCCATGCATAATCTCATTGGAATCGTCAGATTCTAACTATGAATGAAAACACCAAGTACAATATGTGGTTTTGACTTAGTTAATTTTTTCATAAGAAGTTTAGTTAAACGGGCCCCTGGAAATGTCAATTATATATTCTCAAAAATATATACACTACCTGATATTGACTCAACCAACAAGATGATAATGCAGTTTTAAACCTTGTACATTCATGGTCACTGTTGAAATATAACACCCACTTCTCACTACTGACATTCTGCTCTGAGGAATCAAACGCCTGAAATGACAGAAGGCTCTTGAGGCTGCTTCCAATAAAACTGG
Organism: Fragum whitleyi; assembly: GCA_948146395.1. Taxonomy (NCBI): domain Eukaryota; kingdom Metazoa; phylum Mollusca; class Bivalvia; order Cardiida; family Cardiidae; genus Fragum; species Fragum whitleyi. The sequence goes on from OX411554.1 coordinate 4,926,943, forward strand.
ACTGTCGCAAGGCCGACTCATAACCCCCCTACAAGTGCTTGTAAATAATGAAAAGCTATTTTCCATCAAAGGCTCATAACTCTGTTAAAAGTCAATGGATTATAACCAAAATTTCACTTGTAAATCTCTGCTTGATACTGATCACATCTGTAATGTTTAAATATAATCCGTCCATTAGTTGCTGAGAAATTGAGCGGACACAAAAAAGCTACAGATGGACAGACAGATCAACAGACCAACCAAAAAGTGAATATCAACCTTTCTATTAACCAATTAAAAGTGCAACAATTTTAAGCACTAAATAGTGTAATATGTTTATGAGTATAAGAGTGCAATATTAGTGAAATCAAGACTTATGAATTACCTTTTTTGCAGCAGTAGTATAGGGTGCTCAAATTTTGAACACATCTTCTTTTTTTTTTAAACTTTTTGAAATACACACATTTTGAAGACCAATACCATGCGCTTATCACAGGGTATGAATAAACAAAGCAGACTTAGATTAGGTTTTTAGTTGCATACCTCCATGAAATCAACAAATACTCTCTCCATATCTTATTTGAAGCAAAAATGCAAAGATTTTTCCAAAATGAGACATGTTTCTGATAAAACTACGTTGTGTGGAAGCTTACAAATAAGCTGCGAAATCAAAATTGTTTTCATAAAGAGAAATAAAATCAATTTTGCACCAAATCACAGATCACAAATTTTGATGGAACCATCTAAAATTAAATTATTTACCAATATCAAGAAGGTATGATTCACTTCATCTGTCAACACGGCTGTTATATCAGGTACACTCGCACTACCTAGGGTCCGTACAAAATTCGTCTCTAAATCTTCATGACACATTAACAACTTTTGTTTGGATAACAACATACAACAAGGTATCACAGTACTTCTAGATGGATTCATCTGTAAAAATATATAGACTGGAATTATCTAATTACATCAAGTGCAAAATTCGTCTCTAAATCTTCATGACAACTTTTGCTTGGACAACAACATACAACATGGTATTACAGTGCTTCTAGACTGGTTCATCTGAAAATATTTTTAGACTAGTTTTATGAATTTGTTGCTTCAGCAGCACCTATTTATGTATTCAGACACATCAACAACTTTTGTTTTGATAACAACATACAACACAGATTTACAGAACTTCTAGATGGATTCATCTGTAAATATTAATTGACTAGCTTAATCTTGAAATACCACTCACTGACTGATTACTAACCTGTAGACCCTCTGAGACAGCTTGACACAGCCCCTGTAACCATCTGTTGGCCTCATCTTCTGAATCTACAGATATACCCCATGATGTCTCGTCGGACAGTATGATCTTTATTGAGTGATTTTTGTCGGAGTTAAAATCTCTCTTACAACCAACACACTGGCCTTCATTCATGCTGAGAAACTGGCAGGGTTTGGAGTCATTCTTGTCATTGTAGAGACATAGCATACCATCTCTGTCAGAACACAAGGAGGAATATTTGGATTCCATGTAAAAATAAAATTATCTTTTTGAAATTAAGAGCCTTGTTCAAGATGTATAATCTAACATGACATTTGTAAAGAATTAACAACAAGAGTTGTCCGCGGACAACGTAGCTCGCCCAAACAGCTGCTTGTCACAAACAGCGCTTGACCGAAGACCGAAGTTCAAAGAGGTTTCTTTCAATGTTAAAGTCCATGATCTAATATATATCTGTTTGAGTAGTAATTAAGAAATATAAATTTTTTTTTGTTTTTATTGCATGTAAAAGGTTAGGGTAAAGTGAAAGCCTACAAGCAGATGAGGTTACCAATGGAATTTCTTTGTATCAAACATGAAGTTTTTCTAAGTCCACAAAAGGTCAAGATCAAGGTCAAATTGTGAAGGACCTTGGCCTCTGTAGAAGCAATCACCTAGTGAGTATGTGTATGAAGTAATAATGTCCCTGAGTAAAGCATTTAGAAAATATAAGCAAGGTTAAAGTTTTTGGTTAAAGTTTTTCAGTTTAAGTTTTTCCAAGTCCATAAAAGGTCAAGGTCAAGGTCAAATTGTCAAGGCCCTTTGTTTCTGGTAAAAGCCTTTCATCTGGTGACTATGTATATGAAGTAATGATGTCCCTAGGTTAAAGCATTCAGAAAATACAAGCAAGGTTAAAGATTTTGGTAAAAGAATTTTGGTTAAAGTATTTCTTAAGTTCATAAAAGGTCAAGGTCAAATTATCAAGGACCTTGATCGCTCACAAAAGCCTATCACCTAATGAGTATGTATATGAAGTAATGATGTCCCTAGGTTAAAGCATTCAGAAAATATAAGCAAATTAAAGTTTTTGGTAAAAGAATTTCGGTTAAAGTTTTTCTAAGTTCATAAAAGGTCAAGGTCAAATTATCAAGGACCTTGATCGCTCACAAAAACTTATCACCTAATGAGTATGTATATGAAGTAATGATGTCCCTAGGTTAAAGCATTCAGAAAATAATAAGCAAGGTTTAAATTTTTGGTTAAAGTTTTTTGGTTAAAGTTTTTCTAAGACCACAAATGGTAAAGGTCAAGGTCAAATTGTGGAGGTCCTTGGTCTCTGGTGAAAGCCTGCACCTGGTGAGTATATATATGAAGCTATGATGTCCCTAGGTTAGAGCATTAAAAAAATATAAGCAAGGTTAAAGTTTTTGGTTAAAGTTTTTCTAAGTCCACAAAGGGTCAAGGTCAAGGTAATTGTCAAGGACCTTTGTCTATGGTGAAAGCCTATCACCTAATGAGTGTGCATATGAAGTAATGATGTCTCTAGTTTGAAGCTTACAAAACATATAAGCAAGGTTAAAGTTTTTTTTGGTTAAAGTTTTTGGTTAAAGTTTTTTTGAAAGGGTCAAGGTCACAGTCTAAAGGTCATTTCGACATGGATGTTGGTCTCAAATGAAAGTCTATGCCCTAATGAGTGTTTCTGTAAAAAATAAAGCCTCTAGGATAAATATTGATAGAAATAAAAAACTTTAACCTAATGCAGACGCCGACACCGACGCTGACGCCCGAGGGTATGACAATAGCTCTTCCGAGACTTTCGTCCCGGGCGAGCTAAAAATTATTAAAAGAGCCATTTTGGACATGGCCATCCCCCGCCATCAAAGCTTGATAGTAAATTGAAGCCTAATCAGAGGGCAATAACTCCCAAATTATGCAAGCAAGAGTTGTAGTTCTTGTGCACTGCACTTTTCCTGCGAGAATTATCCACCTGTAAAGTTTTAAGTTGATAGCTTTTATACTTTAGAGATATGCTCCAGACAAGTTCAGTGATGGAATGACAGGAAAGAATGGAGACCATTACTATAGCCTCTTAGCCAAACAGCAGGGGATTAATTAAATAAGCATTAAAATAATACTTAAAACAAAGAATTTGTTGTGGCTTTAAAATAAGCAAGTTTGCAAACAAAGTTGCTCAGCAATATAGGGTTAATTCACATTTTTGAGGGCGTTAACTTTTGCTGAGACACGAAAAATGGTTTAATGCCTGAGTGCAAAGCTGGATGGTGATAAATCACCTTGAGGGTCCATGCAAATGATAAGGCCCGAAAAAACGTGAATTGACGCTGTTATTGCATTTAAAGAAAGACTTTTGTATTTATTCAAACAGAGATTGCAAAATGTCTCATAGGGACACTTTTAAATAAGCTCTAAACCGACTAAAATTATGTTATGAATTACATCGTCACTTTTGTTTACAACAACATTGCTTGGTAAATTTATGATGTCATAAAAATTCAACAGGGGAATAGTATCAATATCTTTATTTAAGCTCTATGTTAATATAAGACATAGAATCTGATAAAGTGTATGGGCCCACATGAAGGATATTTAAGTAAGAAAAGCTGGGTGTTTATGGCACATAAATTTACTTATTGGGCCATGTTTTCCCTGTTAAAGCCCGGGAGTTCTGTCCTTTAACGTTAAAAAAGTACATTCTATGCAATAATCCTTTATAATCAAGATGTCTATTGTTGGCTATCTAAAACATTCTAGCATTGGAAAATGTTCTGAGTTTGATTTTAATGGATTTGACAATTGAGAATTCATACTAATTTTCTTGATGATTTGTGAAAGTTTGTCTTTGCAAACATAAATTGTTCTACTTTATTCTGCCTCCATTTATATCATCTTAATATGTTTGTTATTTTCAGAGTAAAATTTACAACAATTTATAAGACCTGTAAATACATAAGAATTGTTCTCTATTTCATATTAGTTTCGTTTTGAACAAAACATGGAGATCTAATTCCAAGCAACTTTTAAAACTTTGGTGATTACAACCCCTCAATTTTGAATAGATTCATCTCTACTGAGCTGCATATAATAGTTTCTATGTCTGTGCACCTAGTATATTTGTAGTTTCTTATGATTTGTAGTACAGTGCCCCCTCTCTATCTGACTTACCTTAGAACTGCATATCCCAGTTTCCATGTCTGTGTGCCTAGTATATTTGTACATGTAGTTTCTAAAGACTTGTAGTACAGCACCCCCCCCCTCTATGTCAGACTTACCTTAGAACTGCATATCCCAGTTTCCATGTCTGCGCCCCTAGTATATTCGTAGTTTCTAATGACTTGTAGTACAGTACCTCCTCTCTGTCTGACTCACCTTAGAACTGCATATCCCAGTTTCCATGTCTGTGCACCAAGTATATTTGTAGTTTCTAATGACTTATAGTACAGTACTCCCTCCCTATCAAACTTACCTTAGAACTGCATAACCAAGTTTCCATGTCTGAGCACCAAGTATATTTGTAGTTTCTAATGACTTGTAGTAAAGTACCCCCTCCCTATCTGACTCACAAGATGCTGTGTTAGAAGTCGGATCTTCCCAGTGGACCAGCGAGTAACACATTACTTCTGCTTCATCAGGCTGAAACAGTCAATAGTCTAACTCAATATGGCTTTGAATAATTTTGTTGACAATTTTGTGTGCCTCCTTGATTGATTGATTGATTGGATGGCGTTTTATGCCGCTTTCAACAATTTTACAGTTGTATCACGCAGCTGGAGCAGCTAACAATGGCTTCCTGGTATTTCTCTCACCACTAGAACCACCACATCATTTCCTAGCCTCCAGCTGCTATCTCACATAGATCTAAGATTATCAACCCATTGGTGGGAGACAAATAGTGGGAATGAGAACCGCCATCAGGGATCGAACCCGGGAACCCTAAATTGACAGTCCGACGTGCTACAAAATGCGCTATGACGGCGGCGTGCCTCCTTGGTATCGCCACTTTTGGGCCAAGACTGAAATGTTTTACCGTAGGGTATCGTCTGGAAAACAGTGACTTGCAAGGACTTGAACCCATGACCTTGATTTCTGATTCTGCCCCCACCTTTACCTTACCGCTGAGCAGCAGTGAACAACTTGGACCAGTGATGTGGTAAAAGCTTGAGATAAGAAGAAAAAGTTTTCTTTTTTAATAATATTTTATAGAACCTTTTTTTAACACTTTTAAATGAACCATTGAGTATATTTCCAACAGTATTGCATGTGTGTTAAGTAATTAGAGGATAGTGAATGAGTGATATTGAATACCAAATTTATTAAACAAGTCATCTATAAACAGAAAATAATTGAGACTGTGCCAAGTTTTTATCTGTTTTAGATGAGGAGTGAATAATATTCGTTTTTTAAGAGGACAAATTTGTTATTCTAGTCATAAAATAAACTAAAATTTTTGGGATTAATCAATGAAATTCAAGAAATGTATGGATTATAGTTATTCGGCTAAACATATGATGCAAAATGTTTGCAAAATGATATAGGCAAATGCATTATGAAATCATTTTCAAAACGAAAATATTACATAGCTATCCGTTGTTAGCTCATTTGCATAGTTTTTCCACTAGTGTAATAACACCCACGTAATATGAAAAATATTCAACAGAGTTATTTCACTCCCACAACATAGGTCATATAATGAATCATATCAGCCTGTGCATCTGCTCATTGCGTCTTCAATCAGTGCTCTGTAGATCAATAAATCAATAATGTTATTGCACTTTGATGCTGCCCAGGCTGCACAATGAAATCGATGGTTCAGCGCGAAACAGTTTTAACTCCCTATATGTTTATAGGGAGTTACAACAGTTTCGCGCTGAGCCATCAAAATGTGAATTCGTTGGAAATTTCATGCACAAGCTCAATTGTAAATCTACCCACCTCTCTTTAGCTATTGACCAGTTTTTTCTATCGTTCTTATCTCATTGTATGTTCTTCAAAATTTATAAGTGCCTTCAACTCAATAACCTGAGATTTTTTATCAAATTTAGGAATTGGGAATAAACCATTATACTCTACTGAGTTCAACTGACACACATAAAATACTAAGAACTTCTGAATCAACATGTTTCACTTCAAAAATCCATACGCTTTAGTGCTATTTTTCTACAGAACCTGCTCAATTTATGCAGCTCAACTTGATTGTCTTTCTTTTATTTACTTTTGGAATAAACTAGACAGTTGAAAGAAATGCTGTTAACTTTTGACCCTGAGCTGTGACCTTGACCTCTGAGCTATCTGAAAATTTCTTTCAAATAGCACATCTACTCATGATGGAGAACAATTGTGCCAAGTTATTCTAACTCAATCCATCAATGAAGACATTATTGTTCATACTTAATCGAACAGACTATCATAAAGACAAATATGTGTAACTCAAGGTAAGCAGAGTCAGCCGGTGTGGAATAACTAGGAATTGACTGCTTTTCAGAATGAAAAATAATTTGGTCAATGTTTGTCTACACACGTTTTACTCTAAAAGCCAGAAATATTATGTATTTGATTTTCAGAAGAAATATCAACTACTAATTAGTGCTTTACACCCTTTTACTTTAATGCTATTGAGTAACTAAGGAGCAAATTGTCACAAGATAACTTTTTACACTGCTTAATGTTCAAATATACAAAACAACAAAGGGAAATAACTCAAAATTTAGCTTGCTAAAGATATGGTTCTTGTGTACTGCACTCAGTATTCCTGAGAGGAAGTTAACAGCCAAGTTTCAATTCAATCTGACATAAGGTGACAGAGTTATGCTCCAGACAAAGAAGTGGACGCCTCCTACCCGGTAGACACAACAGGTGACCACATACCAATCCCATCTTTCAACAGGCTTATAAAAACAAGAGGACCAAGATGGTCCTAGATCGCTCACTTGAGTTCCTTTGACCCCTGGGACATCACATCAATTTAATAGGCAGATGTCATAAAGGATATAATTTCTACACAAAACAAGTTTCATGAAGTTTGGGCCAAAATTGTGGCCTCTAGAGTTATAACAAGAAAATTATCATTAAGGCCTCTTTTCCCATGACATGGATCCTTCCCATTTTCAAAAGGGTTCATCTTTGTGACTTGGCCAACATTCTGACCAGGTTTCATGAAGATCTAGCCATATTTGTTGCTTCTAGATCACAAACAAGAAGATTGTCATTAAGGCCCTTTTTTCTCATAATATTGCATGGATCCTTCCCATTTTCAATAGAGTTTATCCTTGTGACGTCACTTGGCAAATATCCTGACCAAGTTTCATGTTGATTGGGCCCTATTTGTGGCCTCTAGAGCATTTACAAGAAATCTGTCATCAAGGCCCCTCTTCCCATGATATGGCATGGATCCTTCCCATTTTCAATTGGCTTCATCCTTGTGACCTGGCCAACATTCTGACCAAGTTTCATGTTGATTGAGCCATATTTGTGGCCTCTAGAGTGTAAGCAAGAAATTTGTCAATAAGGCCCCTTTTCCTGTAATTTGGCATGGATTCTTCCCATTTTCGAAAGGGTTCAACCTTGTGACCTAACAAATATTCTGACGAAGTGTCATGAAGATTGGATCATATTTGTGGCCTCTAGAGTGTAAACACTTAAATTGTTGACGCTTGACGACAGACGACGCACAACAGACATTCAATGATCACAAAAGCTAAAAAATCATGCATAAACTGAGATAACTTACGTCGCAATCACATTCCTTTGTAATATATTTGTTAAGAGATATTTTCTGTGCTAGGCTGCCTGTGTCTAAAAAGTTTATTTCTTTATAATAAAGGTTAACTTACATCACAATGACATTCCTTTGTAATATATTTATTAAGAGATATTTTCTGTGCTAGACTGCCAGTGTCTAAAAAGTTTATTTCTTTATAATAAAGGTTAACTTACATCACAATGACATTCCTTTGTAATATATTTATTAAGAGATATTTTCTGTGCTAGACTGCCAGTGTCTACTTCTAGTTGTCCAGGTTTCAACTCACTGTTCTCCATGCTGTTAGCTAGACAATCTACTATGGCTCTGAAAACGGTTGGAATTAATATTTGAGCCTTCGCATGACATTTCCAACAATTTCAAATGTGCACAAAGCAAAATTTCTGGCCAGCCTGTGTGGCTGCACAGTCTGACCAGAATCTTTACTATGTGCTATATAGATAAAAAATGGTCTTAATCCATCTTCATGCAGTCAGCATATTTTATTATTGCATTGTCTTGTTCTCAATGCTACCAAATGTTTGTGCCTCGCGCAGATATGAAATTGTTGGAAATGTTACACACAGGCTCATTTCATATGAATACACTTCAACCTATCATACACAAAACTACTTTATTCTAAAAATAATTCAAATTATAAAACAAACCTTTCTTCTTTAAAAGAAATTTTTGAAAGATTCACTTAAAATCATATTCTAAAAATTTATAGCAGTCTATAATAGTCCAATTTTGACGAGTTGGTTTGGAATTTTTCATTTTGACCTAAGGCATAGAGTTGAAATGTGTCATATTCAAACATTATTGCATGTAGGCAAGTAAAACATCATATCTTCAACTTATGCAAGCCATAGTGTCAATGTTTAACCCTTATGCTTGTGATTTATTAATTATAGTTATTATATGATCTACATTGCCGCAGTGAAATAACCCTGTTGAATATTTTTGATATTACAGAGATGTTTTTACACGAGTGCAATAACTATTCAAATGAGCTAAGAATGTATTGCAATGCTAATTTGCCATTAAAATTATAGATGTGATGATGTTGTTTTGTAAATGACATTATATGTTTAGCGGAATAACTTGTAGAGTTGTCGTGGAGTAGAATATTTTTAAATTAAAATTTTCAAATATCACCAAAATTTAGGTTATATATAGAATATAAAATTTGCGTCAATAAAAAAGTGCATTAAATAAACTTGTCACTGAAAACAGATAAAAATTCTATATTCTATATGTTTGTTTTTATCTGTTTATAGATGACTCGTTCAATAAATGTGGTATTTCATGACCATTCATTCAATATTCTCTATTTCATACCTTCTCCAGGAAAATGGCAATAAAATTAACAATAGACTTAAACATCAATTCTTAAAATATGCAGAATTTATTATTCATAAAACAAGAAAAATCATGTCTTTTCCCCCAAAAAATAAGATCCTTTGTAACTATAAACCTTTATGGAACCATTTTTCCACAAGCTGAATTCTTCATGCACTGAAAGCAATCAAGAATGAACACAATGAGAGAAGAAGAGTTTTTGCTTGTCTCAAGCAATTTCTTGCTTTTTCTCAATGTTTTCATCAATATTTTGCAGTCTATTTTCAATTTTAATGTACTGTATTAACATCTGTAAACTTTTTTAAATTAGATAAGTCTAAAATTGTTTGTTTTATAGTATCGGGGTATGACAACTGAAACAAGAGATGTTTGTAAAACATTTATGCCCCCCATAAAAGCAGGTCAATAGCCTATTTTTTGTCAATCAACAAAGGGCAATAACTCACAAAATTTGTTGAGTAGTGTTATGGTCTTCACTGCACTTTTCCTCAATGAGATCTATTCACCTGTGAAGTTTCATGATTCAAGCTTGCATACCTTGTGAGATATGCTCCGGACAAAAAACGGTCTAGGGAAGGACCCACCGACAATTGCAAAGCAATATACCCCCTCTTCTTCGAAGGGTGACATAATTACAAAGTGACAAAATTTAAGCAGGTTTTTCTGGGGAACAGATCATATAGTTCAATGCGGAAGCTATTTATACCTACACAGTAATAAGCTCCTCTCCAGTAGTTAACCAGTATTGAAGTCTTTTGTTCTTACATGCTATATGTAATGTTTGACTGTTGTACCCAACCTAGAAATAAAGAAATTCAAAATACATAAGAACATATTGGTAGCTCATTGTGAAACAGTTGTAACTCCCTTTATGTTTATAGGGAGTTACAACTGTTTCACACTGAGCCAATCCATATAACCATTTCTAGAACTACATTTACAATACACAAGCACTAATTTGGACTTGCAGGGCTAAATCTAGGTTTTCACTAATGTCGGCCAACTCCCCCATCACATTTCAGAATGTGAGCAAATAAGTTTAAGGTTTGAGCCCCAAGCGGACATTAAATTTTCATCACAAAATTTAAATTCTGACTACCCTTAGAGAAAGACAAAATAAGACAGTGAGAAAAAAAGGACTTAAGGTTACAAGCATTTATTATGTGCTTTCATTTTCTTAATTTATGTGATTTAGGTAAGTAATCTAAAGTCATTTGGCACCGCTTTCAATACGGTCCAAACCCTGCCCTCAGTTTATACAGGCTCCTGCAGTTACAATTGTACATCAGGGCCCAAGGTTATAAAACTTATCTCAGACTCAAGTGAGAATTTTCTCAATTTTAAATTTAAATAAATGTATGAAAATAAAAGATAATATTATTAAGTTGTTAATTATAACAACTTATTAATAATATCTTTTATGTGAATACATTAAAATGAGTATTTAAATAGAATTACTGCCTTAATCTCAAGATGATTTGAGAAAATTTTGAATTGAGAATGAGAAAGTTTATAACCTCGGGCCCAGAAGAAAATGAAATTTGAACAATCTTCTGTTACCATCGAAACACCCTCCGTAATATGTGCGACCAAAACATATGTACAGCTTCATTGAAGTTGTACTCACAAGGACACATTTTATAAATTTCCCCAATATATGTTGTTGAAAATCTGAGTTTTGATTCACACATTTTTATTAATAGAAACAAATATAAATAAAGGAAATTCCCCAAAAAAGACAATCAAAGTTTAAAAAAATAGACAATCAAAGTTTTGGTGCATTATTCAAATTTCACAACCCTTATCCATTCAATCCTGCGCCCTAGATTCAGCTCTGGACATGTATAAAAACCGGAGCACTGCTTACAGGTTCCAATGTTTCCAAAAATGCTTTCGAGTTATCCCCCTTGATAGTCTGGATAGCTCTGGTGATGGTGAACAGACATGTCAAGTTTCATGAAGATATCTTCAACAACATCAAGAGATATGACCAAGGTTAAAGATTGTCACACCTACACCAACTCCAACACAAACTATTTAGTTGATAACAATCGAGCTACAAGATCATCATACAGGTGCTGGTTTGAGTAAAATACCATCAGCAGTTATCCCCCTTAATAGTATAGATTGCTCTTTTGATGGTGAACATGTGTGCCAAGTTTCAAGTGGATGCCTTCAGTTAAACCAGAAATATCACAAAATGTCAGTTTTCACATATATCAAGGGATCAGTGCAAGACTGTACTAAGTGTATATACAATGTATATAAACCTAGTACAGTCTTGCGCTAAGTCCTCGATATGTTCAGGCTGATCTTTGTTTAAACCTCCTGCCAAAGCAGAAATATTCCAGGTTCAGTGATGTAAAATAAGATTTATTCATTATTGGAACAATTACTCACTGAAACAAAATCTATGTCTAGGAACGGTATGATTGCTGAAGACGTGAATCTTCTTTTCCCTTGATCTTGGAGTAAGTATAAGGCATGAGACGTGATGAGTACAAACACTGTTTTAGTTTTACCCTCGGTGTGACCTTGACGACAACAAAACATCTGAAATATAAAGTAATTTTTAAATTGGATTTTGACTAACTTAGTTAAATAATAATTACATAAGATTTTTTTTTTCTGACATGTCCCCATATACAGTAAAACTTGCACTTAGCGACCACTAATGGAACTATCAAAAAGCGGTCGTTTAAGAGAATGGTTGCTCAGTACACAATTTACTTCTAAAAACGATAATTATTTTTATTGAATATGTATGTAACTGTGGATTTCTCAATAATCCAATGTTGTTAAAACTAAATAGAATCGTCTCACTGAGACGATTCTAAAGAGTTTTAACAACACAGGATTCATTCAACATTAATTTTCAGACCAAGAATATTTTTTTTTTAAATGTTTTGTTGTAAAGAACGGGATTTTGAAAACAGTCCCTTAATGAAAATGGTCGCTTAATAGAAGTGGTCCTTCGAGTAAGATTGACTGTAATGTTATAAAACAAATATTCAATAAAACTCATTATATCGTAATTTTCCGCTTATGCTTTCTTCAGAAAAACAGCTAGAATTAAGACTCCATTTTGAATGTGTAGTTATGGATGTAACTTAATTGTAAAAAATCTAGCTGTTTTTCTGAAGAAGGCATAAGCCGAAAATTAAACTAGAGCTTGTCACTGAATGTGACTTAATACCCCCGCAAGTGCTTTCAGAGAATGAGATACCTTGACAGAAGCAAAAAATGCTTCAAATATAAAGATAACTCTTGGATTTGAGACCTCTAAATTGCGTCTTGCAAAACTGACACATGTGATAAATGTTTACAAGCTATTGAAGGAAAACTGAAGGAGGAGTTTGGGAAACAAAATTACAAGTATATGTGTTCAAAAAGAAAAATTGTCTTAAGTTCAAGGGGAGATAATTCATAAACCTGTGGGAGTTTACACTTGAAATTTGTGTCTTGCAAAACTTCAACATGTGATAAATGTCTGTATACTGTTTCGTTACTATTGAATGGAATTTACAAGAGGAGTTTGCGACACAAAATGATAAGTACATGGTAACAAATAGGAAAAAATGTCAAAGTTCAAGGGGAGATAACACATGAACCTGGGGGAGTTGACACTTAAATTGTGTCTTGCAAAACTTCAACATGTGATAATTGTTTGTATAATGTTTCATAACTATTGAATGAAAATTGAAGGAGGAGTTTGCGTCACAAAATTATAAGTACATTGTATCAAATAGAAAAAAAATGTCTTAAGATCAAGGGGACATTATTCATGAACCTGGTGGAGTTGACACTTGAAATTTGCATCTTGCAAAACTTCATTATGTGATGTATGTTTGTATAATATTTCATAACTATTGAATGAAAATTGAAGTAGGAGTTTGCGACACAAAATGATAAGTACATGGTAACAAATAGGAAAAAATGTCTAAGTTCAAGGGGAGATAATTCATGAACCAGGGGAAGTTGGGACCTGAAAATTGCGTCTTGCAAAACTTCAACATGTGATGAATGTTTCTATAAAGTTTCAAGGCTTTTGAAGGAAAACTGAAGGAGGAGTTCGCGACACAAATTTACTACTATTTGTGTCCACAGACGGACGGACAGACTCACGGACGGACGGACAGACAGACAGACAGGCTGATTCCAGTATACCCCCGAAAACATTCGTTTTGCGGGGGTATAAATATAATGAGTTATATTGAATATTTGTTTAATACCATAATTCCCTAAATACGGAATAAAAAGTAACATGTAATGTTATTTTGCTGTAAAACAACATTGATTACCAGGATGGACCAAATGTTCTTCAGATAAACTTTTAACACAAACAGACATTGCCATAACCCCCTATTCATAGAGATCTAAAGAATATTATCCAAAATAATCCATGTAACTTTTAACTTAATCAGTCTTTGATTGTAGGAGAATATATCTCTGGAAAAATATTAAACAGAGAAAATGACAGACAAAAAAATTAAAAAGGAATATTCCTTGAATTTTATTCTTATCAAGGCCAGTCAACTGAATTTAAGATGTTTTAGTAACAAAGGACAAACAAGAGCCATGTGGGACATGACCACCCCTGCCATGAAAGCTTGATAGAAAACTGAAGCCTAATCAAAGGGCAATAATTCCAAAATTATGTAAGCAAGAGTTGTAGTTCTTTTACACTGTACTTCTCCTCCATGAGATCCTTCCACCTATAAAGTTTCAAGTTGATAGCTTTTTATCAGATATATGCTCCTGACAAGTTTAGTGACGGAATGACGCAACAACAAAATGATGGATGGAAACCATTACTTTATCTCCTTTGCCGTTGAAACAGTAGGGGAAAATAAAGCAGGGTTTGACACTAATTACTTTTTGCATCTAGCCTGATGGACCTGTTAGCCCTAAATATTACAGGTCCTCCCTGATAACAACAGGTCCTACATGAAAACCATGTTTGATTTGTAGCAATTCAAGAGGAAAATTACAAAGAAATCATTGTTGGAAAAGAAGAAATTGCTTCTGAAAAGCAATTTCTTCTTTTTCTACAATGTTTTCCATTTGGAAATACAAGTATAAGTATTGGATAGGAATTATTTTTCAAACCTGACCAGATTTAACCTTCTCCTGTTTTACAAAATTTTGGACCTCAGTCATAAAATCACAGGTACATAAAAAGCAGGGATTTAACAGCAAAGGGTTTAAATAATAAGTCCTGCCATTAACTACAGGCTTGAAGGACCTGCAACATGGTAACATTTACCAGTCCTTCCTAAATTCAACAGGTCTCAGGCATGTGGACTGGTGTTTGTGTCGATCCCTGAAAAGTCTACATACCCTTATAACATTTTCTGCATCATCTTGTAGAATATCTAAGGACAGGTATAATATACTGTTGTTGTCCAGTCTGAAAATGGATAGAAATAATTTTAGTGATTGCTAACATTTCTTATATTTTGTTAAACTCTAATTTTAATGCTCACATCCTGTTCAAGACAAGTTCTTTCAGTTTTAATCAAAGCTTGAAGATGGTATAGACTAAGATCAGCCTTCACAGATGCGATGTCTGATCTTAATCTTTACTGTCTGCTTTATTCTATTATTGTAGGAAAAGCTTGAGCCAGCTTGATTGAAAATTTCCAACAAGAACACCACCCACGAGTGCCAACGCTCAGCTGAAGATGCTTGATACTACAAAAACATTTAAGTTAAACAAAATGTTGAAACAAGAATGCCCCCGAAACAGCAATTTATTAAAAAAAATTACCTTAACAATGACCTTGTTACATGACCTTGACAACTGTGAGCATTGTATCTTGAAAAGTCTTGAAGTAATTAGCAATGTTAATTTTCTTGGTTAAGTTTTGCAGACAGACAGAGAGACAGACTTACAGACAGATGGATGGAATTGTTATAAAATATTTTTTCATCTATTTGAATCCGGACAACAGTAAAACAATATGCCCTCGATCTTCAAATGCAGGGGTATAAAAAGGGAAATTACTCTTACAAAAATACTCACAGAGTTATCCCCCTTATTCTGTATAGCTATAATTAATGTTAAAAAATTCTTTAGTTTTGAAATAGTTTCTGTCTAATACATGACATGAATGCAATTGGTTGCCTATTAACCCTTTCCTGTTTTACAAAATTTTGGACCTGTCCAAATTCAAAGGTCTTGCAGACGAAAATTTAAAACGGATTTAATTTGAAAAATAACCATTCAGTAGGGTAGAAAATAGTGCGGAAAAAGAAGAAATTGCTTGTCAGAAGCAATTTCTTCTTTTTTCACAATGTTTTCTCAATCATAAAATCACAGGCACGTAAAAAGCAGGGATTAAACAGCAAAGGGTTAAAAGTGGTCATTTTGAGGGGTCAGTGAAAATCTTATGTAAGTTCCTATATATTTATAGTCTTACAAGAGTTTTACACCAGCCCCTTCAAGTAAATATAGACTTACTCCACTTCTCCGGCCCTCAGACTGGATGTCCTTGGTCTGACAGTCAAATTTTGTGTCCCGTCTGTGTCATCCTCTTCGTCGTCGGAGAACGTGATCCGTGTGTACAGTTTCTTTTGCTCTATCAGCTCCTCCACTTTGGCTTGTAAGGATTGCTGTTCTGGTCCTGCAGAAAGTTGGACAAGAGTTAGTTTGTTATCAAATATTTCCGTCTATTTGAAACGGCTTTCTAAAACAGCTATATACAGTTTTCAGCGAGAGTTTCTTTTTTGCTTGTATTTGCAACTGATAGATCATGCTAAGTCAAGAATACTGCTAATCTTTTGTATGATGAGAAACATAGAACAAATCAACATTCTAGTGCAGACAGCTCGGAAGTGCTCAGAAGGGCCCTTCTGGTTCTTATAGTCTTTCTGTACTGGAATGTCACTTTATTAGTCTTTAACTGATTTTTAATAGAAAAGTTTCTGTGTAAGATTAATTGATATTTTAATGAGTGAACAACAAAAATCAATCACTCATGAAAATATAAGTTTTATTGTTTATGAAATAAAATATCAATCAATCTTACTCAAATAAACAAATTATAATTCTATTTCCTTTATGCAAATATGAGAAAAACATAAAAATTGCAGGACAAATTTTCTGAAACGCCGTTGTTTTGCACAAATTTCAATGCAACCGTCATAATGATGTCCCTTATTGGGCTGCTATTAGATAAGTTCAGATAAGGTGAAATAAACCAAAGTGGGGTAAAGTAATAATTTCACTGATTAGGCGGTGAGCTTATCAAATGATAATCTGCAGTAAGTTCTTGATAATTCACATAAAAAGCATTAGATGAATAAGAGATTTTAAATATGAGCTCTCTAATACACCGATACAAAATTTATAGTATTGAAATTGAGCACAAATCCTTTGTTGTTTGTATTCTTTGAATGATTCTAATGAGAACATGTAACTAAGCATTTCAATGCGGAATAATGGTTTTAGGGTGGCGGTACCCGCTCTTACATGACCTCTGTAATTGTTAACACTTATTAACCCATGTCATGCTGAACCCGGAATATTCCTGCTCTGGCAGGAGCTATAGACCAACATCAGCCTGCACATATGTGCAGTCTGATGTTAGTTTACACCACCTGTTTCTCACTTTCAAACCAGAAATAATAGATTTAGTTTTTTCGAATAAAAATTGACCTACAGTTGGTACTGTCATTGCTTTTTGCCCTTTGTCTTTGATGAAAATTGTTAGCCAAAATTTATTCAGCATGACAAGGGTTAAGCAATCTCTTACATGTTCTGTAACCCCCTTCCCCTCTAAATCCCCAATTGAAACAAGATGTGTTTGTGAAACACGAATGCCCCCGGAACAGCATTTTCTTTTAAAGTTTGACTTTGACAGATGACCTTGTCACATGACCTTGACTTTGGTGTACAGCTTTGTATGTCAAATACTTTTGGAGAAAAGGCAAAGGTTAAGTTTTCGGGTTAAGTTTTCAGACAGACAGACGGACAGACAGACGAATGGACAGACGGACAGACAGAGGGACATGAGTAAAACAATAAGCCCCCGATCTCTCGATATGGGGGCATTAAAATTAAGCAATACCTTGTAATTCAGGATCTGTTGACAAGTTACTATGGGTACTATGCTGGGAGGCTATGCTGACATTGGGAGATGCCCTATTTTTGGACTGGGCACTCTGGGGTCGACTACTTGCATAACTTGGCACTCTGCCATCTTCCTCTGTGTCATAGTGGGAGGATCTGGAGGAGGCTGAGACTGGTCGCTTCTGATTGGTGGAGAAAACATCTGGAGTGTTCCTATTGGATAATTGGTCTTGGTCTGACACATCTGAATCCCTATTGGTTGATTCAAAATTTGAAGAAATGTGATTGGACAAATTTGTTTCACTATCAGAATCTTTGTTATTTTCATAAAATGGTACAGGAGAATAATAACTTTGGACAGAATTTCTCTTAGTCCCAGTAACTGGTGTGAATCTCGCTGGTGTGGTGTTATTTGAACTTCTCGATGGTGTGCTGGTATTTGATTGTCTACTAGGCGTACTTCTCTGAGAATGTTGGGAAAATTTGGAAGAGTTGGCAGTTACATAGAAATCATTCTCCTCATCTCCACTTTCAAAAGAGTCAGATTCAGCTTTGCTATATATACTTGGTTCTTCGGCAGTTATGTCTGCTTCATTTACACTAGTACCAATTGTTTTAGCAGGAATATTATTAGAAGTTTCACTAATGTTGTTTGCAGTATTGTCATTATCATCCATATTGTAGATCTTTTTAGACCTAAAATCTCGCACCATATCTTTATATTGCACATTATCACTAGTATTTGCATCATTCATTATGTCAATATCTTCTACTTCATTAACTGAATCAAATGTTTCATTAACTGAATCATCTAAATCTGCATTAACAATATCATCCACCCTTGCTTTAAGCATTTCAGTAAAGGTTCCACAGTGAGTTTTAGCTTTGTTAGTTTTCACATGGTTATCTACAATTTTATCTTTACTTACTAAATTGTCCCCTAATTTATCTTTTTGTTCAATATCTGTGGATATATCACCTATTGCACTATTCCCCGGATTTAAAGTATCTACAGTCAAGCTCTTCACAGATTCATTATCTTCCGTACCATCACCTGGGATACGTTCACTCGATGCCAAATCTGAATCTATCAGAGAATGATCAGGTTCGTCTTTTGTAGACTTTTTTATTGCACTTGTAAGTTTGAGATCGTCTAATGGTGGAATTTCTATTTTACCACCTGGTTGTTGATCATCGGAATTTGCATGATTTTCCTCGATTTCATCAGTAACACTTGAAACTGAGACAAATTTTCTCTTCTTTTTCTTGTTTTTCTGTGGTTTTCCTTTCTTATTTATCCTAATGACTTCTAATTCTGGAGAGTTAATACCAATCAAATTAGTATCACTGAAAAGATAAATAATAAATGTGAGAATAATATACAGTTTCCAGTTTTATGTAATTTAATAAAATAAAGAAAAGGATTAAGTATAATCTTTTTACCCATAACCCAGCATTTTTTGACAGTTAAATGTGTCAAATTTCAAAAAATTATTAATTTCAAGTATTTGGAAAATGCAAGATAATAATCAAATTACAACTTCTCATCCTACAAAAAGGACTATTCAGGGAGGTTATTTTTTAATATTTTTTTCTATAAATTTTGAAATATATACGATCTATCATGAGATTAAACTTGAGACAAGGTGATCTCATCAAAGTCTAGAATTGAAAAATTATTAAGCAAGTTTAATAACTTTTTCTAGAGGAGAATAAAGATCAGTTTGTCTTCAATAAAATGATGTAGAGATTCTTTTTCTCACACTACTAACAATTTTTATATTAAAAATGATTTTTGGAAAATCGCGTAAAACATGTTAGACGACATTATTGTGTCATCATTTAGAATGTGATCCCATATATATGTGTATCAGATAGAGAATAATCGTTTGTTTTAGTGTAAGATCGATTTATATTCATTGAGTGAACAAGAAAAGCTATATTTTCATGAGTGGCAGAGCCATGTGAAATTTCTAGTACATATTTTCGTAAAGCGCGTCATTTTGCCCGTGAATGCTATGCAACATTAATGTGACGTCACTAATTTTGCCACCCATAGATGAGGTCAGATAGGATAAAATGCACAAAAGCAGGGTATAAGTCTGATAATTTCACTGTTTTTGCAGTGAGATTATCAAGTGATAATCTACCGTTATTTCTCGATAAACCACCGAAAAGCATAGAAGAAACAAGGATATCTCTGATGGCTGTTTGTTATAAAAGACAAAGTAGTTTTGTGAGAAATCTACATCTTAATTGATCATTATTCCTTCCTACTTTATTTTCAAAATGGAATGTGTAGTTGAGCGTTTCTAAATCCAATTTCTTTTTAAGGATACACATTTTTTATAAGTATTGAAAATCTTCAAACTAACTTATTCAGGAAACAAAAATTGGAATTACCTATTATGTTTACTATTTCTAGACTGATCAATGATTGGTGTGATACTCCGCTGTCTATAAATCCAGTCAGAATGTACGCCACTATCAATAGACGGAGAATACCGTTGACTGGATGTCATGTAATCGCTACCGCTACTCCCAGAATCTTGACTGTTTGATCGTTGACGATCTGGTTCCTCAAATACAGCCTGTTTGAAAGAGAAAATGATTCTGCCTTGTGTTTAGAATGTAAAAACAATTTGACCCATCACACAAAAAGGACCACATGGGAACTCCTTCAAATGAATATATGAAAAAAGGAAAGCATAGGCAGATGTTGTTCGGAATACACTCGGCCATTTCCGTAAACTGCAACAGACCTCGGATGTATGTAAGGGGGATGGGTATGTAACAAATTGTGCATTTTGTTAGGCGGAAACAGTGTAAGAAAAATAAGCACTGTAGATCTATATTTTTTACAGTAAATAGTGGCTGAAAAATCTTAAATTTTTGAGAATGACGAATCATTCTCAAAAATTAAGATTTTTCAGCTGTTATTTAAGAATCTGAAGATATTTACATAAGGAAACGATGGTTTCAAGTCAGTGACTTAAACAAGTAGCGTTGACAACGTCAAATGTTTTCACTCAAAGTTTCAAGGGCTAACGCCATTTTAACTGATGTTATCGAGTTTTTCCAAGGGTTTCCCGTAATTTTTAAAATAGTCCGTCTATGTACATCCGAGGTTGATCGTGAGATTGGGCGGATGGTGTTCTAGGTCAACTAGAAGACATATTTTGGATTTCATAGGAAGGAAGAATAATCATTTTAAATTCAGAAAATATGAAAATGTGCAGATTGCACAGTCTGTCAAATCACCTCTTTTTGCACTTCCCAGATGGTCGATTTTTGGGTGACAGGTCACATTTTGCAGACTTTTATAAATGATACCCCACCTTGCACCTAAATGTAAATGCAATGCAGAGTATAACTTGTAAAATTTTACTCAAATGTTTTTCAGCCGAATTTCAATGTTCGTCACAGGGCTGGTGTTTAGATGAGAACAACAAAATTAAACTCTTACAAAAATGATTTCAGATTACCCCCGTTGATATTCTAAATAGGACTTGTCATTGTAAACATACATGCCAAGTTTCATTAAGATATCTGTAATAACATCAGCAATATGAACAAAGTTTCAGCAGGTCATGCTAACACCTACACGAACACTTACAACATGAACAGTGCCAAGGTGATGACAATACCTTAAGGTTTCTCACAGCTGAGCCAATAAAAGGAAACCAAACAGGATGTGTTTGGGAAATACTTATGCCCCTGAAACAGCAAATTTTTCATAAGTTTGTCCTTCACAGATGATCTTTACCTTGTCACGTGACCTTAGTCCCTGCAGATGCATATCATGCACATCTATCATAATGCCAAATATGAATATTGTATCTTGAATCCACTTGAAGTAATTGGTAAAGCAGACAGATAGGCAGATAGACAGAAACACAGACAGACAGAAATAGGGATATACAGACAGACAGATGGACAATGGTAAAACAATATCCCAATCTTATCTATACGAAAGCATTAAAACTTTATGCCTATTTTTTTTCAATATAAAATAGTAATTTATATGTTAAACAAGATGTGTTTGTGAAACATGAATGCCCCCGGAACAGCATTTTTTTTTAAAAGTTTGACCTTGACAGATGACCTTGACCTTGTCACATGACCTTGACCTTGTCACATGACCTTGACTTTGGTGTACAGCTTTGTAAAAGGCATATGGACAGACAGAGTAGAGCTTTATGTAATTGACGCCCGGTTCTTCAAACAGGGGTGGGGGGGGCACAATAATTCATCATTTTGACTTATCAAATGTTCAAAGTTCTGTTGTGATCTTGACCTTTGACCTCAAAATAATAGTTTTTCATTGGGCCATTTGCATCAATTGTATTGAGTTCATGATAAGGTTGATTTCTTCTTGAGTTAGAGTCCAGAACCGTTTTTTCAAACAAAGTACAATTGTGGGCTTAACTTATTACCTGCATGACTCAAAAACAATAGAGCACTTTCTAGGGTCATAGCTAACATTTGTACACAGTTTCACAATACAAGATTGGTTGCCTCTTTAGTTGTATCTTTGAACAACAATCAATTCTGACCTCCAAAAAAAGGGAACCTCCCTCGGTCATAGGCAACAAATTTTGAACTTTGACCTTGATGAATCTAGGTCGAGATCTAGTAGGTATGGATTGACAGCAAGACATGATGAAACTAATATATCCCTTCTACTTCATAGGTAGGGAGGGGGGGGGGGTATAATCATATGGCAAAGGTTAATGCATATAACCATATTTTCTTAATTTGATAACAGTGTTTACAAGTGTTTAGTGATGAAATGTTCCAACCAAATAATAATATCGAAAGAGATACAAACTAAAATGATGCTAAAAATACAAGATAACAAGCAAATCCAAAGGAAAAACCAAACCAATACATACAAAAAATATTGCAACTAAAATCAGCATAAATGAAAAATATATACACTGTTTACACCATGCCATAACTGAAGGCCTCAAATAAAATAATTTAAATGTGTAAAGTTATCAAGATAGGTTGGTGAAACACCTATGCCCCTGAATTGGACTTTTTTCACAAGTCTGGCCTTGACAGGTGACCTTAACAGCCGAGTTTGAACTTGGTGTTAAAGTTAAGTTTTATGATTGTCATTAATGTGGCAAATAATGAGCATTGTATTTTAACCCTTTTCATGCTGAGCCTGGAATATTCCAGCTTAGCTAGAAGGTATAGACAAAGATCAGGCTGCACATATGTGCAGTCTGATCTTTGCCTATACCACCTTATTTTCCTATTTTACCCAGAAAAGTTTAAAAAATTGTAATTACAAAATGATAACTGTCACACAAAATGCACTATCAGTACTTTCAGCACTTTAAATGGAATACAATTGTCCAGATTTTTATTCAGATTTTTATGATTTGCAAAACAATCAAATTGTAGAATTTGGGGTTACCTAATGACTTGAGTATACATATCACCTTTTCTTTAATGCTTTTAGATGAATTATATGGTTTGATCTGTTGATTATTGCTATAAATTTACAACTTAACAAGAGAAGTTACCTAAATAGGAAAATACTAAACTCTCAAAGTTTCTTTAATTCATAAAAAAAAGGAATTTGACAAGAGCCGTTAGAGACGGATTATGCTCCCCAAATAAGGCATTGTCACAAAAAAAAAGAGCCATGTTGGACATGGACATCCCCCGCAATGAAAGCTTGATAGTAAACTTAAGCCTAATAGATTAAAGATTTTTTTGTACTGTCAAAGATTTACCTCCTATAAAATCTAAGTATTAAAGATAACAAAGGGCAATAACTCCAAAATTATACAAGTAAGAGTTGTAGTTCTGGTGTATTGCACTTCTCCTCCATGAGATCTATCCACCCATAAAGATTCAAGTTGATAGCTATTATACTTTAGGACATATGCTCCAGACATAATCTAAGTATCAAAAATAACAAAGGGCAATAACTCCAAAATTATACAAGTAAGAGTTGTAGTTCTTGTGCACTGCACTTCTCCTCCATGAGATCTATCCACCCATAAAGATTCAAGTTGATAGCTATTATAATTTAGGACATATGCTCCAGACATAATCTAAGTATCAAAAATAACAAAGGGCAATAACTCCAAAATTATGCAAGCAAGAGTTGTAGTTCTTATGCATAGCACTTCTCCTCCATGAGATCTATCCACCCATAAAGTTTCAAGTTGATAGCTTTAATACTTTAGGAGATATGCTCCAGACATAGTCTAAGTTTCAATAATAAGAAAGGGCAATAACGCCAAAATTATGCAAGCAAGAGTTGTAGTTCTTGTGCACTACACTTCTCCTCCATAAGATCTATCCACCCATAAAGTTTCAAGTTGATAGCTATTATACTTTAGGAGATATGCTCTGTGGTCAGATTGCAAGGACTCAAATAAGGTGTTATCTTATACAGCCAACATAAAGGTAACAAACATTAAACCCCCTTTTTGCATGACATACTTTAAGACCCAAATTTCAAATAGTTTATGGTAAAGGGCATCTGATTTGCTACTCAAATGTGAAATTTCATCAAATTCTGAGCAAAAGACTAGGAGAAATGAAAGAATAACTGTATTTTACACACTAACGTAAAGGTAACAAACATTTAGCCCCCTTTTTCCACGATATATTTTTCTTTACGTTAATTTCAAATTGTTTATAGTAAAGGGCATCTGATTTGCTACTCAAATATGAAATTTCACTAAATTCTGACTGTAAGACTAGGAGAAATTTGGGAAAAACTGTTTTTTACCCTAAGTCCCCTTTTCCCATGACGAGGCCTCAAATCCAAAAACCGTCACAGATGCATCATCACTATATCATAGGGAGTTCACATGATAAGTTTCATTTGATTTGGCCCAAGGGTTAAGGAGAAATAGGTGGGGACGGACGGACGGACGGACAGACGAAGCGGCGGCTATATGCTCTCCCTTCAGGGAGCATAATAACAATGAACTATAACTAGTCATTTCATTTTATACTATTGATGTCACCTAAGTGGGGCAAATTTTACCGATAAGTTTGTCACATTACTTTGTCTTTCACAAAAAAAATGAAAATCTTAAGAAAAATCATCAAAACCAACAAAAGCCATATTTTCATTTGTGGCACCATTGTGTCAGTGTAGGTGGATAAAAAAGTAAACAAAAGCTTGCAACTGATCTTGAATTAATGTACTACTAAAATAATGGACAATATAAACACACAGACATGCATTCTTACAGTTATTTTCCTTGATAATTTGGTCTATAGAAAGATCAAAGAAAAGTTATTGGTTTTGAATTAAATCCCTTGCCATTATAGACATAATGAAACCAAGTTTGCAAGAAACCATAAAAATCCATCAAAAGGTATTCAATACATCAGGGATTCAGGGCAAGACTGTACTAAGAGTCTACATACTTTATAGACACTGAGTACAGTCTTGCACTTAACCCTCCATATGCAACAGACAAGCCAAGTTTAGCTTTTTGACCTTCAGCTCTGACCTTGGCTTTGGATGTATCTGATAAAACTTTTGCATGACACTAGTACCCATCAAGGCAACATCTGTGACAAAGAATTTCAAAATCTGTCTATAGATATGAAAAATTCTTCATGTACTTGACTTTAAGTGGAACCTTGTCCTTAGGCTGACCAAACATACATTTTGGTTTTTCACTGGTGCTCACCAAAAGGATCAAATCGAAGGGTCAGCACAACACTATTGTAAGTGCCTATAAATATATAGTCACTTACAATATAATTGCGCTGACCCTTAATGTACAAATAAAATCTTCTTGTTATACACTTATGCCCCCGAGATGGCATTTTTTTTATAAAGAAGTTTGACCTTAATAATTGAACTTGACCTTGATAGATGACCTTGATCTTGAAGCGGATTATTGAGAGGAACCTTTACTCCAAACAGCAGCATTGTCATTTAAATTAAAAGTTACAGGAAAATGTTCAGTTCCCAAGTTAATTTTTTGCAGACAGACAGAAAGACATGTGGACACAATTAAAGCTGTATGCCCCTGATCTATCAATGTAGGGGCACAAGAAGTATTTTGAAATCCTTTCTTAAATATAGAAAGTATGCCCTGGACAATATTTATTTTGTCATTTGACCTTCAGCTGTGATCTTTACCTTAGGTGTATCTGAAAAGACTGTTTGCAAGACACTAATACTCATATTTTTGTCCCTTTCTTGGCTGGAGCACATCTTCTCCATTTATTCATTGATATCAAAATATCCTGGCACAAGTCAACAATTGTGCCAGGATAATTTGATATCAATGAGTAAATGGAGAAGGTGTGCTCAAGCCAAGAAAGGGACACAAATAACCACTCTCACCCACTCTACTTTTACTTGACTTTGGCTTTGGCTCTGGTGTGTTTGTACAATCTCCTTGACATGACAATTCCAATGAGTACCAACAATTTATGGTTTGTGCAAGTTTTATCAAAATGACCTAAACTAAAGTCCAAAATATCCTGTCTTTATATAGGTTTGATGAATATAAAAAAACTTGTCAAACTTTACTCTTCATTTATTTAATGATAATTAGAATAATACAGCATTTACATTTGGTAGAGGCCTGAAAGATCCTGGATGAAAAATCTCAAAACTGCAAATAGACAACTAGCCAAACTCTATTTTTTTACTTTTAAAAAATTCAGCCAATGATTTGATGTCTCAGTGAAAACAGTTGAAACTGCCTTTATGCATATAGGCAGTTACAACTTTTGCACACTGAGAAATCAATTCATTGATTGAATCATCAGGTTGTATGTTTTGCATAATGAGTTAGAAGAGTGGTTATACTCTATATCAATTGATAATCAGACTGATAAAACATTTGCCTGTGGAAGGGCTCTTGATGTCCCCCATTGTATAGTCTCTATCCTGCCTAAAGACAACTTGTCAACCTCTTACTTTTAACTTAATAACCAGCAAATAATTTGATTGATCAGTTCAAAACAGTTATAACTACCTATATGCATATAGGCAGTTATGACTGCTTTACACTGGGCCATCAATTCATTACTGTAAACGGGGTAATTTTGGCGGTGGTTTTATTTTGGCTATATTGGCGGTCGAGCTAAGATGCGCCAAAATTAATCCACCGCCAATATTTGCCATTGTGAAATGAAAAATTCCTTGAATGTAAGGAAAATGTTATCTTGCGCGATGTACTTCTAACTTTATTTCAAAGATATTCAGACCATTCTTATTCGAATTGGAATAAGAAAATCCACTGACATCGTTCGTAAATGTCTAATAAAATTAATTCCAAAATTGCAGATTAAGGTTGGTTTAAGTATTGTAACGAAAATCAAGTAGAAAATGTGTGAAAAACTGGTACACGAATTATACTCTTACGAGAGGTGTGAAAACAAACTATTGTTTAGTTCGTAAAAAAATAACACTACTCTAGAAAATTGGCTTTCTTATTCTTTCAAGGTTTAAAACGACGAGAAATGAAAAATAGATAAGACGTTTTATTTTGCGGTGCATGTAAGATGCGCCAAAATTAACCACCGCCAATAAATCGAAACTGAAAAACCGCCAAATGTGGACACCGCCAATATAAAGCCGTTTACAGTACTTGAATCGTCAGGATTATGGTTGTATCCTTTCAATAATGAGTTAGATGAGTGTTCAAATTCTGTATTAATTGATATTAGACTAATTAAACATTTACCTGTGGAAGGGGTTGTGATGACCCTAGATGTATAGTCTCTATCCTGCATATTGTTAACTTGTCAAACTCTTACCTTCAACTGATTAACCAGCCAATAATATAATTGCTCAGTGCAACACAATTTTAACTGCCTATATGCATATAGGCAGTTACACCTGTTTCACAGTGAGCCATAAACTTATTAGGTTCATATAACCATATAGGTTCATGGCTGTATACTTTCATAACACGTTAGATAAGCGGTCAAACAATATTGATAATCAGACTAATTGAACATTCACCTGTGGAAGGGGCCGTGACGACCCTGGATGTATACTTTCCATACTGCATATTGATAACTTGTCAAACTCAACTTTTGCCTCTACAGTTGCTTTATTCTTCATGTTGGGTGGGTAAACACACAGGTCTAAATATGGCACATCCTATATTGAATAAAAGTTAGGACATCTGTAATTTGTATAGAGCCTGTATGTGACACTTCCAACAATGTCAAATGTGCGCGAAGCAAAGTTTCTGGCCAGCATGTGTGGCTGCACAGTCTGGCCAGAATCCATACTATATAGATAGTTAGGGTCTTAATTCATCTTCATGCACACAGCATATATTTTCATTGCTTTGTGTCGTTGTCAGTGTAACCCAACATTTGAACCTCACACAGATGTGAACTTGTTGGAAATGTCATGACCAGGCTCATATATTAGTCTTGTTTCAAATTAACCCTTGTCATGCTGAATAAATTTTGGCTAAAATTTTTCATCAACATCAAAGTGCAGAAAGCACTGAAAGTAACAACCGAAGGTCAATTTTTATCTGAAAAACTAAATCTACTGACAATTCTGGTTTGAAAGTGAGAAACAGGTGGTGTAGACTTACATCAGACTGCACATGTGTGCAGGCTGATGTTTGTCTATAGCTCCTGCCAAAGCAGAAATATTCCGGGTTCAGCATGACAAGGGTTAAGATTGTTTTGACAGATCCAGGATTTTTATGAAGGGGGTTTAAACACACAAGATTCAAATTCAGAAAGGGTTAATATTCCATCAAATTAAATATCAGAGGAATGAATCTTTGTCCAGGAGCTGATATAATGGTCAAAGAAGCATTTGCAAAGTTTCACAGCAATAGCTTTAAGTAGTAGAAACAGAGATATTACAGATATTCACTAGTTGCACATAAGACATTATCTAAGAATTCTAAAATTCCACTAATTGAAATATCTTATTACTAATTAGTATTTATGGAAAATCTTTTATTTAAAGGAAAATCCAATTGTGTATATTTCTCACCATTGCCTGGCATTAAACCAAGGTTGAGCATTATACCTATGGTGTCATGCAAAATGACAAATAATGCTACAATTTTGTGTCATTTTTGCAGCAGATATAAATGTGTTTAAATTGAAATCAAAATCTAATTCATCTTGAGCTCATGTTTGACTTTAAACAAGGGATTGACACCCAATTATCCCGTTTGGACCCTCAAAAATTTTGTGCAGAGGGTCATTTTGACCCACTGAATTTCCAGTGGTGCAATCTATGCAATATAAAAACTATGCAGATCAATTATCACTTCTATTCTAAAGACCTGAATAAATGAAACATCATAAAAAACAAGTGCATGTCGTATTGCCATGCAATACAGGAGTCCCCCACCGGATAACAAAAAATCCATTCTTATAATATATCTCCTACTTATTAGATCTATAACTGTATTCAAAATTTGAAGTTGCTAGCACATTAGGTTTTGAACAAAAAGTCCCAAACAAAAATATAAGAGTAAAAACAACCAATGGCAAAAACTCCAAAAGTGGGCGGAGAAGAATGATTCTTGTACATGCCACTTGTCCTCAATGAGATCTATAAGTGTACCAAGTTTGAAGTTACTAGCACTGATGGCTCAGGAGATATGGTCCCGACAAAAAACAACAACGGACAATAACTCAAAAAGTGGACATGGCAGAGTGACAGTTCTTGTACATGACACTTGTCCTCAATGATATCTATAAGTGAAGTAAGTTTGAAGTTTCTAGCACTTATGGTTTAGAAGATATGTATCGGACAAAATGTAAAGGTAAAAACAACAAAGGGCAATAACTCAAAAAGTGGGTGTGGCAGAGTAACAGTTCTTGTACATGACACTTGTCCTCAATGAGATCTATCAGTGTACAAAGTTTGAAGTTGCTAGCACTTATAGTTTAGGAGATATGTTCGGGACAAGAATGTAAGGGTAAAAACAACAAAGGGCAATAACTCAAAAAGTGGGCGTGGCAGAGTAACGGTTCTCGAACATAACACTTGTCCTCAATGAGATCTATCAGTGTACAAAGTTTGAAGTTGCTAGCACTTATGATTTAGGAGATATGATGCGGACAAGAATCTAAGGCTAAAAACAACAAAGGGCAATAACTCAAAAGTGGGTTTGGCAGAGTTATGGATCTTAAACATGACACTTCTCCTCAATGAGATCTATAAGTGTACAAAGTTTGAAGTTGCTAGCACACATAGTTAAGGAGATGTGTTCCGGACAAGAATGTAAGGGTAAAAACAACAAAGGGCATTAACTCAAAAAGTGGGCCTGGCAGAGTAACAGTTCTTGAACATGACACTTCTCCTCAATGAGATCTATCAGTGTATAAAGTTTGAAGTTGCTAGCACTTATGGTTTAGGAGATATGATCCGGACAAGAATCTAGGCTAAAAACAACAAAGGGCAATAACTCAAAAAGTGGGTTTGGCAGAGTCATGGATCTTGAACATGACACTTCTCCTCAATGAGACCTATAAGTGTAATAAGTTTGGAGTTGCTAGCACTTATAGTTTAGGAGATATGTTCCGGACAAGAATGTAAGGGTAAAAACAACAAAGACACTTCTCCTCAATGAGATCTATAAGTGTACCAAGTTTGAAGTTGCTAGCACATATGGTTTAGAAGATATAGCCCGGACAAAAGTGTGATGGACAGAAGGACGGATGGACAGACGGATGGACAGACGGAATCGAGCAAACCTATAGTCCCCCAACCGGCAACCAGTTGGGGACTAATAAAGTGTGTCAACACACTACAATTGAATACACTGAAACTGCAATTAATAAAGAGTACTGAGTAGACACTTAATTGCTTATATTGATTCAATTATATGGAGTACTGATAAGTTTTCATGTTTTGACCCCATCAAAACCAAGTTTGTCCACAACAATTTCATGGTCAAGGGGTCAATGGCCCCCAAATTTAACAAGATGTGTTTCTGAAACACTTACTGTAAACGGGGTAATTTTGGCGGTGGTTTTATTTTGGCTATATTGGCGGTCAAGCTAAAATGCGCCCAAATTAATCCACCGCCAATATTTGTCATTTTAAAAGAAGAAATTTCTTTATTATGATAGATATGAAATCTTTACATTTTAGTCAATGTTATTAAATTTATATCAAAGATATGCAGACCATACTAATTTTTATGCTGACAACGTTGACATTTCGACGGGTCAGCGCAATACTATTGTAAGTGCCTATAAATTATAGGCACTTACAATAGTATGCACTGATCTCTCTCTTTCAAGATTCAAGATCTAAGTTGGTTGATACATTGTTATGAAAATCACAGCGAAAAAGTGTGAAAAACTTATACACACGTTATAACTATAACAAAAGGTGTGGAAACAAAATATTGTCAAGTTTGTAGGAAGCTGACATAACTCTAGAAATTGCCTTTCTTTTACTTACGTTGTTTTAAACGACGAAAAAATGTAAAATATAGATAAAGCGTTTAATTTTGGCGTTAAAGAAAGATGCGCCAAAATAAATCACCGCCAATAAATCGTAATCGAAAAACCGCCAAATGTGGACACCGCCAATATAAAGCCGTTTACAGTATGCCCCCGTCACAGCATTTTTTTTCAAAGTTTGACCTTGACAGATGACCTTGACCTTGTCACATGACCTTGACTTTGGTATCAGCAGATGCGGATCATTGAGAACTATAACCTTGACCAAATATGAGCCTTGTATCTTGAATAGGCTTGAAGATATTGGCAAAGGTTAAGTTTGGTTAAGTTTTCGGACAGACGGACGGACAGATGGAGACAGACGGACGGACAGACAGACAGACGAACATGGGTAAAACAATTTGCCCCGATCTCTCGATACGGGGGCATTAAAAGCTAGCACAAGCCCTGTCATCTTCTTTTCATAATTGTTTCTTTTCTGTGAAACCATGAAGGTGTCATCCACAAAGCATGCATTTGAAACAGACTTAATGTTTTGTTTTTTGAGAATAATACTTACACATTCTAGCTGAAACTCAATATTTTCTAGACCAGATGTGAGTGTAAGCAGGACATTAAACCTCTGAAAAGTTGAGAGTTACAAAACTTAAACTGTTAAATTTGAAATTAAACATAGTATATGCAATATTTTTAATTCAGCCCTCAGTCAACGTTGTAATATTTTGCTTTCTATAACCACTTTTGTTAAGGAAATCCTTAAACAAATGCATAAGTGTTACTCCTTACTTAGTAACAATGTGCTTAAAAGAGAATAGTCAGTTATTTGTCCTCCCTAATGTTATAACAGAAAGCTATAGTATGGTGCACCAATCAACAGAATATCATAGCTACATTAACTGCCTTAAGAAACAATTTGGAATTAAGATTTAAATGTTGTGAGTATAGGGCTAATTCACATTTTGGGGCGTCAACATTTGAAGAGACCCCAGAAATGGTTAAATGCCCAAGTGCAAAGCACCAGGTCGTTAAAGCATTTTAAGAATCTCTGCAAATATTAAAGCCCTCAAAAACGTGAATTGACCCTATCATTGCAGGAGAACCATGATGGTCCTACATCACTCACCTGAGTCTCTTTGAACCCTGGGACATCACATTGATTAAATAGGCAGATGTCAACAAGGAGATAATTTCTACATGAGATCAATACCATGAGATGTTTTCGACCGACAGCAAAAAAAATATGCCTTTTAACTCTTTGATTCTATATAACAAGAGGACCATGATGGTCCTATATCGCTCCCCTGAGTAAGTCACTCATAACTTGTCAACCATGTTATGAATACCAGAATTTGTTTGATATACATTAAGCTTGGTTAAATTTCATCCTACTGCAACTTGTTTTCTTTTAATTTTCGTAAATTTCAACTTTTCTCTTACCATGGAGTATTCTTTTAACAACTTTAGTAACCCTACACGTTAAGAATATCCTTGCTAAGTTTCAAACTGATTGGCCTCATGGTTAAGGAGGAAAAGAATTTGTTCTAAGATTTTTGGCATTTTATGCAATTTTTCAGTCTTTCTGTAACCAGGGAAACAAGAGTTTTTTAAGAAATTAAATTCTTTTAACAACTTTTCAAGAGCTTCATCCAAAGATCATCCCTGCAAAATTTTAGCTTGATTGGCCTAGTGGTTTAGGAGGAGAAGAATTTTTTCTTATATTTTCAGCCATTTTCGGCCATTTTTCAGACTTTCCGTTACCATGGAAACAAGACTTTTTGATGAAATAAAATTCTTTTAACAAGTTTTGAAGACCTTCACCCAAAGAACATCCCTGCCAACTTTCAGCTTGATTGGCCCAGTGGTTAAGGAGGAGAAGAATTTTTTCTAATATTTTCAGCCATTTTCGGCCATTTTTCAGACTTTCCGTTACAATGGAAACAAGACTTTTTGATGAAATTAAATTCTTTTAACAACTTTTGAAGATTCACCCAAGGAACATCCCTGCCAAGTTTCAGCTTGATTGGCCCAGTGGTTAAGGAGGAGAAGAATTTTTTCTAATATTTTCAGCCATTTTAGGCCATTTTTCAGACTTTCCATTACCATGGAAACAAGAGTTTTTGATGAAATTGAATTCTTTTAACACCTTTTGAAGAGCTTCACCCAAGGAACATCCCTGCCAAGTTTCAGCTTGATTGGCCCAGTGGTTTAGGAGGAGAAGAATTTTTTATAATATTTTCGGCCATTTTGGCCTATTATGTAACCATGGCAACCAGAGTTTTTGATGAAATTAAATTCCTTTACAACTTTTAAAGAGCTTCACCCAAGGAACATCCCTGCCAAGTTTCAGCTTGATTGGCCCAGTGGTTTAGGAGGAGAAGATGTTTAAAGAAATTGTTGACGGACGGACGGACAGACAGACGGACAGACAGACGGACGGATGATGGACGGACGACGGACGGTGTGTGATCACAATAGCTCACCTTGAGCACTTTGTGCTCAGGTGAGCTAAAAAGGGATTCACCTAGGTGGAGCCAAAAGGTGACCCCAGGGTCTTGATATGTCAGAACAAACTTGGTAGAGGTCCACTAGATGATGCTACACAACAAATATGAAAGCTATCTGCCATCTGGTATTAGAGAAGAAGATTTTGAAGATTTTCCTTTTTTTACCCTTCGTGCTCAGGGGAACTAAAAGGTATGCGCCTGGGGTAAAAACCAAATATGACCCTAGTGTCTGGATATGTACAACCTTGGTAGAGGGCCACTAGATGATGCTATGTACCAAATATGAAAGCTATCTGCCTTCTGGTTTCAGAGAAGAAGATTTTTGAAGATTTTCATATTTTCACCCTTTTTGTTTAGGGTTAATGGAAAGTTAAGGGTGTATTTCATTATTTGAACAACTTTGGTAGAGCTTGACCCAAGGAACATTCCTACCAAGTTTCATCGAGATTGACCCACTGGATTAGGAGGAGAGGATGTTTGAAGAAATTGTGGACGAGGGACGACGCACGACACAAGACGGACATTGTACGATCACAATACGATCTAAAAAAGCAGTCTATTGTATTCATTCAGAGACTGAAAAATTATTCTTAGGAACGTTTTAAAGCCAGCTCCAAACCTAATTATAGGCTTGGAAAATTGCATTGTGCATTGCACCTTCATTTTTGTTTATACCAACATTGCTTGGTAAATTTATGACATCACAAAAATTAACACGGGAATAGGATCAACCTCATTACTTATACTCTATATCAATTTTAGATATAGAAACTGATAAAGTGTATAGGCCCAGACCAAGGATATTTAAGTAAAACAAGGGGGCCGTTGGCCCTGGGTCGCTCACCTGAGAAAAAGCTTCATTACCTAGGTATGTCCATGCAACAACAGAAAAAGAGATTTTCACTTATTCAATCAGATAACATTTGAAATAATCCTTCCCCCCCCCCCCCCCCCTCTGCTCCTGCCCTGGTCATTATTTATTTAAGCTTTTTTCATAAAAGGTCTGTGATCAGCTAATCTATGCCAGATATACAGGCTGAGTCTGAGACTTTAAAAGTTTTATTTAATGAATTGATCAATCCATATCAAATATAAAGGCTGTAGGGATTCAAAATTCTCAACAAAGCACTCCCCCCTCCCCCAAGATGCTCTGCACCTGGTGAATCTACAGTCATGATTTTAGCTAATTCAATTAATGTCCATATGCTGATCATCCATACCAATTTTCAAGTCTGTAGGACTCCTGGTTCATTAAAAGAAGTTTTAAGATTTCAAAAATGATCCAAAGTACTACCCCCTCCCCTAGACACTCAGCACCTGGTGACCCTACAGTCATGATTTTAGCTATTTTTATTAATGTCAATATATTGATCACCCATGACAATTTTCAAGTCTGTAGGGTTCCTGATCAAGGAAAAGAATAAGGTTAAAGATTTCAAAATTGATTCAAAGTACTACCCCCTGCCCCCTAATGCTCCGCATCTGGTGGCCCTACATTCATGATTTTAGCTATTTTATTTAAGATCCATATGCTTATCATCCATGCTAATATTGAAGTCTGTAGGGCTCCTGGTTCATTAGAAGATGAAGATTAAAGTTAAAAAATTTCCACAAAAGTACTACCCCCTCCCCCCTGGTGCTCTGCACCTGGTGGCATTACAGTCATGATTTTAGCTATTTTTATTAAGGTCTATAAGCTGATCCTTGATGCCAATTTTCAAGTCTGTAGGGCTTGTGATTCAGAAGAAGAAGAAGGTTAAAGATTACAAATTTTTCTCAAAAGTTCTACCCTCTCCCCCCAGGTGCTATGCACCTGGTGAATCTACAGTCATGATTTTAGTTTTTTTATAAAGGTCCATATGCTGATCATCCATGCCAATATTCAAATCTGTAGGGCTCCTGGTTCAGAAGAAGAAAAAAGTTAAAGATTACAAAATTTTCATCAAAGTACTATTCCCCCCCTGGTGCACCGCACCTGGTGGCCCTACAGATAAGATTTTGGCTATTTTTATTAAGGTCTATGAGGTGATCATCCATGCAAAATTTTAAGGCTGTAGGCCTTCATGTTCAGAAGAAGAAGGTTAAAGATTACAAAATTTACCCAAAGTACTACCCCCTCCCCCCTGGTGCTCTGCACCTGGTGGCCCAGCAGAATGATTTTAGCTATTTTCATTAAGGGCTATGAGCTGATCATCCATGCCAATTTTTAAGGCTGTAGGGCTGCTTGTTCAGAAGGAGAAGAATTTTAAAGATTTTCTTAAATTTTTAACTTTGGTTGCCATAGCAACCAGAGTTTTTCACCGATTTCAATTCTTTTAGCAATTCTTAAAGGGGACCACCTAAGGAACATTTCTGTCAAGTTTGGTTAAAATTGGCCAAGTAGTTTAGGAGGAGATGTCGTTTAAAGAAATTGTTGACGGACGCCGGACGACGCACGGACGCCGGACAAACGGTGATCAAAATAGCTCACATGAGCACGTTGTGCTCAGGTGAGCTAAAAAGCAAGGTGTTAACGGCATTTTTTGTCCATTAAGCAATAATATTAATTGGAATCATCTCTACCAGAGGACACACAAGAAAAACCACAAAGTATGGTTTCATAGTAATTTTATCATTTTAGACAGTCATAACCTGTAACCCTCTCTAAAATAGACCTGATATACCATAAATGACTTATAACCCCACAAAAACAATCCATAAGTTACCAAATCATCACAGATATGAGAGGAAAACCAGTCTATACTTACATCTTGATCCCTGACCAATGCATCTTTCACATAAAACTCTTCCACCAGACTCTCATTTTGTTGGTAACATCTCATATAACATTCTAACAGAGTCTCATTCAGGGCCATAAACAACCAGGCTCGACCTAAAATACAAAACATAATCATTTATTACCCTTTGTTGGTGTTGTCTGATTATCAATATAATCAATAATCAGTTGGTTTGGACTTCCAATGACAACAATCAATTAAAAAATCTTTGTAATCGATTAATCAGTAGCAATTTAATGTTTTAAAAGATTGGTGTCACTTATTTAGTATGTTTTTTTTTTCTTATTTTCTGGTAACACCGTTTTACTTGAAAATAACAATTTATTTTAAACCCACCCTGGGAAAAGAACTACACTTAAAAATCAGTAGTCACTGACCACCGATTGTAAAGTGTATTATTCTAGAAACTCTAAAGGATTCACCACAAACAATTATTTTTCATTATCTATTCAAAAGAGAAAGATAAGAAGTTGAATTTACACACCTTTTTATATCATAGTGTACATTCATAGAGAATTGTATTAATTTTAAAGAAACAGATTGTAGTATTGATCATTAGTTGATTGTGTTCTTTCGACTAAGGACTAAGGACTGATTATTAGTTTTGATTTGAAAGTGATTGCCCAACACTACTCTTTGTCATGCTCAACCCAGATATTTCTGCTTCGGCAGAAGTTAAAAACAAAAATCAGTCTGCATGTTTATCTTAGTCTATACCACCTGATTTTCCTTTTTAACCGGAAACTTTTTAGAAAATGTTATTTTTTCAAACTAAATTCTAACTCATGATAGGTGCATCCAGTGATTTCAGCACTCCGATTTTTGAAAGCAATTTTTGCCAAGCTTTTTATTCAGCATGACACTGGTTAAGCCTATACACGTAGCTGAGCCTTCATTTTGTTTGAGACACTTCATGAAAGGTTCCTGTAGGGTCTTCAGGCCTGGTGTTCGGCCTTTAAACCAGAGTTTTGATCCTGAAAAATTCCGATTATATCCAATTTTTACCCCTAAAATTTTCTATCACCAGGGTCATTTTGACTCCTCAAATTTTCAAAATTTATTTGTAATACTACTGCAATTCATGAAATTTAATCAATTAAAATTAAGCCCCTCCTATGTATTATAATTAAGCTTTGTCATGCTGAACCCAGAATATTCCTGCTTTGACAGGAGGTATAGACAAAGATCAGCCTGCACATATGTGCAGTCTGATCTTAGTTCATACGATTACCACCTGAATTTCATTTTTAACCAGAAAAGTCTAAAACAATGCATTTCCAAAATCAATACTCACTCACATTTGGTAACTTCCAGTGCTTTAAAGCATTTTGATTTTACATTTAATTTGCAAAGATTTTTATTCAGCAAGACAAGGGTTAAGTGTCTTCTTCATATCTCTATAAGATATTCATATAAAATATGAATATCTTATACAGATATTAAGGAGAAAATTGAAAAAGTCAATGACCAGTCATTAGTCACTTATTACGCCCTTGATTTATTGTTTGACCCCTTCAACAGCATTGATGACCCCAAGGAATTTGCAGACAAGGGGTCAATGACTCCTGAATTTGAAAAACTAGCATGTGCCCTGGTCTTATTCAGAGCCCACAAACAACAAGGCCAGTCCTGAAATTTACAATACCAATTTACCAGACCAATACTACCTTTGATTTCAATTTCAAATTTTTCATTTTTACTACTTTTGGGTACTCATTTGAAAGGGTTTCATAGACAAACTAGACAAAATAAAGTGGACTTATACCCCCCTACAAGTGCTTGTCAATAATGAAAAGCCATTTTCCATCAAAGGGCCATAACTCTGTCAAAAGTCAATGGAGCGTAACCAAAATATCACTTGCATATCTCTGCCTGATACTGCTATCATCTGTAAAATTTCATCCAAATCCACCCATTAGCTGCTGAGAAATTGAGCGCATACAAAAAAGTTAGAGACAGAAGGACTGAACAACTAGCGGACCGACAAACTGACCAGCTGACTCCTATTCACCCCCAAAACATAGTTGGGGGGGGGGGAGGGGGGGGGTATTATAAGGAAAATTAGAGGGTATTACCCCCCTCTACACTTTGTATTTGTATTGAATTGTTTAGATGAGTTTACACAGAGAAAATTGTCCTTTTTATCAACTCTTATAAGCTTTTTTATAATATCTATACATGCAGGACTCGTGTCTGACTCTTAAACCAGGGTTTTGACCCACCATAATACCATTTTGACCCTCAAAAATTTCATGCAGGGGGGTATTTTGACCCACTGAATATCCAGCAGTTCAATCTATGCAATATAAAAGATTATATAGATCAATTGTTCTCTTCAAACTATTACAAAAGATCTATATACATGTAAATGAAACAACATAAACAATAAAGTGTGTTTACATTTTTGAGGGTCAGAATGGGTATTTGAGAGTCAAAACCCTGGTTTAAGGGTCAAACACAAGCCCTGAATGACAATAAATGAACTTTAATTAATGTATCAAACTTAATTTTTCTTTGAAGTTTGATCTTCAACTACCATGCCCTACCTCTACCCAGATCCGTTGTGACATTTCTCATCCTTTTTATTTCTTTGATACAATCTCGATGTGTGAATTCTGATACGAGTTTCCAATAGCCTGGAGTCACATGCCGCAGCCTGCAAAAGAAGAAAAATGTAAAAAATGAACAAGAGTGCCATCGTCACAAAATACGCCGCCACTTTGCTGCTATTTCACGAAAATAATTGTAGACACTACTTATTTTGATAGAACCAAATTCAAAATGATCGAGTTTCATTTAAATCAAGACAAAAAGTTAGGAGGAGTTGCCTTCACAAGGCTGCAATTTCAATAAGCCCCAGACATTAAGTTTTAAGGGGGCATAATTCAGGGAAATAAATGAGCCATAAAATCCTTGATCCATGTACATCTACAAATTATGGTGATGACATTGACCAAGTTTCATTTAAATAAAGACAAAAAAGAAGGAGAAGTTGCGTTCAAAAGGCTGCAATTTCAATAAGCCCTAGGTACTAAGTTTTAAGGGGGCATAATTTAGGGTAAAATTAGTGAACCATCAAATGCTTACTTCATGCTCATCTACCAATTTCGGTTATAACATCCATCAAGTTTCATTTAGATCCAGCCAGAAACTTAGGAAGAGTTGAATTCACAAGGCTGCAATTTTAATAAGCCCCAGAGACTAAATTTCAAGAGGGCATAACTGAGGCAATAAGCCCCAGAGACTAAGTTTTTAAGGGGCATAACTCAGGCAAAAATCAACGAACCATTAAATCCTTCCTTCATGCACATCTACCAATTGAGGTGATAACATTGACCAAGTTTCAAGAAGATCCAGCCAGAAACTTAGGAGGAGTTGCGTTGACAAGAGAAGTGGACCCAGAGACTAAGTTTTTAAGGGGCATAACTCAGGCAAAAATCAACTAACCATAAAATCCTTCCTTCATGCACATCTACCAATTGAGGTGATAACATTGATCAAGTTTCAAGAAGATCCAGCCAGAAACTTAAGAGGAGTTGAGTTGACAAGAAAAGTGACCCAGAGACTAAGTTTTTAAGGGGCATAACTCAGGCAACAAGAGGCCCAAGAGGGCCTGTATCGCTCCACTGGATTAAAAATCTCAAGATTTGAAAGAGAGATATTGAAAATAGAAGGTAATGAAAGTGAACAGCATTCAAAAGGAATTCTGACTTTTTCTAAGTTGAAACTAACTTATGAAGAAATGAACTTATTAAACTAATATGTAAAATTACAAGGAAGAAAACTATATAGATATCACTTTGAAACAAGAGGACCAGAAAGGCCATAAACCTCTGACCTGAATTTAATTGATCCAGTGGATCTCAGCCAATCCAAATTTCTTGAACAACTTTAGAAGAGGGTCACCCAAGGAACATTCTGGTAAAGTTTCATAGAAATAAGCCTAATGGTTCAGGAGGAGATGTCGTTCAAAGATTTCGGGGGCAAAAAAAGCCCCACCCTGCCACACCCGTATTTGGGGGTCAATCAAAATTTCTTGAACAACTTTAGAAGAGGGTCACCCAAGGAACATTCTGGTAAAGTTTCGTTAAAATCGGCCCAATGGTTCAGGAGGAGATGAGGTTCAAAGGTTTTGGGGTCAAAATAAGCCACGCCCATATTTGGGGGTCAATCCAAATTTCTTGAACAACTTTAGAAGAGGGTCACACAAGGAACACTCTGGTAGAGTTTCATTAAAATTAGCCTAATGGTTCAGGAGGAGATGTCGTTTAAAGATTTCGGGGTCAAAATAAGTCCTGCCCTGCCACGCCTATATTTGGGGGTCAATCCAAATTTCTTGAACAACTTTAGAAGAGGGTCACCAAAGGAACATTCTGTTAAGTTTCATTGAAATTAGCTCAATGATTCAGGAGGAAATGTTGTTCAAAGATTTCGGGGTCAAAATATGCCCCGCCCTGCCACGCCCATATTTGGGGGTCAATCCAAATTTCTTGAACAACTTTAGAAGAGGGTCACCCAAGGAACATTCTGGTAAAGTTTCATTAAAATTGGCCCAATGGTTCAGGAGGAGATGAGGTTCAAGGATTTTGGGGTCAAAATAAGCCCCGCCCTGCCACGCCCATATTTGGGGGTCAATCCAAATTTCTTGAACAACTTTAGAAGAGGGTCACCAAAGGAACATTCTGGTAAAGTTTCGTTAAAATTGGCCAAATGGTTCAGGAGATGTCGTTCAAAGATTTCGGGGTCAAAAAAAACCCCGCCCTGCCACGCCCATATGTGGAGGTCAATCCAAATTTCTTGAACAACTTTAGAAGAGGGTCACCCAAGGAACATTCTGGTAAAGTTTCATTGAAATCGGCTCAATGGTTCAGGAGGAGATGTCGTTCAAAGATTTTGGGGTCAAAATATGCCCCGCCTTGCCACGCCCATATTTGGGGGTCAATCCAAATTTCTTGAACAACTTTAGAAGAGGGTCACCCAAGGAACATTCTGGTAAAGTTTCATTAAAATTGGCCAAATGGTTCAGGAGGAGATGTCGTTCAAAGATTTCGGGGTCAAAATAAGCTCCTCCCTGCCACGCCCATATTTGGGGGTCAATCCAAATTTCTTGAACAACTTTAGAAGAGGGTCACCCAAGGAACATTCTGGTAAAGTTTCATTGAAATCGGCTCAATGGTTCAGGAGGAGATGTCGTTCAAAGATTTGGGGGTCAAAATATGCCCCGCCCTGCCACGCCCATATTTGGGGGTCAATCCAAATTTCTTGAACAACTTTAGAAGAGGGCCACCCAGGGAACATTCTGGCCAAGTTTCATCAAAATCCACCCATTGGTTCAGAAGGAGAAGATGTTTAAAGAAAAGTTTACGCACGCACGCACGCACGGACGGACGCACGACGGACACCTCGCCATGACAATAGCTCGCTGGCCTTCGGCCAGTGGAGCTAAAAATCAACGAACCATAAAATTCTTCCTTCATGCACATCTACCAATTGAGGTGATAACATTGACCAAGTTTCAAGAAGATCCAGCCAGAAACTTAAGAGGAGTTGCGTTGACAAGAAAATTGGACGGACGTACGGATATAGGGATGGACAGATTGATAGACGGATGGACAGACGGAGAAGATGACGTCAATATACGTCCGCCTCCGGCGGCGTATAAAAAAAGTAACCAAAGGATAAACTTGATAATTTTGTACTCAATTCAATCATCTTGAGCAGTACACTATATACTTAAGATATTGCTTGATATGATTAAATTAAAAGATAAGAAATGCTATATTCTTATTTTCTTATCATTAATAAGAAAATACCCTATCATTGTCACTTATCTGAAAATATCAAATCACTATCTCTATTCATTTTTATTAAACAAGAGATGTTTGTAAAACATTTATACCTCCCATAAAAGCAGGTCAAAAGCCTATTCTTTGTCAATCAACAAAGGGCAATAACTCACAAAATATAATGAGTAGAGTTATTGTTCTTGTGCACTGCTCTTCTCCTCAATGAGATCTATTCACCTGTGAAGTTTCATGGTTCTAGCTTGCATACTTTTTTACTTATTCTCTGGACAAAAAATAGTCTACAGACTGACCAACAAGTGCAAAGCAATATACCCCCTTTTCTTCAAAGGGGGGCAAAAAAAGATTTAGACCCACTTTATGAATCTTTGAACACTCACCCATGTAAGAGGGAATGGTCTAAATGTTCACAAAGACGATGACATTGCCAGTCATAATTTGACAGAATCACATGATCACTTCCAGCCAATATCTTCAGCTCTTGAATCTACAAAAAAGTATGACAGAATTTGTATTATTTTGAACTTCTTTCCTGCTGAATCTCAGTGTTTAATCTAGACAGCAGGATTGGGGATTCTCCAAATTTTTTCAAAGATACCCCATATTTTCTGGATTATGTGAGGGATTTTTTACTATAACCAAAGAGAATGAAGTACCACATTTCTCAATTGTGTCAATTTTTGCGCTGAAATCCCCCTCATTTTTTGAAATCCTAGAATAAACACTGAATCTAAAATTTGTTTCAGACATATTTTTTTAAATTTTTGAGATATTTTTCTCACATCATCCAGGTTCCAGTTTTACCAATAATAATTTTGTAGACAGCAGGCAGTTTAGACTAAGATCATACTGCTTATTTGTGCAGGCTGATCTTAAGTCTAAGCTGCTTGCCAAAGCTAATTAATTGTACAACCAGACTACCCTTCAAACAGAATGAGAGCAGTCTTAACTAGTAGTTACAGGGCTTGTGTTTACCCCTTAAACCAGGGTTTTGACTTCCAAAAATCCAATTTTGACCCTCAAAAATTTCCTGCAGGGGTTCAAAATTACCCACTGATTATCCAGTGGTGTAATCTAAGCAATAGAATCTTTATTCTATAACAATTGATCTATATAAATAAAACAACAAAAACAATAAAGTGTGTCCACACTTTATTGTTAATTTTGTTTCATTTATTTAAAGATTACTTTGAAGACTGATAAGTTTTCACATTTTGGTCTTTTTTGACCCCTTCAAAACCAGTGTTGACCTCAAGTACATGTATTATATGTTCAAGCAGTGTTCCCACTGCGTTTTCAATCTGGGGGTAAAAGTAGGTATTTTACAGCATGCATGTACCCCCTCAAAGTAATACAAAGAAGGCTAGTTGCAAAAATTTGGGGGTACAAGCTTCAATTTAGGGGTAAATTACCACCCCTTATAGGAGGTTTTGGGGAACACTTGGTCAAGGGGTCAATGACTCCCTAATTTAAAAAGCTAGCACAAGCCCTGTAGTTCTATTCATAAGCCCTACTGGTGATTCTGTTTTCTTAAAATTTAAGATTCCATGCAGCTGCCAAAAACTTGTGGGCTTGCCATGTTGTCACATTGAAATTCCATGAAAATAAAGCTGTGCATGCTCTTAGTTTGCACTGTCCATCAATGCTCTGTTTACAACACTTGGCAATGTAGATGAATGCACTGTACTCCCGTGACTATTTCAGGGATTCAAAGCATATTAACTGCATAGGAAAGTTTTAGA
The DNA here is from genome assembly GCA_948146395.1 of Fragum whitleyi. NCBI lineage: Eukaryota > Metazoa > Mollusca > Bivalvia > Cardiida > Cardiidae > Fragum > Fragum whitleyi. The sequence goes on from OX411554.1 coordinate 4,970,613, forward strand.
TCACCATAAGGGTAATGTGGTAGGGTGAAAACACATCATTCTATCTATTAGGGATGGGCACCGTAACTTTTGTATTGGTTAATCCCGGTTCCATGACATCAAAGGTAATTGGTCTAGATCATTCATTTTGAAAGTACTGGTTCCTACATCCAATTTCAATGCAATTTAAGAAAATTTCATAAAAGCTTTTTACTTTGTTTTACAAAGTTTATTTACTCACAATATTCATTGTTAATCCAATATGCTTGTCAAACTTGAGGTTTTCTTGAACATGAATACCAAGGTCCTTTTCACAATCCACTACGGAAAGATTTGTGAGATTTCCATCATTGTTATCTTTACCAATGTGAAGAACTTTACATTTATGGCAGGGCTCATGATAGGATCTGAAATTGAGGGGTCAATGACCCCCTGACCCAAATTTTTTGGGGGTCAAAACACATTTGGGAGGGGAGGGGGCAGGGGTCAAGACTTTTTTGAGGTGATTCAAAGTTTGGACAAGTAAACTGAATCAGCCGTCTGCATGTTAATCTTGGTTCTTTTTAAAAAGGCCGTATTTCAACACTAAGTCAAGTTGAAAGATCTTTGTCTATTTTTTATTTCAGTTCACTTTTCTTTAAATTATCTTTTTCAATTTTCATAAAAACTACGCTTTATATCATTGCATTTCATTTGGACTAGCTCTATAAATTTTTAGCTATTCAAAATATTTATTTTGTCCTTATATTTATATTTTTGAAGTTCTTAAACCTAAATTTTAACAACAAAGTCTGCAGTACCTTGGACTTATTACTCTCAATTTTTTGCTTCTTTTCTCTGCTGACAGGATTAGGATCTGATTACATGATTCAGGGTGACATGACAGTCCAAACAGTTTTCTATCTATTCCTAGCAAGAGCATGAGTAAAGTGTGGTATAATTGGAAAACTGTATGCACTGTTTTGTCATCCTGAACACAGGCTGTTAAACCCTATTCAAATCATATTTTTTCAATCTATTGTGGAAAGTCTTATCCCCACTTGAATATTGTTTTTTTCTTTCAATTGAGGATTTCATAAAGTTGCAACAACAAACCACTTTCTTTCGTCACTGTAGATTGTGCCATCTAAGGTATGATTTTCGCTGTCGTTTTTGGATTATTACAGTATTAACTAATTTCAATTGTTGTAAAAAAAGGAGAGGTAAATGTATACTTTCATCAACGCCTATCAGAAACGCGATTCTATTGTGCACTATACTCGACAGACAACTTTCCAGGGAATTGACTAATTGACATCAATTGAAAGACAGACTCTGCCCACAACGTCTATGGATAACCAATTCCGATTGGCTGTTAACACTTTAAAACGCCCCGTCTACCACTTTAGTGTACCCGACTTCAAATATGACAATTATCAATTTTTTTCATGCAACAGCTACTTTCGTAAACAATGCTGTGTTTGTAAAGCTTGTCATGCGAGATAAACATACATCTGTTTAACACATGTAGCAACATAATACTCGACACATAACCTAAGTTTTTTCTTGGGTCAAAAGGATGCACTGGACACGTTTTGTTAAGGGACAAAGGGGTCTTTCAGAAAATCTGTGCGTCACACCCCCCCATTACGTATCAAACATGAACCCTTTATGGGCATTGAAAAAGCTCAAACCTGCGGTCATACTAAACTATGCCCCACGGAGAAAGTATGCCCCACCTAGCCCCACGGTACAAAATGACGCCCCACGGGTTTTAGCAATGTGTCTAGGGGTAATTTTATGTTTTTTATATAGGAAAACACATTTTTAATCATGAGTCCAAGTTTTATTTGTCTATCTTAAAAAATAAGCGAGATATTAGTGAAAATATTTTACGACTAAGCTAGTTCAGTTACGAACACACGCCCTACCATTTCAATGGACGATAAGCAAATTGTTAATAACATTTCTAACAAAATAAGACTATATCCATGTATAATACAGCTTTATATTGAATAATTACCGACATCTTTATTTTATTTTCAGGTTTTGAAGATATTTCAAATTCAACACGGGACATTTCAAAGGGACAGTACTCTTCAACACTTAGTCAGACGTCAACAGAAGTTGTCGTTTATGACACGGCGCGTTATGGAAAACCGATAAGAGTGTGGATGTTAACCCATTCCCTCAATACTCTGGGGTCTTACAAAACATTATGCTGTATTTACGATCTTTTATAAAATTTGAATAAAAATAACAAATGCAGGGGGATTCATTGAATTTACAATCAACAGTTTTCAGTAGGTTGACTTGATCGGGATTGGCATCTTGATCGGGATTGAATTTTTTTATAGCTGCATATATAATTTTTTGATATTTATTTGAATGAGAAAATAACAAGATGTTATAGGCTACATGATAATTGCTCATGGCATCTGGCAGGTGTAATTCGGTGATTGTGGTTAATTGTTGATTGCTCTATATGTCAAAGCTGAAACATTTGTACCGGAATGCCTTATGAAAATTATGGAAAAAATTGAGTTACTGTTTGTCAAACATTGCTGTAATGACGATGAATAAAAATCACTCACATGTCACTTCATTCTTAATAAACAGTATATAAGTTTCTTAAATTACATTCATTTCAGACAAACACACAAAGATGAAGATAGCTATATACGGAGACAGTTATGTTGCAAGGCTCGCCATATTTTGCAACTACAACTTGGAGGTTTGATCTTTTATAAATATCTTGTAATATTTTTTTAATAACTTTTTATATTTTTATATACTCTTAATTGCGAAATATATAACATACATCCACTTATAATTTCAGGTTCCAGCAGACGTCAGATTCTATGGTAAAGGCGGCATGACAGCACTGCACTTTGACAGAGATATTCTACAACAGTTACTACAATTCAAACCAGACTACGCAATTATCAATGTAGGGGGTAATGATATACAATCAGACTCTGTACCAAAATTGATTGTTGAGAATGTTATGAAGTTGGTTACTGAACTTGAATCAAATGATATTAAAGTGATATTTTGCACTATATGCGAGAGAGGTACATTTCCAAAGGACAATTGCTTGACCAAAAAATCGTTTAATTCACAAAGAAAAAAAATTAATGAGTTGATGAAGAAAAAGGTCGATACTATGCATTTGAATATGAGATTTCCTCTCGACTATGATCAAGATGGTGTCCATTTCAGTTGTCCAAAGGGTCAAACTAAATACTTTTACTTTTTGCAAAGATTCATTTTAGCCTTAAAGAAAATAAAATAAATGTACTATATGTAAAAAGGATTTCTTTTCCCCGAATGCCTAGTAACCACAGCTTCTAGGTATTGGGAAAATGATTTATTGAGATTTAACTTTAGCCTTTGAAATCGTGCAAATTTAATATATTATAAAGAGGAAGAAATTGCTTGCTTTATTTCGATAGAGAAAACATTTATTTGATGTAATATCGATTTAAAGGTGAAAAGAGGCCGATGTTACTGTACCTGTTTGCTTATTGAAAACGTATTAATTGAGAACGATTAAAACTTATGATTAAAGCATAAAAAATAATTGTTTTTACTCGCACGTATATAAACATCTTACCTGCTGAATCCGAACGCCATATTATCAACAAACTATGTTAGATTAAGTAAATCTTTGTTGGATTGAGCTTGTGTTGAAAAATGGTAAAATATCCATGTTCGGTGTGCGAAATTGAGTGCCAAGATGGCTCAATTTTTTGTTCAAAATGTGACAATTGGGTGCAGGCTAATTGCTGCAACTTATCAGAAAGTGAACTGCCTTCGTGGTCTAATAAAAACCTTACTTTCGTCTGTGAGAAATGTGCTTTTACAAGTGACACGGCGTCGGCACTTAACCGGTAAGTCTTCTTTTACTTCCATATATTTAATCCTTCGAGTATGGACATTGAAATCCTCCCGCACGTTTAGGAAATGGAGCTAACTTTGCATGTGGCGACACAAGAAAAGTGGAGCAACATTTAACAAACGTCTCATGAACGCTTTCCATTTTGAACGAAAGGAACGCCAAAAAAGTCTGACGATATTAATTAAATTCATAAACGTTGACTAACGTTTCGGAAATTGTGCTCACTTTGAAATCCCCCTTCTGCATTTTTTTTTATTCAAATTTAATAAAAGATCGTAAATACAGAATAAAGTTTTGTAAGACCCCAGAGTATTGTGGGAATGGGTTAACATCTACACTCTTACAATCGATCGGTTTTCCATAACGCGCCGTGTCATAAACGACAACTTCTGTTGACGTCTGACTAAGCATTGAAGAGTACTGTCCCTTTGAAATGTCCCGTGTTGAATTTGAAATATCTTCAAAACCTGAAAATCAAAATAAAGATGACGGTAATTTTTCAATATAAAGCTATATTATACACGGATATAGTCGTATATTGCTAGAATTGTTATCAACAATTTGCTTATCGTCCATTGAAATGGTAGGGCGTGTGTTCGTAACTGAACTAGCTTAGTCGTAAAATATTTTCACTAATATCTCGCTTATTTTTTAAGATAGACAAATAAAACTTGGACTCATCATTATAAATGTGTTTTCCTATATAAAAAACATAAAATGACCCCTAGACACATTGCTAAAACCCGTGGGGCGTCATTTTGTACCGTGGGGCTAGGTGGGGCATACTTTCTCCGTGGGGCATAGTTTAGTATGACCCCAAACCTGCGACCACTGGGCTACCACAAGCTATCAAGGCAGAAAAGCTGTGATATACTTTGACAAAGAGTTCAGAATTCTTTTTGCATGTTAACGTTACAACTCAACTAAAGCATTGATCTACCTTCACGCTGAATGATTTCGCCATCCAACCAGAACTTGACAATATTTTGACATTTAAGGTTGACTTACACTTTTAACTGCCTTGGCTACATTCGAGACGATCTTGTCCTTCAATCGCATCCGATCGTTCGCCGATTCCATAGAAAATACCGGTCGACCATTGACTGGAAGCATCGTTGGCAAGTGTCCTAGGTATATCTCTTTTTTCAAAGTATACAAACATTATTTCATCCGGTCAAATGACCAGTTTCATTTTGAATGACTGCGCCACTTTTTTCGGTACATTCGTTTCAAAAAGTAAGTCAATCTGATTGTAAATAAGACAATAAACCAGTCGAAATTTTGAAACTGGTTCCCGTTTATTTGTTATCCGGCTTCAATTAGAATGCCGCGGTTGATTTATTTTTTTGAAAAATTTATTGAATCGAATAAGTCTTACAAAAATATAGACTGGAAGCTTAGAATGAACTTTGAAAAACTACATCATGAAGCCTACTTCAATTTTTGAAACTGAAAGTCAAAGCCCTGGCTTTCATATTTTACATGCCAAACACTTGTGGCAAGACCTATATTTTAGTAAATTGCTTCGAGTCCGCAAAATATGATTTGATGCCCTTTAGCATAGTTCTAAAACGGTCGAAATAAAGACGGATACGTACTTTGTAATGAGAGACCGTTCTCTTTGAAAATTAAAAAGATCTTTACCGTGACCCCAACCTACGAAGTACAAGTGGGTATCATGATTGGTGCTATAATGTCTCTCTGTCTGTCCATTCGTCTGTCCATTAATTCGTTCTACCGTCTTTTCCTTTTTTCCCGTTTCTTCAAGGCTTTAAAGTTTGGCTTTGATTAAGGAAGTGGCATAGAATCACGAAACTTCACAGTTGTTGCTCATGACCGAAGGCATGGAATTATTGTTTTTGTGTCACGAAGTCAAAGTTCTTTGTCAGAAAACCGTTTCAGGGGTGTTGGGTCAAAAAGGCCCAGTCGGACAGAAAGGCCCGGGTCAGAGAGGCTCGGGTCAATGAGGCCCACTATCAGAGTTGACCAAAAAGGCCCAGCCCAAAAAAGCCCACTCTTGAATGTGACAAATATGCCCACAAATACTGACCTGCGATGCTTCATATTCCTGTATGTTAAATATGTGTTGAAAATTATAACACCGTATTTTTTAATCATTCTAATAATTTGACTCTTTAAACATCCTATTATTTATCCTTTTGGTTTCACTTTGAACACTAAATGGATAAAAAATATTTTACAAATTTCAATCATGAAATAATGGTTTCATGTTAAACTGTTAGTCAGGTACATGTATCATCCATAAGTGAAAATATTTTAGCTTAAAATAAAGTTTAAAAGGTGTGTGGATTGGGAATAAAGCTACAAGGCAGAAGACCTGCAATATATACATTGTCATTTAACAAAATAATATCTCTCAGGCTCTGACGCCGGTGTTTCTTTATCATTTCAGACAAGAACCAAACGGTTGCCTCTCTATGACATCACATTTTAACCTTCTTTTATTCAATTCTGACAGTGGGCCTTTTTGGTCATTTTTCATAGTGGGCCTTTTTGGACTAGGTCTTTTTGACCCGGGCCTTTTTGTCACTGGGCATTTTCTCAACAGTGTTGCATTTGGCTATCGGTATTCTGCACAGAAGTCTGCCAGGCTTTTATTTGAATTAAGATTTGATCATTGTAAAGTACTGTCCATTCATCACTGTAAATTAAATTTGTGAGTTGAAAGGTCGTACTGGATACGCAATCTGAAATATGTAGTTCTTTTTTGCAGTTCAAAATACATCGGAACAGAAACTAAATAGCTTAAAACGGGTCCGTGCGGCTAGACCTCCACTCCCACCCCTTATATGATGAGATGAAGATGCAGATGTTTATTTTTTTTCTCATTTTTTTTAATTTATGACGGTATGAAATTAAAAACCTATACTGGGTCGAATGCGTTAATCGAATTCTTGTTTAAGAGTGATACGGTTATTAATGATTTTTTTTCATATCTCATATTTCAAAATCATGAATTAAAAGATATTTCTAATGGGGCTACTTTTTAATGCAAGCTTACTAGTAAATACTAATTGTTGTTTTCATTGAGATATGAAACAAATACAAGTTTGGGTTGGTTCAAACAATCAAAATTGAGGTATATGATAATTTACCGATCACCCTATTTTTTCCTCCGATGAAAGACCGCTATTTCGTTTGAAATTCAAAAAATATATCCCATAACCTGACGATCTGATCGAATAAGTGAGCTACGTGACTTTAGGTCACAAAGGGCGGGGACTACATTCAAAACCAGACAGTGACGTCATAATATTGTCTGACAAAAATGTCCCGAAAGACCCTTAATTTGAAATCGAGTATTCATTGAAAAAAAAAAGTTTGGTGAATGTTTTTAGAATTATGCTTATACATAATTACTCAATAAAAGGAGGAGAAAATTCTTGAATAATTTGTCTGTATGTAAACCGAGAGAAGATTTAGCTGATAAAGCAATGATTCTGAAAATAAAATATTAAACTACATGGTATACAGCAGTAAGAATGACATCAACGAATTTGCTCGAACCAAGCTTTCTGTACTCCATATTTTTACATTGACATAAAAAAAAAAGACGACAGGTTTGAAACGATGTAAAATCTCACTTCCTTTTTAAATTAAATACTCTGGACCTTTTGAACGTCATTTTAATTTAGTAGATCATAAGGTCCGAATCTTAACAAAATGCAATCAATTGTTTCTATGAAAGGTACATGTATGCAAAATAATTGTAGAAAATTATAAAATGACTACTACTTCAATAATTCTAGGGATAAAATATATTTGCAGAAAGAAAGCGATTCAAAGCATGTTAGGCCTATGATAGCTGACCAATATCTAAAGCCAACGTGACCCGTTTAACTGTGGCGTATCGATGGGAAATCATTCCTTTCCTAGCCTCCAGCTGCTATCCCACATGGGTCTACGATTACCGACTCATAGTTAGGAGACAACTAGTCAGGGATCGAACCCGGGACCTTTTGAATGATAGTCCGACTCGCTATCATTGCGAGGCTGAATATGCGATACAAAATCCCAAAAGGGAGGCATTATGTCCGCAAAAAAGTAACTAACAAGAATACAAAACCCACTAGCAGCAACAACGAGGTTGTGTTCACCGAACGTTCTCAACTGATTTTGTCTCGCCCAATGGCAAAATAATTACAGAAACCCAATGGAAATTTAATTCGCTCCTCCCACTTTTTGTTTACCCCGATTTGATTGAAGAATGTATGACGCAACATAAATGACTGACACCATTGATTGACGCGCACCTCTTTTGACCTTGCGTTATTTGACGAAAAAATAAGTCAATCGGTAAAACAGTTATAGTTCATATTCTGACAATTTACGCATATAACCTTGCGCTCCGCTAACGCTCCGCTTAGGTTATATCGCGTAAATTATCAGAAATGAACTATAACTATTACGTAAAGTATTCATTGCAACTGACAAAAAACTTATACCAAAGAATAATTAAAAAGGTTTATTTAACCAAAATAAATGAAAAAAATCAAAATATTAACTGATGAAAATCGCTAGGACTAAAATATGTTTCCATGTCGGGTATAGAACTCGACCCGACATCTTATTACCTTTCGGGAAGGCGTCTGTAACCAATGTACTTCCGGGACTTTTTTTACTCTATGTGATATAATATGAATAAAACGGTGGAATATCGACACAGTCAATTCAAGAACACTAGCTGATATAACCGACCTTATTCAACTTCATTGTGGGTACTCGAAAAAATCCACCGGTGGACATCTTTATCAAGGAGAGTGACTGTACACCAACGTAGTGTGACGTGCCCCGACAACTTTAGACTATGAACAAAGTCCCCATTATTCATCGAAGATCAATTGCGAGCGAGAAGAGAGGCAGTAGATACGTTTTTATTTCTCAGCCTCGGTTTGTGGACATCCATCTTTTCTCGCTTGTCACAGTAGACAATCAAAAATTATGCTCTGCTTGTCCAGGATCAAAATGTATTTGTATGTACAAAAAAGAGAAATATGAGCCTGTGCGTGGCTTTTCCAATAATTTGAAATATGCGTGAGGCTAGGCACATAACATTAGGTAGCGTAGACAGTAACAAACTGTTAATATAAAGTTATCTGATGGTCTACAGATACTTTGAGACCTTATCTATCTATTAAGTGCATAGTAAAGACTCTGGTCAGACTGTGCGGATGCATAGGCTGGTTAGAGTCCTTGCTTTGCGCATATTTGAAATAGTTGGAGATCTCACGCGCAGTTCATACAATAATGTTAAGAAAGTCCTGTTGTTGTTTTTTTCTAAAATACTGGAACCCAGCATTTTCTTCATTGAAAACAGTGATTCCACCCCTTGGTATTAACATTAACGAAATTTATATGAACATCAGATCTTTTTCAGTACCATTCAAATATTTGCGGGCTGGTGTAGACTTTTTCTATGGACATGTGACTTTGTAAAAAATTGTATTTGTCCTCGGGTAGTAAAGCTTGTGTCGGACAAGTCAGCCATGGGAATTCCACACCACTGCTGATTTCTTTCAATTTTTGCAAGGGGTTTCTATCCACTTGCGGCTATCCAATTAGAGTTAGCTAGACTGGGATGAGTCTATAAATGTATGACAACAGTGTCACAATATTACCCTTTCCGTTACCCTTGCTTTTTTTGTTTACAAAATTTAATATACACCTGGTCCTCATTATTCGCCAGACCTACTAAGTAGATGGGATTTTATTGGTTTCACTATCCGTCCGTCCGTAAGTCTTTTACGTTTCCGAACTCTTAATAAATAACAAAATGCTCTTTAATCGCGAAACTTCTTGCGATTCTTGCACATGACCCAAGGAAGTGTTCTGCTTTTGTGTCAGGGTGGTCAAAGGTCAAGGTCACAATTGCGATATTCTTCCTCTTCGCGATAGATCAATTTAAAGAAGTCGAAGAAAGCATTCGAAAAATCGGGTAATTTGAAATGAAACCATGTAAGTAAAAGGAAACATTATGGAGAAGGAGAAATTGCTTGTTACAAGCAATTTCTTCTTTTGCCAGATTTTTTTTTCATCAAGTATATATCCGTAATATCAAGAGACTTCACATGAAAAGACTAATAAGAAACTACATGAGTACACTCATAAATATGCCGCCGTCTTCAGAGTTTGTTTCCATTCCATTTATCTTTCTTGCTGGGTTACATGGTATTTCTTACCATCTTGATTCGTCTTGTTGTTTTTAATGGCAGCAAGATGACGGACATACTGTAAATAAACATTGAAACGAAGATAGACGCAAAACACAGACGAATTTATGAATAGTTTTTTCTTTCAACATTTCGAGAGTCTTTAATAAACTATATATTGATATCGAAAATGACTCATAACTCATAAAAGAGTGAAAATGACGAAATTCTTGAAAGTGATACAACTGACTTTACAAAAATAAAAATAATAATAATTGTACTAATAAAATATTTATATTAATAATAACGACAATTATAATATTACATGTAGTAAAAATAACGATAAATATAATTTAATAATAATATTTATTATTCACATTTCCTAATTTCAATGTTCGTTTTCAGTTCATAAGAAGAAAGTGTCTGACTGGCTCGTTGGCCGAGTGGTTAGCACGCTCGACTCGTAACCTGGTAGTTGCGGGTTCGAGTCCCACTGGAGGCGGGTAGTGTATTTGGCCAGGACACTTTACAGAAAGGTCCAAGTCATGTCAGCTTTAAAAATGGGTCGCAGTGGTTAGAACCCGTTGTCTCTCTCTCAATGTGTAGGATAAGATCTTGAAAGAGTTATGTTTTGTTATCCCCAAGTGAAAAAAAAAAAAAAAAAAAACAAACGTATTTTGAAAAATTAATAAATGAATAAGTAAATGAAAAAAGAAAAAAAAAATAGAATAGCAACACGTTCCCATTTTTAGGTACGTTGTAGATGATTTAAACAAAAGACAACTTCAATTTCACACAAAGGAAGAAAAGTTGTGTTAATTCCTATTAAGGTAAAACAAAGAAAAAGTGTGCTTCGGGGAAAGTTCAAATTTGACTAGTATGTATTCAAACACGAATCCATCAGTTTGATGTATGTTTTAGTTTATTGATGATTAATGATAATGTATCGAAGTCAATGTCTAAATTTGTGATTTACCCTTATTTTGCTTTATTCAAATTTCATTCTAAACGAACTGCCACTTTTTAGGATAATCAATATGTCGGACCAAAGCTTTTGAAACAATATTTAAGAAGTAAGCAGGTAGTGTAGGCAATGATCAGACTGCACATTTGTGCAGGATGATCTTAGTCTACACTGTCTGTCACAGCTTGGTGTACAGAAGGAACATATCGTGGTGAGAAAGGTTAATTAAACTAGATTTCTTTCAAAGTATGTAACATATATCAACACTGTCCTAACTAAAGACAGGGCATGACGTCTGTTTAAGTGTACTGATGTTATTAGTCGGTCTCTTACAATTTCTCATTCTCGCCACCTTACGATAACTTTTACCGAGAAAATTGTTGAAATGGGAGAAACCATGTGAAACTATGTGATGACACCGCGTCTCTTCTTTCCATTTATAAATAGGTTGGATTAAAATGTATAATCCTTTTAAGCTTAAAGCTAAAACACTGTTTTTATCAAAGAGTACTTTGTCACATTTGATAATTTTTTGGTTGCCATATGTAGCCTTTTACGACTGCTACTATCCTGGTGTACCATATTTCCGTGAATGCAAATTAGAACTGACACAATTTTAAAATCAGGGGGAGACCTTGTTCCAAACTTGTCTTTTTTAAAACATCATGCAGTTGTTAACGTAGTCTGAAAATTTGGGGTGAAATCGTCCTTTTAAAACAAAGAAATTTGAATATTCATAAAACACCTATTTAAACCCACAGTGCCCATATTTCCGGGAATCCTATATTAAGCAGTCCCTTAAACACTACTGGAATTATGTACGGCCTCAAAATTTTAGTCATAAGTCACATAATCATTTCTCATTGGGATATGAAAATATAAGATACAATGGGTCTTTATTTAAAGATTTACAGTTGCCTAACACAACACATGTATTTAGAAATTAGGAATTTTAGAGGATTTTACAGTTTTACCGATTTCACGTGATTCATGGTAATCTATTTTTTTTTTATTTCACAGATGTTCATTTTTCTTGATCTTTCAGCAAAATATAGTGAAAACATTACTGAAATTACCAAGTAACTCTAATTGACAATTCACGGAAATATGGTCACTCGTGAACGGAAATAGGGTACTACAGGATATTCCTATAATCGTGCATTTAAACACCTAACTACAAAGCGACCAATCGTGGAATGATTTACAAATGACGATATCTTTGGAGGAAATCAGTCCGCATCTGATTGGCCAATACTCATTTGTCATAACACGAAGAACACTGCGCCTGTGGCATGACATATCGCTGAACTTGCACAAAGAACCAAACAAATCGGGCCATATTTTCCCTAGAGAATGATCGGTGACCTTGACGGTTTACATTTTAGACAAGCCCAATTACATGAAAATGTCTCCACAACAAATTTTGGCAAATGCAATATGTACAGACATTACTTAAAACTATATACATTTCCGGGACGCACACTCTATTTTTTGACATACCTTGCATTATGATTGAAATTAGCTATATTGAATTATCTCCATTAAATTCCATTTAAAACTCACTCCACACATCCATTCAATTTCATTCCGAAATCATTTCAAAATCATCCAGTTTGCCAATTTCATAATGTTCTTAACTGTATATAGAATGTAAAATGATTTCAATTCCGGCTTCAAAGGAAAATGAGCCCGTGCGTGACATTTCCAACAATTTGCAAAGACTATGGCCTGTCAGTGCATCCGCACAGCCTGACCAGAGTCGTCACTATGTGCTTAAAGGCTAGATAAGGTCTCAAAGTATTTGTTAACCATCAGGTAACATTACACTTACAGTAGGTGGCTGTCTGGGCCTCTCAAAGTTTGCACCTCACGTACATTTCTAATGGCTGAAAATGTCACGCACAGGCTCAAATACCAACCCTCTCTGTTGTATACCTACCATCACCAGAGTGGTTTTGAATCACTAGATTTCGTAGATTTATACCGAATAGTCGTCCTAACAGATAATTTATCTTCAATGCAGTCCTACGTCTAGGTTTTCTGTGTCTCAAAAGAACTCTACAAATATGATACAAGAAAAGAAATACATTTGAATACAAATTTATATTTACTTTTTGTTATTGTTGGATCCATACAAAGTGTTATATCATCTGTATTGACCTGATATCACCTGTCTGATAACATAACATGGTATCAGGCAGTCTATTTTGGGAACAATTTGCATATCCTTTAACCTGAATTTCTTTGGTTTTTAAGGGTTTATTATAATCAAGCGCACAAAATGCATGATAAATAGAATATTATGTTAGTGTCTTAAAATATCAATGTTATCTGGTCTCGGCAGTGAAAAATTATCATCACTCGGCAAAGCCTCGTCATGATGAATTCGCCCAACCTCTACCAGATACCATTGTTATTTTAGGACACTAACATGTTATTCTCTATATCCATGTAAAAAAATCTGGAACACGTACAGAGCTATAGATAGTTTGTATTATATCATTTTGACTTCAATAAAATTTCAAACTATGTAGACACTTATCCCTGTTTTAAATTTGGCGATTAATGTCTTCTTTGTGTATAATTATTGATTGGGTTATGTGATGTACGTAATCCCTTGTTTTTACGTGCCTGTCATTGTATGATTGAGAAAACATTGTAAAAAAAGAAGAAATTGCTTCTGACAAGCAATTTCTTCTTTTTCCTCACTATTTTCTACCCTACTGAATGGTTATTTTTCAAATTAAATCCACTTTAAATTTTCGTCTGCAAAACCTTTGAATTTGGACAGGTACAAAATTTTGTAAAACAGGAAAGGGTTAAGACTTAGAAAGGTAAAAGTTGACAACAATAGTCGCATTTCGACTAGTTTATATTATCTGAATAATGCTACTTAGGCTTTGGCGCTCGTCATTTCTTATAAATAGATAGAGGATAATCGTTTGTTTCAGTGTAAGATCGATTTATAATCATTTAGTGGACAACAAAAGCTATATTTTCACGAGTGGTAAAGCCACGAGTGAAAATCTATATTTTCACGAGTGGTAAAGCCACGAGTGAAAATATAGCTTTTCTGGTTCACGAAATGAAATATTAATCGATCTTACACGAAAAACAAACGATTATTCTATTTCTTTAATGCAAAAATGAGACAAAATGTGAAATTTTTAGGACATATTTCCGTAAAGCGCGTCATTTTGCGCGTGATTGCTGTGCAACGTTCATTGTGACGTCACTTATTTCGCCCCGCATAGATGACGTCATATGGATGAAATGCACAAAAGCTGGGTATACGTTTTTGACAATTTCACTGCTTTGGCAGTGAGATTATAAAATGATAATCTACCGTTATTTCTCGATAAGCCACCGTAAAGCATTAAATAAGACACAAATATCGACTATTATAGCCAATGTCTGTATGCAAACTTACGATAAGGATGGATCATCACACTTTAACGGATTGTCAAAAGACACTTTAGCACAGCCGTAGATTATGTCGTATTCCTTGTAATCTATTGCCACTCGAGCACGAAGTCCGGAACCCATGCCACCTGCAAACATTTAACAGACTTAGTATTGAAAATACAGACACAACTTCTGCTGAACTAGAGAACTACATGTATATACGTAAGTGGTTCAAAGTATCAATATTGTCTAGAAGAGTTTGGAAGAATTTGTCAGACTCGACAAAGCCTCGTCCTGATATTTTATCGCAGCTTAGACCAGATAAAATTGATATCTTATCTTTTGACATTAACATATTATTCTATTTATCATGCAATCATTTGTCGGGTCGTAACTTTTATAAAACCTTTAGAGTAAATGAAAGTTAGGTAAAAGTGTTTCTGGTTAAGATCGTGAATATACAAATTGTTTTTAATAATAGACTGCCTGCTATCATTTCATGTTATCAGACAGGTGATATCAAGTGACATCAGTTTTTATTTCATGATAAAACACAAAAATGACTAATTTAGATATCAAGCAGGTTTGAAAAGACTACTCAGAGATGCTATTGATTGATTTTTTTAGCTGAGTGCCTCTTCAACAATTAAAACCGCGTCGAAACATTGCAGTGCATTTCAAATACACTGGAAAGGCCAGGAGCGAGAAAAGAACAGCGTTAAATCAAAATCGACCGATCTTAAGCCGTTTTCGTATAAATGACCTGGCTAAGAGTTTGGTCCCTTCTCATTTTCATATCTGTTACAATACATAACCATTCATTACTTTGTAATATAAAAAAAATATTTAAAGTCTTTTTTGTAACAATAAACATACGCTATGTATCGCTATTTCCAGACAAAGCCCTAACCCTCGTCACTGTCTGAATTTATTGTAATTGAGTAGTATTATTTTGCAGCATTCATATACTATATGAGCAAGTGAATGACATTTTCATCAATTTCTTATGTGTGCATTGTAAGAGTCAGATCAGACTGTGTATCCACACAGTTTGATCAAAGTCTTCACAGTGCTCTTAATTGATAGCCTTGGACATATAGTCTCCATTCACAAGCTTTGAAGAATTTAAATACATTGTATAATTGTCCAGGCTGCCAAAAAACTCTTCATCACGCACACTTGAAATTTTTGGAAATATCGCGTATAGTCTAATATGTTATATGATTAAAACTATTTAATTTAATTTGACGAGATATAATCAATAAACAAGGGCTTCAACTACCATTATGCACATTACATATGTGCGTAATAGAAATAAATCATCTTTCCAAATATGTCGATAATGAATGATTATAACATCGAAACTACAGCCTATTCAAGCTGAAGTTATTATGTTATAATTATTCACCAACGCTCAAATCATTGAAAAGGGAGCAGACAGAGGACAGTCATCTTTGTCACAGTCAACATATCGCCTATATCCTATATATTCTATGTTGGTCGCCTTCTGGGTGCGCATTTCTTCAAAATCCTAGTTACGCCTATGATAAATCGGGTTGAGAAATGATATTCTGTATTCAGTACATGCAAAGCAAGACACCATACTCGAACATTTTATCATCCTGAATACAAGGCAGGTTTAAATAAACATGTAGCGCCGCTGTCAAAGCGCAGCTGGTAGCGTGTTGGAATGTCAATAGAGGTCCCGGGTTCGATCCCCGACGGCGCCAATGTTCCTTTCCAACTAATTGTCTCTCACCAAATGGTCGATAATCGAATACCTATATGGGATAGCAGCTGGAGGCTAGGAAATGATGTAATGGTAGTTCTGGTGTGTGAAATATCAGTTATCCATTGTTAGGTGCTCCAGCCGCCGCGATATAACTGGAGGATTGATGAAAGCGGCGTAAAACCCTGTTCAAATAAACAAACAATCAAAATCAACATGTAAACTACCTAAACTGTTGAATGACTTAACAGTATTGTTTTCAATACAACCTCTAGATATCTTCTCGATTCTCTCTGCACATTCACCATTAGATCTGAATTGATAAAATTAGATCTGAATTGATTAGATTAGATCTGAATTGATAAAATTAGATCTGAATTGATTAAATTTTAGATCTGTATTGATAAGATTAGATCTGAATTGATAGAATTAGATCTGAATTGATAAAATTATATCTGAATTGATTAAATTAGATCTGAATAAGAAAAGAAAGACGAGGTAACAACTGCAGTCTTGCTTTGGTTATATTCATCGACTAAGATTAACCTGCACATATGCATAGGGGTCTAAATGTACCCCTACCAACATATAGGCCTATAATATGATATTGGTCTATATGGTGGTAAGGGGGTATATTCGCAACCCTGTGCACAAATCTATGGCTCAGTGCGAAACAGTTATAACTGCATATGAACATATAAAGGCAGTTACAACTGATTCGCACCGAGCCATCGATATGTACATTCTGGTCGGTATGATCTACGTTCTTATTCCATGTTTGTCAATTTCAAAGTTGTTTATGACAAATATTTTCACAATTATCAATCATTCACAATTAAGTTTTCCAGGTTCTTCAGCTTCAGATTCCAAAGCAATTCTAGGGAGTGTCTTAATAAGCATGACAAAGCTTATAGACATCTTAAACACTAGCTTTTCCACAAGGCACCGTGCGCCTGGTCGGACGGATTTCGATGGTACTGCTACTAGTATGTACTTGTATTCATAATTGGCTAATCCCCCTTTTTCCTTATACAAAAAATAATTATTGTTCAGGTAAAAAAGGAAGAGAACGTTTTAGGATCTCTTCCATTGCGTTTATTAATATAAAATCCTACGTTACCATGCTTTTCTCTATAAAATCATACTACAAATAATCATAATACCGATCATTGAATATAAACAACCCGAACTTAAAAACTTTATTTCGAAAGACAAAAACGTAGGCTTGCAGATTTTTTTTTTAACAAAAAAGGCTTTGCCCAAATTTAGAAAATATGACCAATACCTTTATTGCTGTAACACGATGAAGGATAAATTTCAGATATCTAATAATCAATGATATTAACAAACCTTCAAAATTGCCAATAAACGTTCAATATTTTCGTCAGTACCGTAATTTGAAAATATATTGTCAAAGTGATCATGTTTAGCCTTTAGCATTGACTTACCTCCATGTGTTCACGACTTTGAGAACGTGCGGGTCGTTTTTATCAAGAAGTATTTTTGAAACTCCGTCTGAGAATTTCCTTGCTCCGTTCCAACTGCATGGAATATAATGAGCAAACCTGTACCACGTTCCGAGTAACTGCAAACACAAACGATCCCTGTGTTCGGATTGACAAAACAGTGCAATTTGTTTGCAAATTAAACCCCGCTTTGCACGTGCACCAGCGTCAAAAGCACGGTTTAATTGGCAAACAGTCTGCACCGTTTTGTCATTCTGAAAGCAGGACTGATCATTGGACAGCAATCCTTCCCTGGACAGAAATAGCCACTCAATTTCGATAACATGGGAAAACGCAAATGATGTTTAGTGTAATGTATACTCAGCAAAAAAAGAAAGTATCCACTTTTCTTTTGTCAATATTTTCAACATTTGATTGATTAAATGATCAATTAAGGTGCCAATGTGTTTGCAGGACTTCGTTTTCTCATGCACACAACATTTTCATTCAACGAACGTGCTATTTTTGGTGTTTTTCAAGAAATGACGAAATCTTTGTTTTCTACGTCGACGTACGTCACGTTTTCGATCTCAACTTTCTTCTTAAATGAATTAAACCTCTTTAGCTCTGCGGCTAGGAAAATTAAACGGTAGTTGTGTTCCGTACAACACAGTTTTGTAACGAGACCGAGTTAAACTTGACAACAGGCGTAATTAAAACCGTCGAATATTGAGTAAATTTAACGAACGTTACATGAAAGAGAAGAACAATCAAAATGTGTGCTGACCATCTCAAATAGAGTAGTACTGTTATTCGCCCTCTTCAACTCAATAGGGCCATTGGGAAGACGTCACGTCAAATTTTCTCATTCACGTTGACGCGATTGCATTCGCGCTTCCCAACCACTATTTCAAATCGGAAGTGAAATAATTGTCTTAACCTATAAAATCGTCAAATTTTAAAACCAAAACAATAGCCATTTAAGTCTTAACGGAAGTAGGGTGAACAAATTTCCTTGATATTCATACGAGCCTTTCCAATGTGAGAGGGGAAACGTTTAAGTAACGTAGCAATGCAAAAGTTGTTTTTTGTAAGCAATAAAATGAAATAAAGAATTTTGGGATTGGTTTTCTCGACAAGGAACTTGCAGACAGAATTTTGTTAATTTGAGCTTTGAATCTGCGTAAGATTTTTTATGTTTGTTTGTGTCCATTTGACGTAGCGTTGGCAGGAAGCATCAGAAGACATCAAGTTGTCTAATCAATCCGGGATACCTAACGCACTAATAATGCATTTGCCAAGCTTAAAACTGTCGGAAATATCAATTGAATATCTAATTGAGAGTCTGCGATTTTTGAAAACGACACCCTGGCTACGTTAACGCCCACAACTCGGAAGCGGTTTCTTCAAATCACATATAACATTTCCAAATAATCAGGGCGTAGTTTGCAATATATTTCATAGAACTTCTGTGTGTACTTTTAAAGAAATCCGAAGTGATATTGGGTGGATACTTTTTGGTTTTGCTTAGTATAGATATGAGCCTGTTTGTGACATTTTCAACAATTTAATTTGTACGTGAGGCACATACTTTAAGCAGCCTAGACAGTCGCATACTGCAAAAAAAAGTATTTGCTGATCTATGATAGAGAGATTAAGACCTTGTAAATCTCCAGAGTGCAAAATGAAGACCCTGGTCAGAGTGTGCGGATGCAAAGACTGGACAGAGTTTAAGCTGTACTTTTGTGAAATTGTTGGAAATGTCATTCACAGGCTCATATGGTATTAATTCTTCAAAACCTTTCAATAAATAAGCATTGAGGAGCGTTAAATTTTCCAAGAAAACGAATGTTTCAGAATCTTTGCCTTTGTGATGATACCGTTGACACAGACTTATGTTTAAAGTAGCAGTAGAATAGACATTATACATTGCTAGTAAAGCCATAAACAAAAATTTCGCGGTAGAAAGAAATAAACTTTTTCCAAAAAAATGTTCTATTGTCGAAGAAGCTTGCATAAAAATTCAATATCGAATAGTATCAGAAGGAACATAAATATTACAAATCTAATATATTTGCACGTTAAATACTAACTTGAATTTATAAGACTGGAAATGGTAAAAATATTACTAAATTAAAAAATAGCACACACGCACGCCCTTGCACACCCACACACGCAAGCATATACACACACTCACAGCAAATAAAAGCAAAGTTCAAACTTAAAGAAATAGCATTAGGAAGAAAAGAGATCATACCAGTATATCACACTCGCACACAATTCTTATACCAAGGAATTTAAGTAAAAGATGGTAAGAAATCAACCAAAATGAATGCCAGAAAAGGGAACTATTGCATAGAGAAAAAAATATTTTTGGCACCATAAAGTGCAATGTTTCAGATCAATAGTAGTAGTTGGAAAGATATATAACAATTATGTGAAATTTGAATGTAAAACTATAATAAAGAAATTCTTGTCTTGAAAAGAATGAAAGCACATAGAAAACGGGTGTCACGTCTTTGCCCTGAGGTAGATATAGTGGTTACAGGGTTTTAGATCAATTGCAACTAAAGTATCACAGATGTATGGCATTTGCACTCTACACTGTAAATAAGAATCTCCGAATAAAAAAAAAAGGTTTAAAATTTCATTCAAATGAATATCAGCCGCCACCATAGCGCAGTTGGTTAGGCATAAGACTTCCAATCTGGAAGTCGTGGGTTCGATCCCCGGTGGCGGCAAATATCCTTTCCGACGTTTGTCTTTCACCAATGGGTAGATAATCGTAAACCTATGTGAAATAGCAGTCGGAGGCTAGGAAAGGAAGTAATGGTAGTACTGGCGTGAGAAATACCAGGAATCCATTGTTAGGTGCTCCGGCCGCCGCGATATAACTGAAATAATGTTGAAAGCGGCGTAAAACCCCATTCAATCAATCAGTCAAATGAATATCACAGAAACGAATCTTTACGAAAAGATTAATATTATAATCACAGAATCGCATGTGAATTTTTAAAGCAAGGATACTACACGAACTTTAAAATTTTCTGATACTAATACAAATGTTCTTAAACATTTGCTAACGGTAATGGGGCAGTTACACATGGCATCGGTGATAGATCGGTTGTTCGTTTTATCAAGGTAAGGACGGAACCGACCAAAACCGATATACAACCGACGTCTCCTATTTGCAGACGATGTGTAACTTACCACAAGCTATATGGAAAATATGAGTTTCATCGGTGAAAACTAACCGATCGGGATTTTTAAACTGTTTAAAATTCTCGATCGGTCAAAATTTCAAACGAATAGGCGATTGACAAGCTATTTATAACCGATATCACCGATCGGTCAGTGATAAGCAACCGATTAACAAATATCTATTAGCGATGGGAAAAGATGAGGTATTTTCCAGCCGGGTATCCATTCCTTGATAAAAACTTTCAAACGAGACAGTCACAGATTATGAAATCGGACAAAGGAACATATTTTCTTATGAAAATTCTGATGATTTAAATTTAAACTATTGCAGCGTTCACGAGAAAATGATATTTTCTATTCAGTTAAGAGGAAATCAAGAATTTAATAGGGAAAAAGCTTTTTTTCGCGAACATCTCTATACTTTGTCTCGAAATTTTTCATACGATAAAATGTACTTTCACTTAAAAGTAAAATATGTAACAGAAAAATTATTACATTTCCTTTTGTTGTCTTAGATTTCAAAATGGCGCAGTATGGGGATATTACCTCAGATAGTTTTTGAATGCACTGAAGTCACCCTCTCTGAGTTCGGCTAGGATATATATAATACGTACCTAGTGTATTGTTTTAAAAAAATATCTAACGATGTTGGGAGAATTGTTGGGAGAATTGATCATTGCCGAGGCTCTGCCGAGACAATTATCAATTCCCACAACAGAGTTAGATATTTTTTTCATACAATACACTAAGTACGTATATATCTATCTTATAACCTCTATTTGCCTAGTTTTCATCGATAATTCTAGCAGAAATGCAGGTTTCTAAAGATAACTTCATAATATCATTGTTCTAAAAATAACTATGGGATATCATGAAAAATATCATACGGGATGTTATCACACGGATATTTGTATAGTTATAAAATAAAGTGCTATATTGCCCAAACTGAGGTTTTTCTGGCGTTAGCCATTGTTTCGTCTACCATCTTCTTTGTCTCCTACGGCGACAACCATTTCCGCATTGGGGGCCCCATGTGAATGCCATGTCCGAGGTTTAAGAGAGCTTACTGTTGTAGCAATAGACCAAGCTGCTAGATTGCCCTTCCAACATTCATTATATCATACACTAAATTAAAGTTTGTCGGGTTTTATCGCTTATATATCATTTTAATGAAAAAAAAACCGACAACAGTCTGCTGAACAAAGATTTGCCAGCTATTCATCACCGACATCACCGATCTTTGACCGGTGAACACATACGGATCACTGGTTGTATCCGATGGAAAACGATAGACCTCTGGTCGAACACCGATCAATCACCGACTGCCCGATTGACAACCGTTGTAAAAGCGACGACAGCCGATGTTAAATTAAGCAAATAGGCGATCATCACCGACCAAGCTCCTAGTGGCAAGCTATTTGTCGCCTACTAATAACCGATCTACTATCTTTTTTACCGATCAATTAGCTATTTATCGCCGATACCCTGTTACACATAAAGTCTGAAATGATGACACCGATGACAACCGATCATATGAGAGAAATAATTCACCGATCAAGGACCGATTTAAGTTTCATCGTATGTGTAACTGCCCCATTATGTATCAGGACCGCACTTCTCGGATGAACCTTATTCACCTAAGACATAGGCGTATCTAGGACTTTGAAACTTTTACGCACTCAGAAGGCGACAACCAATGAATGTATAGGATGAATGCGATATTAGAACTGTGACAAAAGATGGATGCCCTCTGTCCGATCCCTTTATATGATTTGATGTTTGGTGAATGATCAAAACATGAATAAGCTGTAGTTTCGATGTTATGATCATTCGTAAACGATATTTTCCAAGAGATTTTTTTTTTCTTTTACGCACTTGCGTAAATTGCGCAATGGGAATTGTGCCCTTGTAAAGGGTCCAGTATCACCTACCTTTTCCGAATTCACATTTGAGAGTTTATTCGGAATATCTTCCAGAGAACCGCTATGGCCATCTGTAACACTAACAAAGAATATCCATAGCAATGATAATAGCGAACCCATTTCACACATTGAATGATTTGTCAACAATTGAACAACACTAATGAAATATTTATCGATTAAGAGTCAATAACGTTAATTATTATGAATCGATTCACAAACCGGTGTTTCACCTATTTCATCAAAATTTACCCCATTTCCCTCTCTAAGAATTCAATAGGAAAAACATTGTTACGAAAGGAGAATATTCTAAATTAAACCTCGTTTTTCGTGGTTATTTTCAGGTATGGCTCAGTTGCGGACTTATTGTTCGTAAGAGTCACCCAATGGAACATTCTGACACACTTTTTTTGAAACAGGTCTAGTAGGTTAGTAGATGTCAACCAAAGATTTAACATTAACAAGAACCGTCGGTGACGAGTAATGCTAACCGAATAGGTGCTTATTGATAATTCAGTATGCTTTAAATAAACATTAAAAATTTACTTTAAACAGATTACCGTGACATCTTGTTGGTTAGTTTATGCTGGAGGGTTCCCAGGGTTGTGGAGAAAAAGTTTAGGACCGATTAGTGGGAGAAATGTAATGATATCACATGAAGCGCCTTTTGAAAGACATGTTTATTTGAAATATATTTCTAACCAGTGTTTGTCTCAAGTTAATTAATATAACAGTAGCTCATGCTAAGGCGAATTTGACAATTAATTTAATGTTTTTTGGTGGATAATCAAACAGGACCACCAACTACAGAACTTATGTTCAGCTGTTAAATGCTGGAAGGTAAAAAGGCCCGAGTCGAAAAAGGGCCATTATTTGCACAAAATGCTTCTATTTTTTAATCATTTAAAATTTTTAAAACTTTTCAAAATTTACTGTCTTTGCAAATCAAAAGTTTAAGCAAATTGTGAAGTTTTTATGTTACAAATGAGTGACTTTCATCAAATGACCTTGACCTTGACCTATGACCTTGACATTGTTATGAATATGACGGTATTGTCACAAGGAATGCACTTGTGAAATTTCAAGGCTCTATGACTTACTTATCCAAAGTTACGGCTAATATTAGTACAAAAATTTGACCTTAAAAAATCTTGACCTTGACTGATGACCTTGAACTTGATACGAACAGAAAGGCTTTGTCTCAGTTAATCATCTTGTGAAATAAAAAGACCCAATCACTTTCCATATAAAAGTTATGGCTAATGTTTTTTGTGTTTGACCTTGAGCTTAGTATCAACATAAAGGCCTTGTCCCCGGCAATCATTATGAGAAAAATGAAAGCCCTTTCACTTACCATTCAAATGTTACGTCCAATGTTAAACTTTGATTTTTTTTCACAAATTCGCTTGAAAATGACATTGACCTTGACTAATAGCCTTGAACTTGGTACCAACAGAAAGGCCTTTACCCAGGCATTCATCATGTGAAATATGAAGGTCCTATCACATTTCATTCAAAGGTTATGGCTTATGTTTAAGTCTTTATTTTATTTGACGAATTCGACCTTGAAAAATGACCTTGACCTTGGCTGACGACCTTGAACCTGGTACCAACAGAAAGGGCTTATCCCAGGCAAATCACATGTGAAATATGAATACCATATCTCATTCCAATTACAAGTAATGGCCAACTTTGAGTTTTATGATGGAAATTATTGACCTTGACAATTTGACCTTGACATTGGGTGAGATCCTTGCCTTAGTCTCTTATTGATAGGTCTTGCAAAAGCAATAATCATTTGAAATATGAAGGCTATATCACTTATCATTGCCAATTTTCTTTATTCTGACCTTGACACTTGACCTTGACTGATGACCTTGAACTTAGTCGCAACAAAAATGGTTTGTCACAAGCAATGCACATGTGAAATATGCAGACTATAGCTGTAACCAATTAAAAGTTATTGATGGCCAATATAAGTTTTTGCATGACAAAAAGAGAGTTTACGTAAAGCTAATAATATTTAGGCTTCTTTTCCAATGAAACGCTTTTTTAAACGTAAATTTTCGATACTTGTGTGTCATGAGGATCTAATTTGCTCATGAAATATGAAATTCCATAAAATTCTGACCATTAGACTAGGAAAAATTGGCAAAAACTAATTTTCTACCTTAAGGTCCCTTTTTCCAAGACGCAGCCTTAAATCAAGAAAGTTCAAAGAAGATCACTTGGATTTTTTGTAAGAAGATTAAATATCAAGTTTCAACCAATGAGGCCCAGGGGTTCCTGAGATATGATGTCGGACGGACGGACGGATGGAAGACCGGACGGACGGACGCACAAGCCGACGACTATAAGCCCCCCCCCCCCCGAATTTTTTTCGGGGAGAATGAAAATATTTACGGGCTAATCAGAATTTCGTCAACATTTGTTGAAGAGGGCCACCCAATGAAAATTCTGTTAAAATGTCTTCTAAATATGCCCAGTAGTTCAGGAGGGAAGAAATTTTAAGAAAGTTGACGACACACGGCACCCGAGCATATTAAATTATTTTCCAGGGGGATTTCAAAGGCTCAGATGACATGTAATTCATTTAATTACCTAAGAAAATAAACATCATTACTAAATGGGTCTAAATTTTAAGGTGATAAGCAACCAAAACACTGTATTTACAACTCATACACTTCATATTAAATTGGATTACTATGCAACAGCATTCGTGTTCAAATATGAATGAAGATTCAATTATTTTAGAATTTTTAGAAAATCAAGGACTCAAGCATGTTCAAAGTGGTAAATCGGCAAAATAAATGTTGAAGTAGATCGCTTCTTAATGGAATAACAAAAGATGAAATCTGCCACTAAATTTTTAAAAAAAGAACTTACGAAACGATTTTCTTATTGTTATCTAAAGTTAGTCTGTAGTCTCCATATAACAATTCATCTGGACTGACAGGGGCGAATTTGAAACGGTATTGAATAATCTAAAAAGGCTTAATCGGTCCAGTGGATTAGGACGGGAAGAATAATTTTAGGATTTTCGGCAATATTCGGCCTTTCTATTACCATGGAAACCAGAGTTTATGATGGAATTAGAGTCTTTTAATAACTTTTGAAAATCTTAATTTAAGGAACATCCCTGCCAAGTTTCAGCTAGATTGGCCTAGTGGTTTAGAAGGAGATGTTTAAAGAAATTGTTGACGGACGTACAGACGGACGATGGACGGACGAATGATTGATTGATTGAATGGAGTTTTACGCCGCTTTCAACATTTTTTTCAGTTATATCTCGGCGGCTGGAGCACCTAACAATAGTTTCCTAGTATTTCTCTCACCAGTGCAACTACCACATCCTTTCCTAGCCTCTAGTTGCTATCTCACATAGGTCTACGATTATCAACCCATTGAGATGGACGGACGAAGCACGGCAAGTGATCACAATAGCTCACTTGGAACACTTTGTTTCAGGTGAGCTAAAAAAATAAAAATATAATAATTTCATAATCTTTCGTACCACTATAAAAGGTTAATAAGCAGGATATATGTAAGTGCAGAATCATAACAATGTGAAAGGATGACTGTCATATGCACTTACGTATTTCCTATTTTAGATCGAATGCAATTGATACTTGGGTGTCAATAAATAAAACGGGAAAATCAAATCCGCGTAAGTTGGTTTTGACAAATTATTAACATAAACAGATGACTGTTAAAATGAGAGTTAATAAATTAAATGAAAAGTTTTAAGATAAATTTTAAAAAAGTGATGCTGATAAAAATATAATTGATGATACCAATGTGAACCATAGTGACCGAAAAAATTGGTTGATGTTTATAAAGAATATTATACAGTAAGAATGTGAAAAAAGTATAGGAAAGGGGAAGGCAGAAAAATGTGAAAGGAAAGACAATGAATTGAAAGAGAAAAAAGATAGTTAACGAAAAAATATACCATATTAATTTCAAGACTTAGAATCACCCCCTAAGAACTGTTACAACGGACAAATACCTCTGCATGAAAACATGATAAGGATTCGCAATGAAAACTGTTAAGGCGTCTGCTAATTTGTTTGAATACATGTTGGTTTAGACATTATTTGTACATCCAGAAGACACGTCAGACTTCTTATATATTCCTATTCTATTCCTTAGATAATTAATAATCCTGATAGAAATATTTTTGATATTGATATTTCGGTAAAATAGAGTTTTGATGTAAATTTGATCGAAAAACGACGTTTCGTCTATTTCTTTTTAGAATTTTAGAAGAGAAAGAAGAAATTCTGAAACATTTTATCTGTTTGGCGTTAAAACCCATCAGTCTTCTCTATTATACCCGTTATCTAAAAGGAATGTCTTCTGTTTCGAAACGTATATGCATTATTTCAATTGTATGTGTGTGTTACGAACTCTGCCTAATTCTTTTGGTATGTTACAGTATCTTCCCTACAGTGTTACAAACTCTGTCATTGATATTGCATATAAAAATCCCAATTTTCTTGACGCCAGGATTTTCTAAAAACACAAAAAGAAAGCGCAACGAAATCCGAATTATCTTATATCTACGTCTTTTCTGCGAAATACGAGGTAGGCGGGAAGAAAAGTCCCAAAAGTTCTTTTTAATGCGATTTATCTAAAAATAACATTCTGATCTCCTTTTTAATTTATGAAAAACAGTATGCCTTCCTTCTTTTCGATTATATCTGTCTTACTTTCAGGATAAGAAAGCACTCGCAAATGTTAATTTTTCGAATTCCTATACATGGTAGTCTAATCAACATCGTAAAACATTCACCTGCTTTAAATGAAAGGTACCTTGTCAAGAAAGTGTAAGCTTAAAATCCCAAAATCGAAATGGATCGAACATTCTCAAAATCATCGGTTAAAATCTCTTCTGCAAATGACGGTGTTACAATTGTTCGCGCAGCATTTTTTCAATATGAAACTTTCCAATATGAAACTTTTGTTCAACAAAATCTAGTTTTGCTGTTTTTAAAACATGTAATAAATGGGCCGTGGTGCCAATTTTATACCTAGACCTGTTTACAAATGGGTACCATCAGCCAAGTCCATTGTTTAAGTTGCTTTGGACACTAATTTGCATTGAAGTAAATACGAGAATTGAAGGGAAAAGAACCTTTATTCGGTCTAAATAAAAGGTCAATTAAACCTTCTGAACTATCTCCGAGATTTGTATAAAAAAGGTCAAAATAGCTAGCCATGCTCTGATCTAAACAATTTCTATGAGGATAGACCCGCCGAAGTACTAGATGATTATATTTTTTAGTTTTTAAGTTTTTCGAAATCACAGGACGTCCACGAGAGCCTGGGACGCTCTGACGCCTCCTTTCCTGCGAAAAAGTTCAAGAACTGGTTCTAGAACGTGAATTGGCAATTCAAGAACAGTCGATCTAGCTCTTGAACCAGTTCTAGAACTAGTTCTTGATCTTCTTGTACTAGATATCGAACCAGTTCTTAAATTTGAGTTCAAGGGTTGGGATAATTTCACCAATTATCATAAGGCTCTTTTTACATTTATACTTCACCGCCCTGACTCTAATGCTACAACGAATATATTGTAATCAAATTTCCTTGTTGTTTTCTTCTGATGTTGGAATAATAATCATGTGAAAATTTGAAGTAAATCGGAAAGAGATTGTGGACTCTTTTGGGAAAATAAGTATATGTTAACAGACGGGCGGACGAATAGACATACAGGAAATCATTGCTAGAATAGCTAATAATTCCCTTTCCAATACATAAAACATAAGAAATGTATTCCGTAAGAATCTGTAACCTATAATAGTGATGTAGTTACTATACTGTAACACTCTCTGTCATGCACCGTAACATATATTTCATTATATTCTTTCGATTTTTTTTATTTTCAGTTGTGATAATACGGAGGAAAAATATTACCAATTATTCAATTGGAATTATTGTTTGAGATTGCATGAATTTCCAATATGAAACGCAATCTAAAAGCTTATAATGCATTTACTTTGAAAAATGACACACATCAGTTCTAATTTCCCTTTAATCTTCAAAGTTCTAGTTATTTGCAGGATAAGATATGAAGGTAAATGATTATGCGGAGTATAAGACTGTAAAAGTTACACTCGTCTTTTTTAAATTCGATGGATAAAAGATATTATTTTGAAAGGCGTGGCGTTTTTGTTTTTCGTGAGTACAGAAATCGTGACTGTTTTCATTGCGAATCCTTAACATGTTTTCATGCAGAGGTATTTGTCCGTTGTAACAGTTCTTAGGGTGTGAGAATTGCGGTAACAACAAAATTTTTTAAAAGAGACACTTGAGTGCATCATCGAAGGAAAGAAACATAATTAATTCTAATATGATCATATAATGATCTTTCATTCTTTCGAAATACTTCGTTTAACAATACTTTTTTCTCTCGGCTAAGAGGGAGCTTCCAAAAGTATTCTAGTCCAAAATAAAAATAAAGGATATCTCAGTCGCAGTTTATGTGTGTTATGAAAGCGATGACATGGGTAGCCTTCTAAAATGAAAAATCTATAAAGGAAAGGACTACGACATAAATAATAGCGAATTCGTGAATTTCAATCCACCGTTCAAAATTATGAAAATAGCGACACTCTTCTTTAAATATTTTTAATACTTTTCTCTTCATATTTTCTTCACAGGCAATAAACATCTACAAAATGGACTTCAACAGCGAGCTTTTCCAAAACTGGGCCCGGATTGCACTGGCTCTCAACTATGCACGTGGACCTTTAGGGAAATTTGTTGAGCCAACAAATATTCAACAACACCAAAGAATATTGAAGAAGATACATGCTGGAATTCATTGCTCTACCTGCTCCTTTCAAGACGCAAAGAAATGCCCGCACAAGATATGTGACAAACTTCTGGACGAGATTAAAGCTGTTCATAGGTTTGGAAGACCACTGACTACCAACACGAATCTAGGTATTTGTTGGAGAGAACACTGGGAGTTCGCCAAATGTTTTATGTCTGCTGGGTACAGAGACATCCATACTGCTTCCCAAACAGATTTCACAGGTTTTGTTAGTATTGTGATTAACAACAAGGAATTTGAG
Source organism: Fragum whitleyi (assembly GCA_948146395.1). NCBI lineage: Eukaryota > Metazoa > Mollusca > Bivalvia > Cardiida > Cardiidae > Fragum > Fragum whitleyi. The sequence continues at coordinate 5,000,387 of OX411554.1, forward strand.
ACATGCGTTACGGAAGACCTGGGTAATCCCAACAACATTTTCTGTCTGGTAAAGTGTTTGATATCATTTTCATTAATTTTATATAAAAAAAGCTTCTTTAATCAACTGTTAAAGAAACAAACTTTGTCAAGGCAATTACATCCATACAGGGTCTAACGTTCAGAAAAAAAGCAACAAAAAACAACAACATAGATAACACGGGTGTATTCCTATTCGGTGAATATTGAAAGCAGTTTAAGGTCAGATGTCCAACATGTTGTATTCTGCCTACTCTTTAGATACATAAGACCAATTTTATTCCCATAATAGATCTGCTTCTATCAGACAAAAATGAGTTATTAAGCTCTCTCAAGGGGTCTAAAATAGACTTACTTTGGATTAGTAAACAAGAAGAAGCATGGTTTTCATATCATTTTTTTTCAGGCAAGAGAAGTTCGAAACAACATTATGCATTCTCCAAACTTTGAAATTAGCAAACCATCATTCGAGTATAATCTCAAAGTGATTACAGATATGCTTTATGAGATCATCGCTAGCTATCATGCTTTGCCTCAAGTCTATCAACGAAAAGAGTTCGAAATAGATGACGTACGGTTGGCGATTTCGAAAATAAAGAACGTAAGTCTAAGTCCAAATATATACTACTCAAAATTTGCGAAGCACCAAAACTTGTTTATACTATAATTTCGGGAAAAAATGAAAAATTGATTATAATAATGTTTGAAAATAGTCGATTGTTATCAGTTTATAAAATTTTAAGAAGAAAATTAAGTCTTATAACGATAACAAGACCTTCAATGTAGAACAAGCATGGAGTCCTAGAAATTGGTCAATTTTCATGAAAATTGAAAATAATCGAATTTGACCCAAAAAAGTGTTCTTCAATTGCATTTCGTTCAATAACGAATATAAGGGCCGGCACTGTCAATAACAGCCTGACAGCGCCTTTGCATACTCCTGGTAAAGTTCTGGATTTCTCTTTGGGGAATAACAGACCATTCTGCTCTAAGGATCTGGCCGAGCTATTGGAGTGTCCTTGGCTGGACCTGGCGAGCCTGAACTCGGACCTGAAGCTCATTCCACATATGCCCTATCGGATTTAACTCCTGTGAGCAAGCCGGCCAATCCAGAAGTGGAATGCCCTCTTCTTGGCGATACTCTTGGCTTCGGGCCGTGTTTTGCCGGGCATCATCTTGGATTTACATTAATCCATCCCCAATAGCACCAGTGTAAAATCTTACGTTGGTATTGAGGAACTCATCAATGTACCTACGAGCTGTTAGAGTACTTTTATAAAATAACAAGATCGGTCCGCTAATCCCAGCTGATGCCACCCAAAACCATAATGTACCCACCCCAATAACGATCGTGACTAGCAATGTTTGCTGCATGAAACCTCTCCCATGGGCTTCTCTTATCGGTGTAGTACAGGCAATACCTGGACTCATTCGTGAATAGCACGGGGCGCCAGCGTCTAATGCGCCAGCCAACGTGGTCCAATGCTCATGTTAACCGACGCCGACAATGGGACAGCGGAATACGGATACATGGTCTTCTTGACCTCAGGTTATGCTCATGCAGCCGTGTTCGTATGGTTTGAGTCGAAACTCGCACTCCCGAGGCGTTTTGAAGGTTGGAATGTAGCTGCGTTGACGAAGCAAACCTGCTCCACCATACCTGCAACACGCCACAATTATTCGACACATAAATGTCGTCTGACATTTGGATTTGCCATGAGTAATGACTTAAATAAAGTACCGAAAAGCAGAAACTAAGCATCTACACGAAACCTGTACATGTAGAAAATGAAGAAGGACAGGCAAGAAACCGGGGTTCCTCATTTTGCACGAGTCTCGCGAGAAAATTGCGTGTCAAATTTGTTAATGTATACATTAAATATCTTGTCAATACATCATTGTATATTTTAAACACGAACAGGAATGTTTTTTTTTTTTTTTTTTTTTGAATCAGCTCACTTAGGACAGCGACAGAGTTTGGTGCTTAGCAAACTTTGAGTAGTATATTATTAATCGAAATATGTATAATAAGTAAATATATTATACAAATGAAAAAGGTGAAATTCTAACACACGTTGTTTTAATCCAACATTCAAACGCAGTGATATTAATTTGACAGTATTGTTTCTATGCACGTAGTGTCCAAGTCAGAAAATCTAAGGATTAAGAGTTATTAACATACATTTGAAGTCCTTAATATTTTTATCCATATGTCTCTGCTCAAAAAGTGTTTCCTAAAGTGACCACTCATTCACATGTATGACTTTAACTATCGCCTTACGAACACAGGGCTTTTGTTTAACCCTTTAACCATGACTTTGACCGGAAAAAAAAATTTGAAAAGTCAAAGGGGTCAAAATGACCTTTCAATTGTTCAGTATTTCATCCCGATACTGCTTCACAATGAATGTATAACAATCAATTGTTTCCTTTATAAATTTATATGGGATTTTTAAGAATCTCATAAAGATATGAAGGAAACGATTAAAGAAAGCAATCAGTATAACCAAGAAAAGGTTACTTATTATCCGTTTTCTATATTGTTTGGACCCTTTCAAGACTAGTTTTGATCCCTAGAAATTTGTAGTCAAGGGGACAATGACTCCTAAATTTGAAAAATAAGCACTAGCCCTACGTACATCGTGATTAGTATTATAAAATAAATTTTAATAAAATTATGACCTTTCATCATGAATCATTATAATCTTGATGAAATCTAGATAAAATTAAAAAAAGATTTGCGATTAAAAATTCAAAAAGTATTGTTTTAATCAGATTACGACTACAAAACTTGCTAAGATTGATTTATGCCATGCCGCTCTTATGGCGATCTCAAGAGAGGGAGAACACCGTGATATCGCCCTAAACGTAGTGAGATCGCATCGGGAACGCCTTGAACTCTGAAGGTCGACAAAGGGCGCAATCTCGTCGCGCGCACTTTAAGCAGACAAAAAACAATAACCGTGGGATCGCGACGAGACAAGATGATAGTGAAAGCGTCATGAGATCGCGCCAACAACGCCGCGAAAGCGCCGTGTCATCGCAAAACGAGTGCAGTGAAAACGACATATACAGGCAGTGGTGCCTGTAGGGTGGCTATATTGCGATCTACTTTCCCTACCGCGCTTCTACGGCTTGTCTACAACGATGTTGAGAAATGTCAATCAAAGCATAGAGTTTTTATATATTCTGATCGTATCAAGACGTTTATTTAGTTGTGAATGTGAGGCGAAAGGCAAGATTGTTGATAACGTAACCCTACCAAGAACAGCCTCAAAACGATATTGATATTATGCATAACAAAATTTCCTTTTCCATTACAATATTGCTTATTCAAAAACATAAAAATAACAAGGTTTACGAGTAGGCATAACTCATAGCTAAATAATCTCTAATGTCCGAACAACGCCGTGGGTCTATTCTCGCCATGAGAACGCAGTAGAGTCGTCACGAGATCGGGATATAAGCTGTAGGATCTCCATCAGTGCAGTAGAAGCGTTGTAGGAGCGCCAGTGATTTGAAGTAGAACGCAATTCAGCGCACTCAGGCGTTAAACCATTTATCGGCTCTCTGCAAATGTTAAAACCCTCTAAAACGTGAATTAAGCCTATAATATTGGTCATGTATTTCAAATTTAGATGGACAATCACTCCACACTTTTTGTTAAACGAACGCGGAATTTAATTTTATAAAGAATTGATCACCATGTCAAATATTAAAAAGAAACATGTTTTTACTCTAGGGTCAATATGTTTCTTGCTCACTCATATAAAAAAGTGCTCATAACAATAGGACCATGATGGTCCTATATCGCTCACCTGAGTATGTCACTCATAACTTGTCAACCATGTTATGAAAACCAGAATTTGTTTGATGTACATTAAGGTTGGTTAAATTCGTCCTATTGCAACTTGATTTTTGTTTAGTTTCGTAAATTTTCAACTTTTCTCTTATCATGGCATATTCTTTAAACAAATTTAGAAGACCTTCACCCAAGGAGCATTCTTGCCAAGTTTGTTTCAGCTTGATTGGCCCAGTGGTTTAGGAGAAAAAGATTTTTTCTAACATTTTCAGCCATTTTCGGTCATTTTTCAGACTTTCCGTTATCATGAAAACTAGAGTTTTTAATGAAATTGAATTCTTTTAACAACTTTTGAAGACCTTCACCCAAGAAACATCCCTGCCAAGTTTCAGCTTGATTGGCCCAGTGGTTTAGGAGGAGAAGATTTTTTTCTAATATTTTCAGCCATTTTCGGCCATTTTTCAGATTTTCCGTTTAGCAAGGAAAATAGAGTTTTTGATGAAATTAAATTCTTTTAACAACATTTGAAGACCTTTACCCAAGGAACATCTCTGCCAAGTTTCAGCTTGATTGGCTCAGTGGTTTAAAAGAAGAAGATTATTTTTTTCTGATATTTTCAGCCATTTTAGGCCTTTTTCAGATTTTCCGTTACCATGGAAACTAGAGTTTTTGTTGAAATTTTATTCTTTTAACAACTTTTGAAGACCTTCACCCAAGGAATATCCCTCTTAAGTTTCAGCTTGATTGGCCCAGTGGTTTAGGAGGAAAAGATTTTTTCTAACATTTTCAGCCATTTTGGGCTTTTATGTAACCATAGCAACCAGAGTTTTTGACGAAATTTTATTCTTTTAACAACTTGTAAAGAGTTTTACCCAAGGAACATTCCTGCCAAGTTTCAGCTTAATTGGACCCGTGGTTTAGGAGGAGAAGATGTTTAAAGAAATTGTTGACGGACGGACAGACGGACGGACAGACGGACGGACGGACGACGGACAGTGAGGGATCACATAGCTCACCATGAGCACTCTGTGCTCAGGTGAGCTAATAAAAAGCCATATTTTCTGAGCCAACTACTATATAAATTTCGTAGATTTTTTCATGGTATGGCAATATTTTTTTTACCACTACTTAAAAGCAAAAATGAATATTTTCGTTTCATAGCACTTTTTGTAGGGAAAAATGTCTTCATCCAATTGTTTCAAACCGATACAATGAAACTCATTTAAAGTAATTGCAAATATGTATTATGTAATTGATCTGATTTATTGTAGCTTAAAAACTACAAGCTTTCTCAAGCCGACACCAGACATGTCATATTACAAGGACACGAAGCATTGAAAAATTTAGAGAAAGAAATCAAACAAGCTGTTTTAGATACAGAAGCTGTTTGCAAAAAAGAAATACAGAAAGTAACAGAAGAAGGAAAAGTTCAAATATATGACACTGTGACAGGAGGTAAAATAGAGATAGGAGAAGACATAAACCAAGGAGTGAGGCTTATAAAGAAAACATCAGTAGATGGATCGGGGCAAATTTCTGCAGTAGCTCAAGAAGAGACAATAAAGATAAGAGATAAAGGAGACGAAATGGTAACAGTGATCTGCCATAAAACAAAAGAAGCTACTAAACAAATCGTTGTTACTGCGGAATCAGAGGCAGTTAAAATACGTCATTTCATGAAATATGCCGACGAGAGCAAAGCAATCATTGACGAAAAAATAGAAAATTTTAAACAAGACAGTGAAAAACTCCTCAAAAATGCAGTTTCGGTGGACGAGATGATGGACTTGTGTAACAGAGAAATTCAAAATCTAACTGAAAGGTGTATGGATGGAATGTGCGAGTTAGCCACAAAGATATGCAAATCCATCGATGATGATTACAAAGGTAATCTTTTCATTCTAATTGTTTAATGTTTATATGGCGGAAGTACTGAAATCAATTAATGGAACAGTTTTATTTCGGTTTAAAAAAAACTAAGATAAGACTTAGAATATGCCTGTACTTATTGATAACTTAAAACTGCTAAATATAATCTCTATCAATTCTTTTAACTTAAGTTCTTCAAGGCAAATGTGCGTAACAGATGCACCGCATAGCAGCGATACAATTCAAAATCAAGAATGGAAAAAGTTGTGAAACGAACCTGATAACTTCCTACCAGTTTGACGTCACAGTAGATATTACATGACGTCACAACGTCCTGGTTAAAAAGAAAGCGCGTTAAAGAGTCTTTAAGAGTAAGTTACTGCTGAAATTAGACTTCTATACCGCTTCTTTTGTGAAATAGACTATAAATGAGAAAACGGATAATGCTAATTGAATGAGAAAAAAATCGATTGATTGATTGAATGGAGTTTTACGACGCTTTCAACATTATTTCAGTGATATTGCGGCGACTGGAGCACCTAACAATGGTTTCCTGGTATTTCTCTCACCAGTACAACTACCACATCCTTCCCTAGCCTCCTGTTGCTATCTCACATAGGTCTACGATTATCAACTCATTGGTGAGAGACAAATAGTCGGAAAGAATGAGTGCCGCCGTCGGGGATCGAACCAGAAAAAATCGAACGTGTCACTGTAAAGCCTAGTAGGTTTCATGCTTACAAATATATTTGAAGATCTATTAAGGTTTTTTGTGTGTTATTTTTGTATATGTGACTCGGATGTAAATGGCTAACTAGAACGATCTTTGATAGACGAATCGCAGGGTTAACGGTGTCCATAAAACCGTTCGAGGATGGCATGGACATCGTACTGGTAAGAACATTGAAAAATTGGCCCAACTAAAACTTTTTTTTGATTCATTCACTCAGGACTTCATTCGTGGCTTTCCAATTCTCAATCAAAATGATTTGTCGTAATCGCTCCAAAGTTAGAAGAACTCCAATCATTTAATGATTTTATTGACAAGCGTGAATTTAAAAGTCTCTGATTGGTGTTCGACGACACACAGATCTATTAATGATACATTAAATCCTTAAATATGATCGATCACTTTCAATCAAAGCCGTTGAATTCATTCAAAAATTATTCATTCCACTTATTCCACAGACATTCTGCCAAAGTTTAGAGAAAACCGGGCCAAAATTGCGGCACTGATTGTGGAAACAAGAAAATCGTCATTGAGACCTACTTTCCCGTGATTTCATATGGATTCGCAAAATTTGTTATAGGGATAATCCTTGGAACCTGACAATTGTTTTTAATAAAGTTCCACGAATATATAGCCATATTTATGTCCTGTAAATAAAAAGACATTATGGCCTATTAACCTAATATAATTTGGATCCACATTTTCTAAAGGATTTATCTTTTTACCTGACAAACATTCTAACCAATTCTTTTGACTGGGTTTTTCTGCCCCAAAAACAAAATTTTTGTAAAGCCTCATTTTCGTGTAATGTCAAATACTGGATTTTTGAGAGGGATAATCTACCCCTATTGTGACCTAACAATCATGCTAAAGAAGTTTCATGAAGATTTGATCATATTTGTGGTTTGTATAGTGTTAACAAGAAAATGTCATTTAGGTTTCTCTTCCGTGTATAATTTGGATCGTTCCCGTTCTCCATAAGGATCTTTCTTTTGACCAGACACTAAGTTTTGTGGATATTTTGCCATATTGTTGGCCCCTAGAGTGTATAAAGAATATTAAGGCCCATTTTCCTGTGATATTGAGTGGATCCTTTCCATTTTCAATTGGGTAGATCCTCGTGACCTGGCCCTGACCATTATTCTAAATAAGTCAAGAGTAGACCAAATTGTGGCTGCGCATAGACACCTGAATAGTTGACGTCTGACAACTCAAGACTCAACACGCACAACGGACATTTAATGATCACAAAAGAACATATTGAGCTCTGATGAGCTAAAAAGAAACTAGTAAAGACATGAAGAAATCAAAGTACTGAAAGCACTGAAAGCTAGCAAAGTATAGATATTTAAGAAATCTTCCTTTGAAAATTATTATGATACAAAATTAGGGTTAAAACAAAGCGAGGAGATTAAAAGCATTCTTTCGAATGAGTTCTTTTTTGAATATAATTCTCCCAAGTGACCTTACAATATAGTGTGCAAAGTGAAAATTCTGGTCAAGCAAAGTCATTACTTTGCACACATGTGACATTCTTGGAAATCTACACGCTAATACGCTGTACAACCGTGAGTGTGAAATATTTCTCATAAATCCCGATTTCCCCCTCTCCCTTTTTCTGTTCAAATGTTCTCATTTTCTAATTGAGTCCCCTTTCTGACATAATAAGTATTTTTCTCATTGTTAATCACGGGTGAGCCAAATTTTCATGTCCCTAAGTTTGTATTTTCAGATGAACTTTGCTCTTTCAGAAGGTTTTATCATTTTGACTCACAAACTGAACAAGTTTCATCATAAATGCACTAAATATATGGCCCTTAGAACGTATTCAAAGAAAGTGTCAACAGGTATCCTTTCCTCGTGTTTTCATATGGAATATTTCAAATTTTAATTCATACGGTTCATCTTAATGATCGACAAACATAGCTATCCAATATTCATGAATTGTCGCCCCTATGATATAAACACTAAAGAGAGTTGGTGACGAACGACGAACAAGGGATATCTAATTATCACGCAGCTCTCCATATTGAAGCCCGATTTCTCTTACGAGCTTAATTAAGTATGAGGGGGCCGAAACTGTAGACTTACAATGCTCTAAAGGGCCAAGATCAGGAATTTTTGTAATTCCATGTTGGAATTTCAGGATTTTTGTTTTACGAAATAAGGAATTTTTACCCCCCCCCCCCACACACACACAAACACTTTCCATTTTGTACTGCGCACTTTGTAAATGCTTGTTTCCTTATTAAAAATAAGTTTGTGTAGTTCTTCAATAATAAATGACTACCAAGCGTTAAAACTTCTAGCTTTAAAATGACTTAAAAATGTAGGTACGAGCTTTGGTTGCGAAATCACCTTTCATTACTTTCATTTAAAAATTCATGGAAACTGAAATGAGAATCTGTGGCCTAGGAAATGCGGCTTACTTAAATTTTAATTACGTTTTCCATTCGGCGATATTACGGAAACTGATGATTAATGCAGGTTTATTGTTATCGCAATGTCGTTCAAAGGGTGACGAACGTACTAGGTAGTGTGCAAATATATGTTCTAAACTTATTTAAAATTACCCAGAATTATCCGAATAGCAGAAGACAAGAAAACCTCGTCATTTCAAACCCCTCTTCAGACATGTTGCTGTAGACACTATAAGGCGTGATTAAGATTTCCCCGTATTCTCTGAAAATGCCGTTTGTAAACGAGGATAGTCGATTGACCTTTCGGAAATGTTTTCCGGTAGCGTCTATTTTCACTTCGGATAAAACCAGTAGATTTATTTTAAGATTTTTAGAAAGGGGTATTTCAAAATTTCATTGGTCAGAGCTGTATAAATTACCTTTGATCTTACGCATAATTCCCTGATTTGAATTTCGTTTGTTTCAAAAAGCCAATCAAAGGCATTCCTCGCCAAATGCATCCAACAAAGAAAAGTAATGACAGAAGCGGTAATGACGAGTCGCTTACCCGACAAGATAGCGCCGCCGTCATACCGCGCGTCGGACTGTGAATCTAGAGGTCCCGGATTCGATCCTCGACGGCGGCACTCATTCTTATCGATCATTTGTCTCTCACCAATGGTCTGATAACCGAAGACCTATATGATATAGCAGCTGGAGGCTAGGAAAGGACGTGGTGGTTGTACTGGTGAGAGAAATACCAGGAACCCATTGTTAGGTGCTCCAGCCGCCGCGATATAACTGAAGAAATGTTTAAAGCTGCGTTAAACTCCATTCAATCAAACAACAGACAAGATAGCGTAATCATTTAGCGACAGTGTATTATCTGCGCGTTTCATATGACTTGTTTTGGTCAGCTATAATATGTATGTTCGCCTTGATTATCGATTTTTTGCATATATGTGGACTTACTTTAAATCCTTTATTAGGTAAATTCGTAAAACGTCCGGGGTCAAATAACAGGACGTTTTTCTTGAATCGGTTTAACATTAGGGGAGACTACTTTTTATGGCGAAGGCATTCATGTATTTAGCGGTTAAGCCGCCGAGGGCAGTTTGCACTCAATTGAACTTGGAGGCTTCTTCACGAGTTTCAAGTCATCCATTTTATTTTAATTAAACTATTCGTTTTGGTCCTAGAATACCAACCATGCTAAGAAAACCCATAGCTGAAAAATGGCTGTTTCTTGAGAAATTCCGAGGTTTTATGAACACCTTGGTGTCGTTCGCCTAGGCGTTGTTGTTGGCGGGACAAACTAAAATATTGTCCATATCTCTGTAAGTTTTGAAGATATCTTCATGAAGTTTTACACGTGTTTTCAGCATCACAAGACTATCACGGCAATTAAGATGGGTGAATTATTTTTGTAAGAGTAATCCCCCTTTCTATTTAGATTTTTTGCATTATCCAGCACCTGCAGCCGAGCGTTGCACCCGCAGGCGATGCTTTTGTTAAATAATATTTTCAATTTATTCAATTTATACTTTTTGTAACATCGAATTTCGTTTTAAGTGTCGATAGTTTTGAACCCTCAAAAGTTAGAAAATCCATCAAACTTGGATCGAAAAACAGCAGCCGAAATGGTTGATTTTACGACCTTATTTGCTGTAACGGTCGACCAAATATTGTCTATTTAGTTGAATCTTGAATTCATTCAAAATAATTCCCATAAGAATTGTTAAAAACAAAGTGATTCATTGTGGTTCATATTACATCAATTTCATTTTTTCAGGAGATGTTTTTCATCAAATAATTGAAGAGAGGATAAGCCAAGAGTACAGACAGTTACAAAGAACAAGTTTTGAAATGCATAATGGTATGTTAAATGCTGTCTTTAAGAAATTAAGAGCATAGTTTTTTACTAAAAGGATTTTATAATATTTTTTCCCATATTTTAAGTATATAAGATGTGAGATAAGTAGAGCACGCAGGGCGAGTTCTTGTCGTCGATTTATATCCTATGTTCGTCCGGTCACAAATTCAACAAACAACAAGAACAACAAAGTCTAAAACAATATACTCGTTGTATGGTTTCTAAACACACGTTAAAAACATATTCTTCTGTCAAGCTCATTCAAACTTAACCCCACATTTTTCACGGAACATTTTTAAACCACTTTGGAAGAGATTCACCAAAGAGCCTTCTTGTTCAGTTATAGATTGATCGGCTCTGTAGTTTAGGAGAAAAACTTTATTCATTGAGGATGTACATTTTACTATTTTATACACAAGTTCCAATTAACCTTATCTAACACGGTTTTCAGAACGAGTATGTGAAAACAGGATGATAAAAGAAGAAATGGACACTTTGAAGCAAAGAATGGACATTTGGGTATGACATCTTTAGCTCACCTGATCACAACGTGCTCAATGTGAACTTTTGTGACCATTGATTGGCTTTCTTCTGACGTCCGTCGGGTATCGTTGATCGTAAGACGTCAACAATTTAAGCACTTACACATGAGAAGCACAAATGATAGCCGAACTCAATCGGAATGAATATCAGGTCAGAAGAATGAATCACATTGAAAATAGAGAGGACCATTCGATTATTTGTTTACACTCTGGGGTCAACACATATGGTCGAATCTTCGTGGAATTTGGTCTTAATGTTTTCCTGGTAACAATGGTGAATCCTATTTTTTTTAAGAATTCACCTGATTTCACGAGAAAAGGAGTCTTAATGAAAATAACCTTAACACTCCAGTGGCTTCAAATATGGCACAATCTTCACAAGACTTCGTCAAAGAGGTTGTCTGTTCACAAGGATAAATCCTATCCCATGTATAACGAATTATACATTATGGGGCCATAGATATGGTCAAATCCCCTTGAAACTTTTCAGAATTTTTTTTTCCTGTCACTATACAGAATCATAACAAAATTTGGAAATATCTTTCTGATATCACGAGTAAAGCGACCTTTATTACAATTACCTTAACACTCCAGCGGCCACTAATATAGTCCAATCTTCACGAAACTTATAAAAAATACCTGGTCTAAAGGATTTATCCTTTTGAAATTGGAAAGGGTTAAGTTGATATCACGGGAAACTAGACCTAAATGATTATTTTCTTATCTACACCCCGAAAACCACAACTATGACTTGATCTTGCTAAAACGTTGAGAGAATGTTTCTCTGGTAACAATTCCAAAACCTATCAAAATTGGAAGGAGCCACCTGATATTTCGAGAAAAGAAGCAATCACGACAATTTTCTTGGCGACACTCTAGACGCCACAAATATAACAAAAATTCATGGACATTGGTCGTGATGTTTGCCAGGTCACAAGAATGAACCCCTTCAAAATTCGGAAGGGTTCATTTGATGTTACGGGGAAATCGATTTCCTCCTAAAGTAGAGTGTGTTTATTATATGAGACAAATGTTTTCCGATTTCGATATTAAAGTTATTTGACGATATACTAAAGCGAAGAAAAAAAAAGAAAAAGAAAAGAAAATCTGTACGTTACGTGTGAACAACACGTTTTCTTTACTGCAATAATTCGATAAAACGCCGAACGTCTTTATGCAAGGAAATTTCGAACATAATGATTTAACTTGTCTCCTTTTTTTTTTAAAAAAAACAGACATCAACGGATCATCTATCTTTCAAAAAAACTCCATGGTAATCACAATTAAAATTCCGTGGTAAGTTTGTTGGATATGCATAAGACTTCTGTGAAACGCGATGCACCTTAACATTTTGACATTTAAAGAGAATACGTTTCGAAAGCTGGGAAACCACGAAAAAACATTTGTGATATTTTGTTATTCATGTAATTGCACTAATGAATCCACTTTAGTTTTTAATAAGATTATCATTTGTTTAAGTGTAAAAAGGGTTTATCCTTCATCTGGTGAACAGCAAAGTCTTTGTTTTCACACGTGGCGGAGGCACGAGTACAAAAATAGCTCTTGTTTACTCAATGAAAGTAAAAAAATATATCCTTTTGTTTTAATGCACAAAATGAAACGAAATATTTAAAAATGATGACAAACTGACGCCATGACGTCATTTGTTATAAAGTCTCATTTTTAAAACGAAAACTGAATATCGTTTAGTAATTTCACTGGTTTGGCGGTTGGATGACCACGTAATTACCTACCGTTATTTCGATAACCTGTCGCAAATGCACTGATAACTGATTTTGATGTTTTACTTATTAAGTTTTTAATGTTTTTTAATCTATTTCAGATAACAGAAACTAACACATTTAGGGAACAGATAAGAGCCAGATTAAACATAGTTTCAAATGAAACATAAATTCAGGTTTGAAATATGTAAGGTGATAGCAACGTCTTTATTCAAACCAAAGATGTCCATCAAAAATGGGCTTTCCTAAATAAGCAGCGGTTGGAATTTTAATGTTATAAGTGTGTAGTGAAGGGAGTTTCGGGAATCGGCTAAAATAAAAGATGATTGCATGCTTAACGCGTTAATACATTATAATAATCATTTTTTTAAAGTAAATCTGATAAATTTTACTATCATTCAGATAAACTATGTTAAAGGACGTTTCCGGTTGTTTGAGGAATGCATAATCCTTACATAAAATTAATTCTATTTTTTCATTCTGTCTAAAATTCAATTGCGGGTACAAGAACGGAAAGATAAAAATATATTTACGCGCTATTTTTATGTAAAATAGAAGTTTTAACCTTGTGAATAAAACTCACAAAAAATATTAATGACTTTGAAGGACGATACTAAGGTATCGGATATGTGAAAAGACACGGGTACATCATAAACAATGTAGCAAAATCTAAATTTTGACTTAATAAAGAAAAAATCTTATTTTGTTGCTAAATCTCAACAATAACACTTCCTATATACCCCTGGATTAGCACAAAATAGTGAAAATTTTGTTCTTAATTATATGGTTTGAAGATTATAAAAAAATTCCTGACAAAAATTTTGTTTTTGTTTGATAAGTTGTGTAAAGTAGATGACGAGTCCAAATATTTTAAGAAAATGATGTGTTCACGTGCCAATTTTTCTTAAAAAAGTTGTTTCCATGACAACAAAATTTACCACAGATAATGCAAAACGTTAATATCTCTTGAATTTACCGGTGAAATTGAAAATAACATTTATTAATCATTTCGTATGAAATATTCATGACGAAAGATCCAATGTCAAGATTTGGATAGAATTAGAAAGATAGTTCAATATCGCTGAAATTTATAAGTAAATGTGGAAATAACTTTTCAAAATTATGTAGCACCACCTATAATTGTTTCATGTTCAAACTCCGTGTCAGTAGTTTGAAGTTCAAGTTCACGCTGAAAGTTCAAAGGTAAAAATAAGAGTAAAATAATTTTGTCATATTTCAAAATCGAAATATCGATATCGTTTTAAGATCGAATATTCTTTTTGAATGCGTAAAAATTGAAAGCGAAATTCTCGGGCGTTCTTTCTCTGACTAAAGAACATTTCCGTGAAAATCAACCTGTTATCTGCCGAAATATTTGCAATTACTGATTTGGGTGAGATAAAGGGGGTCCACCCCTATATGACGTCACGACGTGACTTAAACGTGCTTCAGCCCAATTTTTATTGCGTCCATGTTAATGCCTTTATTCCATAGATGAATTGCAGCCATTAATGTGAGATTTAAAGAAAATGTGAAATCGACTTTATTGCTCCGAACGATGCGCAAAAAAACCCAAAAGAACCCCGAAAACGTGCTTTTGAGGCTCTCACACGATTCATTAAGCATTAAGAAATAAATATATGGCATTTTTTAAATATATTTATTTATTTTTTCTTGCACCAAAAGATTGGTTACATCAAACCTTATATGATAAGCAAACCTTTAATCAAACCTTATATGATAAGCAAAATTAAGTTTTTAATTAACTTTGTGTAACCATGGAAGCCATGAGATAAAGTAAAAATTTTAGTACGTTTAAAAATTTTGTGTAACCCGTTTTAATGCCTCAATTTAGTTAAATTCACCATTATCTATCAAAAGGAAAACATCAACCATGTCGAAATGAAATGTTAATCACAGCTTTTAACATTTGTCTGTGATTTTTTTTCAGACATTTGTTGAGTAAAATTCTTGTAAAAAATGGTCATTCTTTTAGTTAGTTATTTCTCAACAAGGCAACCAGATAGACATATGCGTGCACCCCTTCCAATGAGTAAAATAAAGAAATAAATCATGCGGTACTAAAATTGAAATTGAATAACAACCAATCGAAATCAGAAATGTTCTCTCTTTATTTTATTGTAAATTTACCCTTTGATATACTTGACTTTGTATAATACAGTGTTACCTTCTTTGTGTAAAACCTTTCTTTCGTTTATGTATTTAAAAAGTCTTTTAAATGGTATTTTCATCACCCCCACACCGATAAAAACTGGTTAATGCTTTTTTCTTATGTCAATTTACATCCTGTTTGTCTTTTCATCCACCTGCCCGTCTGTTTCTTTATCACGGTGCCTTTCAACAGATCAACGTGTGCCAACAATTAATTCAAACAAATTTAAGGTTGGATGTTCAAAATGAATGCAAGTGTATCTCAATATCTCAATGATGTGCATCTTTTTCTATACAAGTCAAAAGCCTTTCAAATTATGTGAAATTGGGTTCCTTGTGAATATCATCTTTGTTGGTACCATGTTAAATTGTTAAAGGATATACAAAAGACCAAGTTAAAGGAGTAACGTCATTTTAACTAATGATTGGTATACTTTCTTGCTAGCTGAACCTTTTTCATCCCTACTCTGCTTTTATCTTGACAGATGACGTCAACTTGGAGAATTGATTGATTTACCTAATAGCAATAAGGATCATTTGGAGAATCCATCGGAGAATAATTTATCTTAACAGCATTATACAAACCCAAAAATAGTTACTATATTCAAATATTGTAATTTAACCTTGAAAGGTGACATGACATTGACCCTCCAAAAAACTTTGCTAAAAAGTTATGATCAATATTGAGAACAACTCGACTAAAACATTTAAAAAAAATGATCTAAAGGGACAACCTTTGCAAAGATGTGCATATTAAGAATTTCTTGACATTTCTAACATTTGACCTAGAATTATAACCTTGACCTTCAATTGCCCTGGATATGAGTTTCAAAAAGGAAATGCCCACAGTTAATGAGCAAATGTGCGAAACGAATTAGAAATATAGTTAGAACTAAGTAAATTAAGCTCATACAAAATCGTATCGGTGAAAACTCTAATTCTATGAAAATATTAGTATATCTGAGTATTGATTTTTGTATTTAATTGTTAATTAACTTCAATCTTATTTAAATCTTATGATAATTCAGCTTCTTTTTCCCTAAAGTATTCTCTGACACTGTATATGATTTTTTTTTATTTCAATCACTGATTTTCTCCTCAAATATTTACCTACTCGAACAAAGTATCGCAATTTTTTTTTTTCGATTGATATGGGAAAACTATAGCACTGTTACATGTATTTTGGCTTTGATCACAATTTTAAGTAAAAATAATTGTCGAAAATTTTTGAGATCCAATCTAATAATTGACGATTCGTGTCATAGCCTCTAAAAAGACCCTTGTTGGAAGCATAATAATTTTGGCTACAAAATGTTCAGAAAACTCTACACATTTCAACAAGAAGAATGGACATTTTTCTTTGACTATACTTCTAACGTCAAATTTTCCTTAAAAATGTGAAACAAGATAAAAGTTTGTAATACTGCTTCATCGATTTTGGATTTTGCGCAGTAGATAAAATCGACATATGTCCAAGCAGTATAATTATAAGAAGAGGACGTGTTAGATGAAGGTGAAAACCTTTTTTGGGATTGATCAAATTATGATTTTCTTGGAAAGCATATACTCACCCTTTGACAATACAACACGAGGACACCTGTTATTAGAAAAAAATAATATAGGAACAAGATTTTCCGTTCTTTATTCCAGTTATTTTAGGAATTTGAATTATCAGAGCCTAACTCCTATCTTATAACAAAGCGTTGATGACCAGTCATTACCTTAAGGAACGTCTTTTATTTAAGGGATGGTTCTAGAATATTCAAAATCGCAGAAACAGGTTGACCGATAGACAGGTCTAATTATTGCTTGATAATGCACTATCATGTCCGTCTGAATTGATCTTTTTGGGGACTATAATCGCATTATCAAGGTATCATACAAAACATTAAGCAACTCTATAGATAGAAACATTAAAGTCTGCTTTGTCTAAAATTATTGAATGTGATGATTTCCTATGTATCAAAATGTGTATTTTTAAAAGAAATAAAGTCTTCCATTCAGGATTTAATATAAAGAGCCTCTGACAACAAAATTGTTTCTATTGGCAATGAAACAACCCCTATGTCTGAATTTAGTTTGTTCATTCCCTATCCTGACTTAAGGTACATAATTGAAATTGCTCAAGTAATCTTGAATTTGAATGAGGTGTTGAGGGAAATTAATTCCATTTCAATCGTCGGTGACATTCCAGTTCACGCTGAACTGAATGATGATCTTTTATACTGAATGTTTAAGCAGTGATGATGAAGTAGCTCATAAGTATTTGCCGATGAATGCTGTTGATATTGATGAAATTTCTGGGCAAGAAACTGAGCGTAGAAATACATCTCATGATGAGGCTACTAACTGGATACCAAAGGTCAAATATTGTTACATAAGAACATGGACATACATGTATTGTAAGAGAAGAAGAATGCGAGATGATATTGAAAAAGGTATTTAGTTTTAAAACAAAAGCAAAACGAAATACGTAAGTAAAACCCTTGCAATATTGCAAATGTTTTGATTATTCCATGATATATGCTAGTTGAATTGCATAAGCAACGATGGAAGATTAGTATCATTGCATTAATTAAGCAACGTGCTTAAGGACAGCTTGTAAGATTACCATGAGTCTGGCGTTTGTCGTCAATTATCATAAATCTTCCTAATCTCCGATACACTGAAATTTTCCAAGAATGTTCTCGCTTTAATCATTGGTAGAAAAAACTTTATTGGCTTACAAATAAGGACTTGGTAGGGCGTGGTAATTTTCTCTTTGAACGACATCACCTCCTTGGGCACTTCACAAATTCCAATTAAAATTTACCAGAAACTCCTTTGATGACCCAATAAGAGGTCTATGAAAGCAATGGACGCACAACTGAGGCCCCTAAAAAGCCTTTTAGGATGACCGGTCTGGCCAAGGATTAATCAAAATTGATTTAAAAATATTTTACGAAAATCCATCTCTCTAAAGTCTTCACAAATCAGGGGCAGAGAAAATCATACCGTCTTTTCATAATTACTATTTTCAATTGATAACTGATAGGTTTGATCTATTTTAAAAAATACATTATTATTTGAACAAACTTTCTTCGAAAGTTTGAAGAAAATAAGATAGATTACATTGACTATTGTGTTAACTGACTTTATTTTCTTGAGGTCCCTTTTCTATTGATACTGGACGGGCCAAGCCCATTTTCAAAAGGTAAAATCATTCCGTGAAAGTTTGAAGAAAATCAGATGAAAATGCGAACTCTTTTGCAATAAAGATAATTTTAAAACAAATTTAAAACAGATTGATTCGTATGTTGTTTCAATCATTTGTGAAGGCTTGAAGCATATAGGATGAAAACTGTTGACTCTATCGCGATTGGCAGAGCGGAGCATTTTAAGTCCTGCTGTTTTCGTAGAAAACCGAAGTATTGCTATTGCGATGGTGTCGTCGTCGTTGTCGTTGTTGTAGTCGTCGTCGTGCGAAAACTTTGACAATTTGTGATATATCTAGTTCTACTAAAGGCATGCACTTGAAACCTGGCACACATGTTAACCATCAAGAGAGCAACCTGTAATTATCAAGGGGGGATTCTAGATGCATTCTGTGATAATTATGCCCCTTTTCCGACTTAGATTTTTTCTATCATCCAGCGCTCAATAGCCGAGCGTAGTCACCCGAAGACGGGGCTCTTGTTTCGATTTGAACTCTTTGAGTAACATATCTTATACCACTTGGCTAGTTTTAATGTTTGCAAAATTTTTAATCACCCTCATCAACCGGCGTGTTTAGGGCGTGATTTTCTGAGCTCCACTAGTCGAGTGGGCGTTTGTCGTGGCCCTATGTCCGTCGTGTATCTGTGCTTCCTAGCGTGAGTCCGTGCGTGCGTAAACTCTTTCTTTGATCAACTAAATTTTACAGGAATAATGCTTATATCATACTCTTTCAGATTACTCCTTTAAGTCTTGATCATTTACGACTATCTGCCTCTCACTAATGGGTCAATTATCGTAGACCTATTTGGGAAGGCAGCTTGGGGCTAGGAAAGGATGATATATGAGTACATTTGCGATGAATACCAGAAATCCATTGTAAGCTACTCCAGCCGCCATGATATAACTGACAAATTGTTGAAGTCGGGATAAAGTCCGATTCAAACAAACACATTTAAATCCTGATCAGGCTAATAACATGGGTAAACAGGCTGTCAAGTCACCAAATAAAGGGCCCCTTGTGGGGAAATAAAAAATCTTCTTCTCTGAAAGTAATGGTCAGAATTTAACCAAATATCATAGGAATTATGCTTAGCCTATTTTCTTACAGATTCCCCCTTCAAGTTTTTTTCAGGCTATTAACTTGGGCATTTTGGACTTTCCAGTTATTAAAAAGGTCCCTAAAGTTGAAATAAAAAAAAATCTTCTCTGAAACTACAAGCTAGTATCCACCAAATTTTCATAGGAATTTTGCCAAGGACATGTCTTTTCAGATTCCTTCATTTTATCGTGATGAGGTTTTTAACTCTTGGGCTGATTATCAGAAAAATAGTCCCATATTACCAAATATAAAGAAAAATTGAATCATGATCATGTGAAAAACATTAAACCTCTTTATAATGTTATTTTGTGACATGGAAAGGGGAACTTTAGTTTAAGATTGGTTGTTGACCTAAGGATTTTTCCATTTCAAGTATTAACCAACCTGAAAAACTTGAATGATTCTTAAAGTAGATTAAGGCTTAGCTTGATCTTTTTAATGCAGGTTATGGCTTAGCTTGATCTTTGTAATGCAATTTATTAATGATTTTAGCTCCACCTGCCGAAAGTATTCTCCAAACCCAATTGGCGGATTCTAATGAAACTTGAAAGAAATGGTCCTTGGGTGACCTTCATCTTAAATGGTTAAGAAAGTTTGCTTAACCTCCAAAATGGGTGTGGCGGGCGTGGTATTTTAGCACTTGAAAATCTTTATAATCATATCCTCAAAAATCATTGGGCCGATTTCAATGAAACTTAGCATAGTTGTTCTTAGGGTGAACCTGTTGTTAAATTGCGATTGACCTGCAAATATGGGCGTGGCAGGCCGTCGCTTTGTCTTTGAAAACCTTATACTCCGAAGCATTAGGCCGATTTCAATGAAACTCGGCATTGAAGTTCAGTGGATGACCCTTAGGTTAAATTGCTAAAGAAATTTTGATATACCCCCACCTATGGGCGTTGCAGGAAATGGCTTATTTTAAAGCTCACCTGAGCACCTAAACATCTTCTCCTCCTAAACCGGTGGGCCAATTTTGATGAAATTTGGTAGGAATGATTCTTGGGTGAAGCCCTACCTAAATTGTTCAAATAAATAAAGTCCACACTTAGCTCCCCTTTACCCCTTACAAAAATGGAAAAAATAGGAAAATCTTCTTCTTTGAAACAAGATGTTAGACAACTTTCATATTTGGTATGTAGCATCATCTAGTGGACCTCTACCAACTTTGTTCATATCAAGACCCTGGGGTGACACTTGGGCTCTTCCCGGGCGCAACCCTTTATACGTAGAATCAAAGAGCGAAAATTTTCAAAAATTTCTTCTCTGTATCTAAAAGGCAGAGCGCCTTTATATTTCGAAATGTAACATAATCTAGTGGACCTTTCCCAATTTTGTTTATATCATGCCCCTAGGTTAATATCTGGACTCTGAATGGTTCCCCATCCCTATTTTACATAGAAATCAAGGAGGAAATCTAAACAACTGATCTCTGGTACACAAAGGCAGGGACTTTCCTTAAATTTCATCAAGTTCATAAAAAAAACCTTGGTTCATATAAGGGCTGTGCCAAGGCATATTCTTTTTGCTCTTTGCTGAAAACGTTCCATGGTATTGATCTTGTGTAGAAATTATTTCCTAGTTGGCATCCGCCTATTTAATTAATGTGATGTCCTAGGGGTCAAAGAGACTCAGGTGAGCGATCCTCTCGTCACTATAAAATCTTAAAAAATCTTCTCCCAAATCATTGGGCCGATTTCAATGAAACTTAATGGATGATTCTTGGTTGACCCTTTACTTAAATTGTTAAAGAAATTTTGAACGACCCCAAAATAATGGCGATAAAGGGTCAAGCTAATTTTCACAATAAAGTCTTTCAAACTATTCACCTTCATATTCATTTTCCGATCTCAACAAAGCTTTGCATGATTAATCCTTGGGTGACCCTTGACTTTATTTGTGCATCCTAAATATGGGCGTGGCATGGCGGGGCTCTCTTTCACATTTAAATCGTTTAAATTCTTTTCCTTCCCTATGTTTTAGTCAATTTTAATAAAACTAGGTATGGATATTACTTAGGTGAACTTTAACTAAAGTTGGTCATGAATTTTTGATGGGACCATAAATGCGGGCGAGACAAGGCGGGCCTATTTTGACTTTAAAGTCTCATAAAATCGTTTTCTACCAATCAATTGGACTAATTTTTATGAATCTTGGTCTACATACTCCATGACTAATCCTTTACGTATTTCGTTTCTCTTAATGAATGGTCTACTAATTGCAATCATTATAATATTTGTAATAAGATGGGAAGAGGGTCTGCAATGGTGTTTGGGTATTTTGGTGCAATGTGGACCAGACCCAGTAAATAATTATACAGTTGTTCTAAAGTGACTTCAATAAGAAATTATGGTCCTTCGGTGACCCTTAACAAAACAATTTTAAATCATTTTAGCCCTTTAAAAGGGGCGTTCAAGGGCACTGGTGTCAATATCAAACAAATTATGAAAATAATAATCATTAAATGATGACAATGTGTCTTCAAAAATTCCAGGTCAACTTTCAAATCAATATAACCTAGAATTTTATGCACAAATACAAAAAAAGCCTATGAAGCCTATGTTAATTTCTAAATGTATTCAAAAGTTTTGTTGAACTTGGCCTTATACTTACAGAAAAATAGAAAAAAATACACGCTCAATTTGCAAGGACATCACTTAGGAGACAATATGTCTTAGTTTAGAAGTATTCCAAATGATATTTTTCAGTTTCACACTATTTCATTTGCTTTAATACACCTCCTATTACATCATATTGTTTATAGGCCCACCAACCAATCAAATCAGCTCAAACCTTTGAGTGTGACATAGTTTTACAACAAATCAATATGGAGGTTTAGAGTAAAAGTTGACATCTGTGCTTCTGATTAAAAAGGTTAGAAACATTTTAAAACTCCCTTTGATCGAAATAAATTACTTGATTTACCAGAAAACTGGTTTAGATAACATGTCCTTTGTATGATTGAACATTTCCTGTATGTCTTTACTTTATAATTTTATCATTTTTCCCTGAAATTTAAGGAATCATATTGTCACCTCAGTGATGTCCGTCTATGAAAAGCTAGTGCAAATTTGAAAAGCATGTTATGTTTGAATAGTAGTTTCATTTTATTTGTCCTACTGTATATGAATTTATAGGGTCAAGAAACAGAACAAACAAATTAATATATTACGACCGTTGACTACTTTCTAATAAAAATGCATCAGATAGCAGCTGTTTGTAAAAATTCAGTAAATTTGAACACGCAAGGTTTAGTTCTAAAATATGATTTAAATATATAAATGTATTTATAACGGATATCGGAGAAAGCAGGACAAAAAAGTTGATATATGTCTTTTATTTTTCTTTGATTAAAACTATTCCGTAAAATCGCAGAGGCTGGAGCATCTAACAATGAATTTTTGTTTGATACTGTCACATACTTAAATATTGACGGTAAAATGGGGTGTCGTATAAACTTTGCTTTATACGGTTACTTGTCCCCCTGACCTTTCTCATTTGCATAACAAACCGGAACTACTTTTGACCTGTTCATGATGCCAATTCGTCTAAATAACTATCGCCCACCCTACTGTGATATTTTCTAAGGCTTTAACTGACAAACCCCAAACAAAAATCCGTTTATTTTCTTTAATCGATATGATTTTCTTAAACGATCGATATGAATATCTTACAATATTTCACATGCAAACCAAGTCAGGGGTCAAATCATGAGTTGAAGTAAACCTTTTTCTAGCGTATGTCTTTCTTTTTTATACGCCCGTCGAAGACGGGACGTATTATGGGATCACCCGTGGCGTCCGGCGTCCGGTTGTCCGGGTTTCCGGGCGTCCGGCGGCGTCCACTTCTTTGTCCGGAGCATAACTCTGTCACTTGAAGTCCGATTGACTTCAAGCTTGGCAATTGTATTCTTCTCATCATTGCGGAGTGCAGTGCACAAGAACCATAACTCTACCTGGCCTATTTTTTGAGTTATTGCCGTTTGTTGTTTTTCAAACTTGAATCTTGTCCGGAGTATATCTGTAAAAGTATAATAGCTAGGATCATGAAACTTCATGGGTGTATAGACCTCACCAAGGGGGAGTGCAGTGCACAAGAACCATAACTCTACCTGGCCTTTTTTATGAGTTATTGCCCTTTGTTGTTTTTCAGACTTGAATCTTGTCCGGAGTATATCTCTTAAAGTATAATAGCTAGGATCATGAAACTTCATGGGTGTATAGATCTCACCAAGGGGGAGTGCAGTGCACAAGAACCATAACTCTACCTGGCCTATTTTTGAGTTATTGCCCTTTGTTGTTTTTTAGACTAGAATCTTGCCCTAAGTATATCTCTAAAAGTATAATAGCTAGGATCATGGAACTTCATGGGTGTATAGATCTCACCAAGCAGGAGTGCAGTGCACAAGAACCACAACTCTACCTGGCCTATTTTTTGAGTTATGCCCTTTGTTGTTTTTTAGACTTATTCTTGTCCGGTGTATATCACTTAAAGTATAATAGCTAGGATCATGAAACTTCATGGGTGCAACAAATATTCATTCAAAATAACCTCAGTTCTATTCAAACCCCCAGTTAATACTAAGCAGTGTGACTGGCGTATCTTGTGACAATTTGGCACCTTGTTTAGGTATATTGTACCATTATTGGGACATTTCATCCAGTCTAGCTCAAGTTTAGCAAAGTAATGTCAGACTGTACAGACTGATCTTAATCTTTAGATATGGTCTGTCATTACTTCATACGTAGCAGATAAGTACTATGAATAGCTCGGGAAGGGCAACGGTTTAATCTTCGCACAATCGATCATATTAAATGTATTTGTTTAGCATGTTGACATCTTGTCAAGTTATACGGAATAAGTAATAGTTATAGTTCACTTTTGACAATTTACGCGATATACGCCTAAATTGCTAGAATATGAACTATCACTTGTTTTACTGTCCGACTAAATTTTTCGCCCAACAACTCTAGCTCCCGTGAGTTGTGCGTCAATCAATGATGTCAGTCAAATTCGTTGCGACATACATTCTTCAATCAAATCGCCAAAAACAAAAGGAGGAGCGAATTAAATCATTATCGAGCTTTCATTTATATTTCGCCATTTTGCGAGACGGTTTCAATGGATTTAGTAATAGTTATAGCTCATATTCATCTTCAATAATATAAAGTTTGCAACAAGACGTCAGTACAAAAACATCCACAGTGCATTGAAAAGCTGTAGTTACCAAGTTTTGGTTCCTAACCAATACGTCACAGTTCACACTGGCTTTCGATATTAGTAAGCTTTACAGGCCTTACATGCTTCGAATCACTTTCTTTTTGCAACTATCTGTATCCCTAGAATCCTTTAAGAAGGCATTTTGTATTTTTTCTTAAATTATTTTGCATACATGTACCTTTAATATGAACATTTGATTGCATTTTGTAAAGATTGGGACCTTTGCTACTAAGCTACTAAATTTAAATGTCGCTCAAAAGATTCTAAGTATTCATTTCAAAAAGGAAGTGAGATTTTATATCGTTTCAAGCCTGTCGTCTTTTTTTTTTTTGTCAATGTGAAAATGTGTAGTACAGAAAGGCTTGATTCGAGCAAACTCGTCGATGTCATTCTAACTGCTGTATACTATGTAGATTAAATCCAATTTAAGGAAACAATTTAAGTAGGAAAACAAAATATATCAGTTAATTTCATTTAAATATAATGTTGTGTATAAAAGGTTTTTCCCGTGTCTATTTTTAGAAGTAGTTTGGAAATTTCCGATCCCTTGACTATTACGTAAACATGTATGTAGAATGTTTTAGATCTTTCTAGAAAGGACTTTTAGAAAGTGATTCAAACTCTAGAGTCTTCTAATGTTCTATGCTATTCTAGATTGTTCTATGGTACTATATAAAATGATTCCTACAGCATTCTTGGTTCACTTGGTTCAGACTTATAGTTTCATTTTGTAGTACTGTGTTAAACTAAAAGGGGGTTTCTCGTTATCTTAAAAGTGTGTTTAAAAGTGTGTTTGATTTTAAATCCGGAATTTTTGTTTGTGGTCCAGGAACTTAATTAATCTAAAATTAAAACTTTGGGATTAAACATTCAAGTTATTGTAATTTGTTTTTGTATTAACTTCATATTGTCGATAATTCTGTTATTATTGTCAATAAATATTGTTAATTGTAAAGTTTTTTGCTGCCTTCTTTATTCTTGTTACATTGGCACGTAACAATAACAATACTGTTTACCTAGAAATCTGATGAATCAGAAGTTTGCCCCTCTTTTGTGTTACAACTTTGTACAAGGTACAATTATAAGAATAAACATTTACGAGTATTATCAAACAAGAACATTGTATATGGTTGCCAACATTCGCTGCAAGTGCCGAATCATTGATGAAAAGAGAGAGAGAGAGAAAAAAAATTTTAGATGATAAGGGACAAAACTCTGACAAAATCAATGGTAGATTTACTGTTATGTCTCTTGTTGGTTTGGGTAGCTCTTGTGATGAGCAAACATGCCAGTTTTAAGTGGATGTCTTCAGTATCAACAGACGTATAGGTGTATTTTCAAAACTGAGCTCTGACGTAGGCTTTGAGTCCATTACCATAGGTATATCGGATATATTTAAAAAGCATATGATAGGAAATGAACGTGAAAACTTCCTTTTTAACTTTGAGAGAACATGAATGAGTAAACCTTACGATCTTAGACAAGCAAAACGTTTCATTTGAAAGGTAACTTGTATCATTTTAGGTATTGTTTAAACCTGTTTTATCTGTTTTGAAAGAATAGCACGGGAATTTAACCGCTCCCCGCGCAAAATCTACCTATACGATCGTATGAAAAGGGCCAAAGTTTGTCACCCAAACAACAACAACATCAACAACACCAAGCGTATTAACCCGGAAGTACCAAAAGGAGCCGAATTACCTAAAAAATGACCCAAAATTACTACACTTACGTCCGAGGTAATTTTCAGTTTACGGAAAAGTCCGAGCGATGTTCCGAATGGGTGAGGACGGGACCTATTCGGAAGATCGCTCGGACTTTTCCGTAAACTGGAAAGTACCACGGAGGTAAGTGTAGTAATTTTTGGTCATTTTTTCGGTAATTCGGCCCCTGGTGGTACTTTGGTTAATACGCTTGAAGTAAAGTCTATTCCTTTAATATTTTCGATCGTTTGTGGAGATCTTTTGGTATGTTATAATTTGAAAACAAAACCCAGTAAAACACTGCGTTTTGTTTTCAAATCATAATATGCCCAATTTTAACCTTACGTTGATTTTATTTTTCGCAACGTTATCCTCCGTTATGTATATGACGTCATATAAACCCACGTGCAAAATGACGCGCTTTCATGGCTGCGCCCTTATTGTTCCCGAGGTCTATTCCGTAGGATCGCCGAAGGTTCCTGAGTGGACGGGACCTTGTGCCTTGTTTGTCAACATAAAGATCTATAAAAGTCTTAAAGGTATTTGAAGCATTGCAGGTCAGTATTTATGGGCATATTTGTCACATTCAATAGTGGGCCTTTTTGTACTGGGCCTTTTTGGTCAACTATGATAGTGGGCTTTTTTGACCGGGGCCTTTCTGTCACTGGGCCTTTTTGACCCGACACCCTTGGCGTGCTACCATTTTATCATTTAAAAGTAACCACTCAAAACAGTGTTGATCTGAATCTATCCCAATCAGAGGCTTTGTCTTATATTGATTAGGGGAAAACCGGGTAAATTCGGACGTTCTTTACCAACCTTATTTCAGGCTTGATTCTGAAGCTATAGATGGAAACCCGGACACTAGCCATATTCTCATCACTCGAGCGGTCATTAAACTTGCATTTTATCCAAATAATGTAGAGCAAATGCTGGCCAAAACGTTGTGAAAGCGAGAAGTTTGAGAGTACTGTGAAACGGGTAAATTCTGACGGGGTTGGAAAAATTCGGACATGCAAGCGGTAAAACTCGGACATGTTTATCGTCAAAGCGTGAAATTCGGACAATTAAGGAATTTCAATAATTAGGGGAATAAAGTCACGAATTTGTAAGTTTAAACGAAGAATGTTAATACGAAGCTTTAAAACTTCAATTCAGGAATGCTTTGAGTATAGATACGTTATTTATTCATCAACTTTGATGTTGAAAATTGGCAAATATTTCGAATAAAGTACAGATAAATGAGTATATTAAAAGACGCCGACATGAAATGTCTAAACGTGTATTAAGTTCGCATGTATTCAAAGAAAAAAATAGATTTAAGGGGATAAAGTGATATTACTTGGTTTTCAAAGCATACAATTTATATAGTCCGAATTTTTACTTCTGCTAAAAAATGAAAGTGGAAATTCGGACACTTCGAAAAAAGCTATGTGTTACGATTCTGAGCAAATAATTTTTGATTATTTTATTAAACCTGTTTACCTCTTTGACATTATAATCGAATAATAACCGTTTAACAATTAATTCTCGCCAATCCATACTAATTTCTTGGTGTCCTGTCAACTCGGCCTGTTACAAACTCGGCCCGCGTAAAACTCGGCCTGTGTATAACTCGGCCCGTCAACTCGGCCTGTATATAACTTATATAGTGTTTAGCCTAGTAAACGGATATATAAGCACACTTATCAGATAGATTATCAATGTGTGAAATGTACTTAAAGGAGGTGCGAATTCACAAATGATGACTAAAATCTACGATCTTCATATTTGATCTTCATATTTAATACGCATATAACATGTCACCTTCTTTTGTGCTTAAAAAAAATATTTTGAAAAATAAATTTGAATAAGAGGTAAATTATGTATTTAAAATTATCTTTTTTATCTTATATTTATACACATGCCAAATAATAGTAAGATAAGATTATTATTATTAAAAACCCTTTTAACGAGTGATTATTTATTAATTAATATTTATCAATTATCAAAAAAGCACATAAGGTATCCAAAATATTTACATTGCATCGTCATACATATTACATAAACAGGCCGAGTTGACGGGCCGAGTTATTCACAGGCCGAGTTGACTGTGAACCAATTTCTTAACCGTTGACCGAGCTTATATTCGTCAGCACTTTATGAATGTCAGTTCAATTCGCAAGTTAGTCAGGGGTTTGTGACTTCCAATAATTTTATTTCCACCAACATATCTATCATTTTATCAGAAATTAAACTGACTTATGCGAGATATATCTTAGAATATATAGAAATATTTGATAAAAACGCTGTTGTCATTGCTTATTCAAAAAATTATCTTAAAAAGTATGTCTAAATTTATACGTCTGTCCGACCGTCTACGGTTTTCCCCTATGTGATTTCCGATAAATGTCTGCCTTTTTTTTAGTGCAGGTGATCCAGTCTAAATAAAGAAACGAATATTATTTTGTAGCTTAATCGAATATCCAATTTTGATCAAAAACAAGCAGGCCGAGAAATGGTGCATTTTGGGACATTTTAGACCACCCTCTTAACATTTCATTACCGGTAAAATAGCATTTTTTTGGCGATCGAACGAATCTTTTACACCTCTTTAGCCTTAATTACTGAAGGTCCTCAATGAAAACAACAAGAGTTTCAACGGTGGTGCTCTCTGATTTACGTAATCTGTTTTCGAAAGGGCCCTATCTTTGAAAATCTATCGATTTCTTTCGGGTGGGGTAATCAAATGCAGTTGGGCGTAATTGCGATAATGATTCCATTTTCAAACTTTACTCGTTATTTAAAATGTATGATTGCTTTTTCTTTTAAAAAAATGTTTGCTCAGGTAATTTGATTCTACTTGAATAAGGAATCTAAACAAGCTGACCTTTACAGATGCTGCCACGCCCCCCTTTATGCTTACAATAATACATCCAAGTTTAAATTGAGTTTAAACTTTACAATTTAGACTGCAGTTTCAGTCTTCCACATAGTTGTAGGATATGCATAACATATAATAGTAGTTGAGGACTACAGGAATAATTCCTGAATTTAGTCTATTTGCCCTCATTTCAAATATTGCTAGAGGTATAGAGTGCAGGCCTGATAGAGTGTACATCTAATACCGGCGTATATCTAATACCAATGATTGATGAAAAGTCAAATTACAGATACCTCCGCGGAATAAAACGTTTACTTTTATCGGTTACTTTTGCTGAGGGTTATTTGTTTTGATACAGACCACTGAACAAGGTCATTTATACAAGAAAAGTCCTTATATTTCGGTGCATAGAAATACTGAAACGCATAAACGCTGAAACGCAATGTAAATACTGAAACGCACTTATGATATTGGTTTTTTCTGATTACTTTTACCTGTGGTGAAATCACCGAAACGCAGGGCTATCGTAGTGGATTTAACGCGGATGTGTAAATGCTAGATTTATATTAACCCATTATCAGACGACGAAACTTAAAGGACAACTCTGAAATCGTTCTTATTATTTCTATTTTTGTTAAAAAGTATTGGAAATAGAAACGCTTTGAAAGATCGCTGGATTTATTATATCGTTATTATTATTTTTATTTTTTGTTAAAAAAGAATCATAAGAAATAGACAAGTTTTGAAAGATCGCTGGATTTATTATATCGTTACTATTATTTTTATTTTTGTTAAAAAAGAATCATTGGAAATAGACAAGTTTTGAAAGATCACTGGATTTATTATATCGTTATTATTATTTTTTTGTTATTATATAATACAGAAGAAACATATTATTTTGGTTTCAAATTAGTCTTTTTACGAGGTTTAAATACGACGACGTGTTGATGATCGCGATACTGTCTCATCATAGAAGATGGTGTGTTATTGCATCCCCATACTTACAAATACTGAATAGCACACCTCCTTTGCTACGAAAGGAAATATTAATAGTTGAAATACTCGTGCGGTTTGTCCTTAAAAAATATTAATTAATCTATGACATGTATATAATACTTTTCTAGCTAGGAGTCCACATGTCATTAAGCTGGATCCATACGACAGAATAAGATATATATCACCCAAATGCCTTGATAAAGACACATAGTGTTGACACGTGTGTATTAAGATAGAAATACCGAAACGCACACGTCCGATATAATAGAACACCCCTACATGTATATAGAAATCAATAACTGAAACGCACTGATAAAGGGATCGTGTGCCCATTTATTGAAATACTGAAACGCACATGTTTTTAATTTGTATATTTGAAAAGCAAATAACGAAAACGCAATGATTAAGGAATAAAGGCCGTCTGCCTGAATAGTAATCTTGATTAACTACTGAAACGCACAAGTCCTTTTCTGTCAAAGATAATCAATTACTGAGCGCTCTAATAATGGTAGGAAGGATACATATAAAGTGAGAAATTTGTCAACGAAAAGAGGTTGGTTTGTCCCCGGTTAAGGCTGCATTAAGGATAGCTATTTCTATTTAACAGCTTAAAAGTGGGTGAGATGTTGTCTGCAAATGATGTGATAGTTACTGTAAATGACAAGGTGCGAAAGGTTTGACTTCTTTTTTTTCGATGGCCCTGAGAAGGGCCGTTTATATTATTTAATTGTGATACTTTCTTCTAAAAGTTACACATTTAAAGAAACAAGGCTTGATTATTCCAGCACTGTTTCCAGATGCGGCGATGTTTCCATCTTCAAGACGGAATAGCTTCAAGCCTTGCTGGAGATATTTCTTCACATTTAATGTGATTACGACATGTGAGCCATGTCTCAATCGGGCCCTTTCGGCGCGTCAAAAAGCAGTTTTATATATCAATAATTTAATTCTAGTTGTGTTCATCAAAATTAATGCTATTTGAGGCTAAATCTTTACATTTTGATTAAAGAGATTTTATCATAAGATCTCAAAAACTTTTTTGATAATTTCATTGGGGTATGAAACAAAAAAAAAAACTTCGCGTAATTATACGGTGTAATTATGTTTTAATTTTCATACTGCAATGAAATCAACAAAAACTGGTTTTATCGTAAATGCCTACTTAAATCTGTCTAGATTCGGCCGTTAAACAACTAAGGAAGCAGAATACAGGGAATTAAATTATGCCTATGTCACTGTATAACATGTCAATTATGTCAACAAGATATAGCAACCGATATAAAAAAAGAAAAATACACACATCAAAGCATAATCTATGATAATACCCAGTTTTACCATCATATTTGCAGTAAGGGCTCCTAAGCATGGATTCGGGAGAATTCTAGTTTTCGCGTCCCTCTTTACGGATATTAACTAATTGTTAGATGATATTAATTATTGGTACTAAGGAATATCGGAATCTGTTTGTAAACTAGTTTGAATAGCTTTTAATCAAAACAATCTACTAAACTGTCGAAAACAGATAACATAGATATTTATTGTATTGTCCGTTAATTAAAGAGGTAACAGATACACCGCACTTTAATCACAACCCATTATCACCTTTATATTTAGCTCTTGAGTTTACTTGAAACAGCGACCATTAAGATGAAACTTCATGAACCCTTTGACGATAATTGTAATTTCTTTTTGATATTCCATGCGACCGAAACCTCGTAACTACAATATTATCACGATAATTTATTTATTGATTTTTCTATACGAATTTTAAACGAGCCTTATGTTGATATAAAACTCGGTACACGAATATATTAATTACTGAAACGCACGAAGCGTCTCAAATTGGCGAATGTGCGTTTCAGTATATTCAATAACGCCGTGTATTGATTTTCATATCTACGTGCGTTTCAGTGTTAATTTTCCCAGCTTAGCATTGCTATTCTACTATATCATTAAACGTTTTCATAAATGTTGTACCTTTTGTGATTATTATTTACATATCTTACATCCGAATATTGAAATATATATTTTTTTCGTTGGTCACTTGTGATTAAGCCTTAGGTTGATATAAAACTCGGTACACGAATATATTAATTACTGAAACGCACGTCTCAAGTTAAAGATGGGTGAAAGTGCGTTTCAGTAAATTCAATAACTCCGTGTATCGATTTTCTTATCTATGTGCGTTTCAGTGTTTATTTTTCCAGCTTAGCGTTGCTATTCTACTATATAATTAAACGTTATCACAAATGTTGTATCATGTTAATATTTTGTATTCATCATACATGTGATATTTACTTATGTCAAAAAAGTAATTGATCTACACGAGTTTTATCGTAGAATAACTCCGTGTATCGATTTTCTTATCTATGTGCGTTTCAGTGTTTATTTTTCCAGCTTAACATTGCTATTCTAGTTCAGCATTTAAAAAGATTATCAAAAACATTGTATCCTGTTAATATTTTGCATTCTTCATACATGTGATATTTACTTATGTGAAAATTATACAGGAGTTTTACGGTAGAATGTTTGTTATAATTCAATTGACGACATTTGCAAACTTTTCATATACATAAACATTTTTCTTTGTTAGCTTATAGTATTGTGATTTATATTAACATTTTATACACAAAACATATCTTATTGTTGGAATAATACTGTTAATTAGCCCTGGGTTTTTTAAAAAAAGATCGGTACGGTGAGATTAATTACTGAAACGCACGAAGTGTCTCTAGTTAGAGATAAGTGTATGTGCGTTTCAATATATTTAATATCACCGTGTGTCGATTTTCTTTTCAACGTGCGTTTCAGTGTTAGTGTTCCAACCTTGACATGGCTATTCTTTTATGTCAGTGCAAACCGTCTGCAAATGTTTTATATCTACATCTCAGGGCTAATTAATCAGGCTCTATGAATGGTTTAAAGAATGTCAATGTTTTTATACTTTATTGAGAATTGATACAACATTTATAACTATTCTTTTTTTCTTTTGGTCCTTCATATCGTAATTTGTTAAACTTATTTTTGCTTTTATTTCTGCCCTTGAACTCTTTAAAGTTATACCGAGATGTTAAATACCGAAACGCACAGTGTTGATTTCAGTTAATCAATATCGCCGTGTATCGATTTTCATATCGACATGCGTTTCAGTGTTTACTTTCCCAATTAAACTTTGCTGTTGAGTAATCATAGATATTAGATTTGTAGATTACACCAAAGATTTTGAAACGGAAGAATTGTTGGGTTATTACGACTTAAAACCCTTCTTTAAAAAACGCTAACTAATTTAGTTTCATTATGGTCCATTTGTTCCCGTTCCGGTGTGTTTAACTTTTTTCCTACATCACTTTATCGTGAGATCTGCTTTCGAATGTAACAGTTTCAAATAATCAATTATGTTCACTAAAATTTGATTCAGTATGTTTCGTCTTTTATTTATATATATATGAAAAGAAAGTAAAAAGAAATGGTGCAACTGTTGTATACAATTAATTCCAACTGTAATAGTCTAATATTTGTGGTCTGGTAATGGGTTAAATATTGGTCTGATGATGGTTAGACCACGACCAACAACAACAGCGATCAAAAAAAATGAAAAAAGTGTTTGAAAACAAAATTAAAAGACATCTATGTCCTGTAATAACAACAAATTACTTTTTTGTGTGCGTTTCAGTAATTACATTGCGTTTCAGCGTTTATTGCGTTTCAGTATTTCTATGCACCCCTTATATTTTTCTCTATAGATAATAGATTATTTGATAATAGTGAAATAATTCAACTCCAATGAAAAAAATCAACAAAGTTACTTTGAAATCCTGATTGGCCAATCAATCTGCTTCTTCTGAACTTTCAATTTTTCCCGAGAAAATGAATGTCAAAAGTTTCCTTATTTGGAAACGAGAATCTAGTACTAGATTAAACTGCAATATTCCATCCCTCTATGCCAATTATTGATATCTAAGAAAAGATATTTCTCTGAGTTTTTTTCTTTTTTTTTTCTTTTTTTTTTTTTTGTTCTAATGCAAGTTTCCAATTCAAGGGAATTACAAAAAAAAAAAAAAAAAAAAAAATATTGATGTAAATTTAATTAGAAAAACACTTTGGCCAGGTCCAAGTGTCCATTGAATTTGATAACTATGAAACTGTTTAGCATAAATTTTTACTCATTTTACATTACTGAAACTTTGTAAGATGGTTAATTTGATCTGAAACTTCTTCTCAGAATACAATAAAACTTGACACAAATGATGCTTTGGACATGCTCTTTTAGATTTCAGACCAGCAAATATCATTGGTTAAACAGGCTGCCATGTCACGGTGTTTTTTCTTGGGGGTTTTGGAATGGGTCCGAAGCAAGGCTAATAGGGAAAAATGTGTCAATTTCTTAAAAATCGGGATAAATTATAATCAATATAGTCAGGGTTTTCGTTTGACCTGGGACCCCAGGTTTTGACGCACGAAAATCCCAAAATAATGCAATTTTGACTCTCGGAAATTTGAGCTGGTGCGTCATTTTGACTCTTCAAAATTAGCAGCTGTGCGTCAAGGGTTGTTAGAAGTGTGCCCTATTAATGGAAAATGGTTAATTGTTGGTCTAATAACACCTAGCTTGATTGGCAATTAACACACTCCGGTGAGTGGCTATGCATCGGCGATCGTAATTGACTGTCTTTTGACACCTGTGAAATTCAGCTAAAACCCCTTTACTTAAACTATGATTTCCCTAAAATCAACATGTCTTTGAAAAATTTCACTATAATTCGAACAGTATCTACATAGTAAGTCAATAAACATCAAGAGGAGGATCAGTAGGGAATTGTCATGGGTTTTCGTGGTTTAACTCCACTTCTTTTTGTGAAAATTAAAAATCATTAGAAGCTTTTACTTGCATTTGCAACTTCAAAACACTCTCCTCTTTATTGTACTTACGAAAAAACAAGTCTTTTCTCTGAAATTAGGCTCCTTAGTAGTTATTTAATGACTGGACATTATGGTGAACTATGAGGTTGAATATTTATGAATCATTTATTGAGTTTATTTTCAGGCACCTTTGGAAAAATGATCCAGACCTAGTTTTATCTATTTCAATACTTTTGAAATGATTTTTTTTTCTTTTTTATAAATTTGATTCTTTTTGTGTGTGAGGGGGGGGGGGCAGATTCTGTTACAGTTTGACTCTTGAGATTTTCATTTTGACTCTTGGAAATTTTGACTCAAGGGTCATTGACTCTTGGCTTTTGGATGCTAATGAAAACCCTGATAGTTTTGGTAAAAACTTACATTTATGTATAACTTATCATCAAAATGAAGGTTTCTTTGCCTATTTTGTCATTTAAAATGTTACTGAACTGGGAAACAACATGTTTATCTCTTCTTTTTCACTTCCCCAAAATTTCTAATTTACTATAGTTGAAGATCTTGCCAAAATGATTTGGCAAGATCCTCAACTATAGCAATTTGGGAATCTTTTTCCTGATTTTGGGAAAAAATGGCACCTTTTTGAATTGGGAACAGGTCCGTTTTGGGGGCCCAAACAAAGAAGGAGAAAAAACACTGTTGTCATAGAAAAATGGTCCCGTATGATGAAATACAAA
The DNA here is from genome assembly GCA_948146395.1 of Fragum whitleyi. NCBI lineage: Eukaryota > Metazoa > Mollusca > Bivalvia > Cardiida > Cardiidae > Fragum > Fragum whitleyi. Next base: position 5,036,200 of record OX411554.1, read on the forward strand.
TCATTAAAAAATTTCTGAAACTACTGGTTAAAATGTCTACATAATTTCAGCATAAACTTATCTTTATATTTTCAGTGAACAATGTGGTAGTGTAAGACAGTTTCAAGATGATTGGTGGGTTGTTTATATACAACCATAAAGGTGAAGTCCTCATCTCTAGGGTCTATAGAGATGATATAGGGTAAGTCTTCAAGATGATTGGTGGGTTGTTTATATACAACCATAAAGGAGAAGTCCTCATCTCTAGGGTGTATAGAGATGATATAGGGTAAGTCTTCAAGATGATTGGTGGGTTGTTTATATACAACCATAAAGGAGAAGTCCTCATCTCTAGGGTCTATAGAGATGATATAGGGTAAGTCTTCAAGATGATTGGTGGGTTGTTTATATACAACCATAAAGGAGAAGTCCTTATCTCTAGGGTCTATAGAGATGTTATAGGGTAAGTCTTCAAGATGATTGGTGGGTTGTTTATATACAACCATAAAGGTGAAGTCCTTATCTCTAGGGTCTATAGAGATGATATAGGGTAAGTCTTCAAGATGATTGGTGGGTTGTTTATATACAACCATAAAGGAGAAGTCCTCATCTCTAGGGTCTATAGAGATGATATAGGGTAAGTCTTCAAGATGATTGGTGGGTTGTTTATATACAACCATAAAGGTGAAGTCCTTATCTCTAGGGTCTATAGAGATGATATAGGGTAAGTCTGTTTCAAGATGATTGGTGGGTTGTTTATATACAACCATAAAGGCGAAGTCCTTATCTCTAGGGTCTTCAGAGATGATATAGGGAAAGTCTTCAAGATGATTGGTGGGTTGTTTATATACAACCATAAAGGAGAAGTCCTCATCTCTAGGGTCTATAGAGATGATATAAGGTAAGTCTTCAAGATGATTGGTGGATTGTTTATATACAACCATAAAGGAGAGGTCCTTATCTCTAGGGTGTATAGAGATGATATAGGGTAAGTCTTCAAGATGATTGGTGGGTTGTTTATATACAACCATAAAGGAGAGGTCTTTATCTCTAGGGTGTATAGAGATGATATAGGGTAAGTCTTCATTATGGTTGGTAGGTTGTTTATATACAACCATAAAGGCGAAGTCCTTATCTCTAGGGTCTATAGAGATGATATAGGGTAAGTCTTCAGGGGTGTGGAATTCCCATGCCCGACTTGTCCGACTCGGGCTTTTGTACTTGAGGACAAGTAAATTTTTCTAAGCCACTCGTCCAAGGACAAGTAAATACCAGGGATAATCTTGGAATGTTACTCAAAAGAATTAAGAGAGAAATCATCCTAATGAACATTTGATAGGGAAGAAACATTGTTTTTAATGAAGAAAATGCTGCATACCAGCATTTTCTTCATCAAAAGGCAATGTTTTTTTTCAAATTTTTCTATTTACTCTTTAGCGGACAAGTTCATTTTGATTCTGGACGAGTAGAAAATCCGCTTTTACTTGTCCAAGGACAAGTGGAGAAAACTCGTATTTCCACACCCCTGGTCTTCCACTTTACGAACATTCATAAGGTCAATTCAATATAACAACCCCATACTCCCTAAATTGAGGGGTGAGTTTGTGTGTTTGTGTGTGGGGGGGGAACTGGAATCACCATGGCTGCCAATCTATCTATCGACATAATTTTACCTGGAAATTTTCTCAACAGCTTTGAAAGTTAGGACAAAGTCTTGGTGGAGGTTATTAATCTGCTTTGCGACCTTTCTAGGTTTAATAAACAGCCTGTTTCATTTACAACAACACTGTGTGAACCATTCCCAGACCCAGATTTGTCTGTACATGAAGAGTATAGTTCTTGGCCAGATTTAATACAGGGATCGACACTAACACCAGTCCTCAGGCCTGAGACCTTTTGGATCTAAGGGAGGACTGCTAGATGTTACCATGCTGCAGGTTCTTCAGGCCTGTTGTAAATGGCAAAACTAAGTCCAGTTTTGAAAAATAATTGCCTTTCTAATGCTAAAATTTGCATTACCATATGGAAAAGATTGTAGAAAAAGAAGAAATTGCTTGTCTAAAAAAGATAGTAGTTGCAAAAAGTAGTTAGGGTTAATCCTGTTTAATAGACTATGAACTGATACTGAAATAAATTATGATCCTTGACTACTGATTGGATGAAGATTTGTTTCCATCATTGTTCTGTGATACAAATTAAAAACAAAGCATAACCTATAAATGACCTATGAATAAGAATACTCTTTATGGCCGGTCTAACAAAAATGTCTATCTTGGATATTTGAAAAATATGATTGGGTCCAGTAAAGGGTCAACCAGAGGTCACATTACGTAACTTCTTATACAGAATCTAAAAGGTAGCTATTGTTTGATATTAGGGAGTCATTGACTCCTCACCTCAGAAATTCAGGGGGGCAAATCTGAATTTAAAAGGGTCAAATTGACAGAAAAGGCAAATCAAAAGTTGAATTTTGCATATTTAAGAGTCACTTTAACTGTTTCTTGTAATGATATGACACAAGTATTTCATTTGTTGCACTTTAGATAGTAATTTGTGAAAATCTTAGGTATAAAACCATCTTTTGACTCACAGTAATTCCTCTCAAGGGGGTCATTGGGAGTAATTTCTTGGGGTCAAATTAAGATATTTTCAGATTTTTTTTGGTCAAAATCCTGTCTTAAGGGTCAAACACGAGCCCTGAGGTAGATTGACCATTTTAGATTGATCATTTAGATTGAGATAATCAGCAAACAGTGTTCAATCTGGGGGTAAAATTGGGTATTTTACAGCATGCATGTATCCCCTCTATATGAGACAAAGAAGGCTGCTTGCAAAAATTGGGGGCACAAGCTTCAATTTGGGGGTAAATCGTCCCCATTTATAGGGTTTTTGGGAACACAGGCAAAGTTCTTAACGTATCAATCCAAGTCAGCCTCCACAGTCCATGCTGTCTGACTAGGAATGACCCATACATACTTCCCAGATGGTACCTTTTTGCGCAACAGGTCATATATATTTTAAATCTATTTCAGACGAAATGCTGTTGATGCATTCCGAGTAAATGTGATACACGCTAGACAGCAAGTGAGATCTCCAGTCACAAATATAGCAAGAACTAGCTTCTTTCATATTAAAAGGTAATATTTATAATAACTTGAGCTTAAAGACAATCTTTCTCATCTACTTGTATTAGACTTAAAGTAGTAGACCCTAAATAGATTCTCAACATTTCAGCAGTATTGAACTTCAACAGTGTTAATCTAGGTTTCCTAATGATTAATCATTTTCATTAGGAGACCTTGGTTAACATTGTGAAAGTTCTTGAGTGGCGAAATGTTGTAGAACTATTATGGTTCCACTACCTTAAAGAAATTAAATTAAATACAATTTGAAGTACCATTAATAGAAATAGAACAAAATATTGTGGTCTATCTTTATGAGAACTAAAATTGATTATCATAATTATTATTAGTTTCTTTTTGATTTGGATTTACAGTCTTTTAGATTTATTGGAGGAACATATTTTCTTTTTTCCACTGTGTTGATAAATTTAAGCTTCAATTTGAAATTTTGAATGTAATTTGTTTATATTTTGATCTGTGTACTATTTTGAAGGCTTGTAATTGCCAACTTGGGTACCCAAACCATGACAAATTTGTTGAATTTTACAGTTTAAACATTTTTGTGAGTTTCACATTGATGTTTTCTTATGTTCCACAGGTCTAATATATGGCTTGCTGCTGTAACCAAACAAAATGTCAATGCTGCCATGGTGTTTGAATTCCTCAACAAAATGACAGAGGTCATGGCTGCCTACTTTGGCAAAGTAACAGAGGAGAATATTAAAAACAACTTTGTATTGATTTATGAAGTACTGGATGGTAAGTTATTTCTAACCTTTCTAAGAGATATTGATTCCTTCTTGTTTCTGTTTCTTATAATTTACAGTCAAAACTGTCTTAGCGGCCATCTAAATTCAACAAGTAACCTGTACAGGGGTGTTAAAATAGAACTTTTCTCCACATGACCATGGACAAGTAAAAGTCGATTTCCTACTTGTCGGGGATCAAAATGAACTTGCCTAAAAAATGAATTGATAGATATTGGGAAAGCTTTGTTTTTAAAGAAGAAAATGCTGTAACCCAGCATTTTCTTCATTAAAGACAATGTTTTCTCCCCTTGTATACAAATAATACTATGACTTTCTCCTATATCTTATTAGTACTGTTACAAGATTTTCTCTGGTATTTACTTGTCCACAGGTAAGTAGCCTAGGAAAGGTACTAGCCAGCAAGTGATAAGGCCCTTTTAGTATTCCACACCCCTGCTGTAAAAAGTAATGGCACAGAAATATACCTGTAGTAAGAAAACAATTGCCTTAAAATAGCAATTTTTAATGTTTCATGGGTTCTTGTTTAATACAGATTTGACTATAAATAGTACTTCACCCTTCTCTTGCTCAGCTGTTCCTTACAATATCTTGCTGTAAACAAGGCTTTGGTTAGCAATATAGACTAAGACCAGTCTGTGCAGATGTAGCCAGACTAATAAAAAATTTCCAAACACTGGGCAATTATTATGAAACAAAATTAAAATTCAGCAGGATAATAGTTACACTGCCACTTGAAGCAATAATTGTCAAAAGTCAATAAATATATATAGGGCACTCTCCTCTTTGAAATGTCTACAGATATCATCAAAACCAGTATATATCTTTCTTGTCATTTACAGAGATTCTAGACTTTGGGTACCCACAAAATACAGACACTGGTATTCTAAAGACTTTCATCACACAACAAGGTGTCAAGTCACAGGTAGGCTCTATAGACGTATCTGGATGGATTTGTTACATTCATGGTGGCTGTTTTGATGATTGCTATGGTGCTTGTGATATTTGCCCTTCTCATGCTGTTAGCGACAAATTCCTTTTGTACTCAAAGCTCTGGCAGACAATATAAACCAAATCAGTCAAGGTTGGGCATGAAGGGGAGTTTGGGAGTACGAAACTCCTTGTTTACCAGTTTGGACTCCTTCATTTTGCAAGTTAGGAGTCCAATGGACCATACAAAAATATCTTGAGAGACAAAAGATCTTTTCACTACAAAAGTTGTTGAAGACAGCATTTGCTTTGAACTTGTAGTATTTTGAAGGAAAACTGGTCATCTTCTTTGGCGTAGAAACTTGTGGCAAAAAAAAATGCTTCTAAGAAGCAATTTCTTCTTTTCCCCAAAGTTTTCCTAATATGAAACTTCAGACTCCTTATTTTGAGCTTGGACTCCTTAATTTCATAAGTTGGGAGTACGATTGACTCCTGACTCACAGATGTAAGTGTCGATCGCTGTTAGCCTCAACAGAAATGCAGTGTGACCTTAGCCTGCTCTCTACGTAATTATTATGACAAACTCTTGAGCAAGACTGGTTGAAATGTCTTGAAAGTTGACATATTTTTAAAGATAATGAAAGTTCAGCTGTGTTCAGCTGTTGGCAAATTGATATCATGAAAAAAGAAACTTGTTTTGCCTTTTGTCTGTAAATTCAAGGCTATCACGTAAATTTAAGAAAATTCTGGTTATGTTTAAGGTAGTCTTTTTAGACCATGATGAGAGAAACATTTATTTATGTTCCTTTAGATGAAGATTTCAGATTTGATCTCTACACTTAACATTCCACAAGCATTATCATGTTGTTCTCTTGTAACATACATGGGTTGGTCCCCCCCAGAATACTATCATTAACTTGCCTACTAGTGTTGCCTACTAGTGTTAGGCAATCAGTTTCAAATCACAATCGATAATTCGTTCTTAGTTGGAAGAGTAAATCAACCAATGATTGATTGTACAATCATTTTCTTGGAAATTAATACTGCACTTTTTTTGATTAACAGAATGTGAAGGTTTAGATAAACCTAGTGACCTAAAGACTCTTTTTGTATTTTTTTTATTCCAACTTCTTGGCACAGTGTGAAACAGTTGTAACTGCCTATAAACTTATAGGCAGTTACAACTGTTTCACACTGTACCATCAAACTGATGTCGGTTTTGAAAACAATATATAATGACTTTCATTTATGTGTTAGGAACTGATTAATCAAATTTCTTAATCAATTTTCTTTGTACACAAGTGGAATTTTATAGAATTGTCTCACACATGGTCATATTTTCTTGACACCAACTAAAACTCTTTAATTTAATTTTTCCTATTTATAATATGACCTTAATTGTGGGAATGATAAATACAATAGATATTTTTGATATCACACAGGTGTTACTATGCTAGTGAAATGACTGCAAATGAGCTAAGAATGTAAAGCAATGTTGTTTTCATTGTGAAAATGATGTCATAATGGCTTTGCTGACATATTACAAACATTATTATTTATTTCACAGAATAATTTCAAATGATTAATATCTAAAATTTCCTTGTTTTTCACAAAAATACAGATCATATTATAAATAGAATATCAAATTTGTGCTCAATGAATACAGAAATCATTAAACCTGTCATCTAGGCATTGCCTAGTTTTTAGCTCACCTTAGCTGAAGTTCTCAAGGTGAGTTTTTGGTTTACTTGATGTCCGTCGTCCCTTGTCCGTTGTCCGTCGTCAACATTTACCTTGTGGACACTCTAGAGACCATATTTTTAGCCCAATCAACCTGAAAATTGGTCAGAATGATGATCTTGATGAAATCTCATACAAGTTCGAAATTGGGTCAAGTGGGGTCAAGAACTAGGTCACAGGGTCAAATCTTGGAAAAACCTTGTGGACACTCTAGAGACCAAATTTTTAGCTCAATCAACCTGAAAATTTGTCAGAATGATAATCTTGGTGAAATCTTGGACAATTTTGAAATTGGGTCAAGTGAGGCCAAAAATTAGGTCACGGGGTCAAATCTTAGAAAAAACTTTTTTAGATGGTTAATTCAGGTGAGCGATTAAGGGCCACTAAAACCCTTTTGTCTCTGTGTATATATGACTCTTTCCACAAATTTGATAATTAATGACCACTGATTTAATATTCTCTATTTATGAACAGACTAAAGAAGAAACTAGTCAGATTACATCACAAGTGACTGGACAGATAGGATGGCGAAGAGAAGGGATCAAATATCGCCGAAACGAGCTATTCCTCGACGTTCTTGAGTCCGTCAATCTACTCATGTCACCGCAAGGCCAGGTCCTGTCAGCTCACGTTGCTGGACGTATCGTCATGAAGAGCTACCTATCTGGCATGCCTGAATGTAAATTCGGGATTAATGATAAAGTTTTGATGGAGAGTAAGGGAGGAAAAACAGGACAGGACGAAGGTCGAGGGGGGTATGTGAAGAACACCTCGGGGTCAGTTTAATCTTAGCCTCTCTTCTATATACCCACAATTTGGATTTATCTCACATTTTCTTAAGTTAAATGCAATTTTGATTTGAACTTTTCTTATCAGTTTAGTACTGCTTTTGGAATTGAATACAGAATGTTTGAATTACACATTGGAAAGAAAAACTTACCAAAAAATACCAGCAAATATCAACTGATTACTGTAGTGTAAAGATAATTGAAGGGATAATTGTGTTTTAATCCTAATCACACTGACATACAAGTCTACTTTACATATATTTTTTCAGTGCAATTTTGTTCTTAGCTTCATACCTCAATGAAAAACAAAAGAATGAATTCTACGTTTCTTTGATGAAAATATGTGTATCCAAATTGTGGGTTTCTATATTGTCTCACTGTCCATATATAGACTCAAAGTTCCAGATAATGAGAGAGAGTGATTATCAATTGAAATTGATTACTCATCCATAAAATCCTTTATTGTTTGTACTCATTGGAATTGTGTCATCAAGACAATTCCAATGAGTCCTCAAAACATTGCATTTGGATGAGGACTTAGGAAATTAGACTTGCAACGCTACCTCTGATCTGGAAACCTGTAGGCATTGTTTCCCTTGCTTTTGATGTAGTGGCATATAGCCTTGAACTATGTGTTCTGTAATATTCGTTGCATCTTGAAGATTGTTCTTAAGAAGATAAATTGAAATCATATGATACAACATATACATAATCCATTGCATGTTTTAAGAGAATACTGGTCAATTATAATCATAAATGTATTGACATTGTTTTGTTGATTTGAATGGTGGAAAAGTATTTAGAATACCAGAGTCAATTAATAAGAATACAATATGATATATAAATTTACATCATTTTGATGATTTGAAAGTCAACAGTAAGTATGATGAAGACAACAGTTCAACACACTATAGGGATGAGTGTCTTTTTCACTGCGTTTATTGGGGTTATAAAGTGCATTTGCCTCAGCACATGGCAAATAACGCCTGTAGGGTGTTATGTTTAAGCCATGTGCTAAGGCAATTGCACTTTATACCCCAATAAACGCAGTGAAAAAGACACTCGTCCCTTATAATTGCAATCCTATAGATTGAAGAAACTATTAAAATACTCGGCCAAACATGAAGCTTCAAGTCTAGATCGTGTATTGTTTATCTCGCTATCGAAGTGAAATGTCATAAAATAAAACAAATGATACACAAATAAACGACAACATTAAAATTCGTAGAGGTAGCTTATGACAAAAAAGCTTGTTTCTGCCAAGTAAGTCTATGTTTTTAAAAGAAAACGGCGTGGTCGGTCTTAGGTGAGAGGGTTGCTCGACGGTCTTTGTCGACTTGCGGTTTTCTAAGTTTTCGTTGGCACGGAATCAGAAATGCATGCTTGTTATGGTAAATTCTTTCGAAAATATCTTAATATATAATAGATTGAATAGAAATGTTGCGTTGATGATCGGGAACTAGGTTAATTCGAGTTCCTACAACAGAGGACTTGCAGATCGAAGTTCGGGGGTTTCCCGAAAGACCTTTTGCATTTTATACAGAAATAAAGTGCAATGGATTTCCCCACGTGATGCGATTTAAACCAATCAGAATTCTTTATTTTATTGGATTGCAATTATCAGTCCTTAAAGCAGTCTTTGTAACCAGCCTAAAGGACCTGTAAGACACAATTTTTACAGGTCCTACCCGATAATAACAGGCCTTCATGAAAACTCTACTTCCAGTAATTCTTTAGTAATTTAAGGAGTAAATTGTAAAGAAAAGTGTGCTAAAAACAAAATTGCTTGTTACATTAAACAAACAATTTCTTCTTTTTCCACAATATTTTCATAGGGTAATGAAAAAAGAAATGGTATCTGAAAGACAACTTTTTTTTCAAAAAAAGACCATCTAGGAAATAATATGGCCATTTACTACAGGCCCTAAGGACTTGCAACTTGCCAGTCCTTCCTAAAATCCACAGGACTTGGGCCTGAGGACTGGAATATGTAAAGGTATTTGTAATAAGTGCCATGAACTTATGACCTTATAACATGGGAACAGTAAATTTATCTAACCTAAAATATAGTACCCAAGATTGCAATACCACATTTTGTCAATTAGGCATTTGTCTTCCAACAATGGGTGGAAAATTGTAAACTGAAATTGGATAAACAGCCGGTGGCTCAGAAAGGATGTTGTGGTACTTCTGTTGAGAGAAATACTAGAAATGCCTGGTTAGGTGCCCCAACCCCAAAGATATGAGAGAATGGTTGTTAAAAGCAGCATTAAACTCCTAAATATTTATAGCTTTTTACCTATTACAGCAAATTAGCATGACTAGCTTTTAAATAAATTGATAGATATTATTATCCAGCATGTTGATCCATCCCTATAAAACAACTTCTGCACTTCTCTGACATATCTCTTCTATAAATTGGCCCTGAATAAGTGTTTGATTTGTGTTTGTTCGTGTTAAGGAATTTATGTTGTGATAATATTGTATTTGATGTTGTTTTTATTAATAAGTTTACTTTTTTCAATAAAATGAGATCATATTTCTAATCATATACAGTTTTGCTCTTCCCAATATTTGTCAAGAGATTCGATGTTCATTCCTGTTATTAAAGAATGATTTGAAATAACCATCTGTTCTGGGCAAACAGAACGCTTTTGCAAAAAGTTAGTTAAAATTAAGATTAGCCATCACTTCCTGCTTTCTGCTTAATAATTGTGATGCTGAAAAAAAGCCTATTAATAGCAATAGCAAAATACCATAATTATCAAAGTACTGAAAGAGCTGGAAACTAATTGCAGGCAACAATTGCTTATTTCGAAAATACAATCTTGAAACTTTTCCAATCAGGTGGTGAAGACAAAGATCAGGCTGCACATATGTGCAAGCTGATCTTTGTCTATTCCTCCTGCCAAATCAGGAATTTTCTGGGTTCTGCATGACAAGGGAAAAAAATGAGCATGTGTATGTAAATGTGATTGAAAAAAAATGTTATGAGGGTTATATTGACAAGGTTAAGAGAAAATTAGAGAACTAAGGTGCAGGGTTAAAAGTCTATTTTGCATTGATCATGTCAGTATGGTATTAGACAAAATTCCAGTTATGTAAACCAAATTCAATTAAAGGTAATTGTCCATTATACTAATTATGACTGGTTACATTATACTGTAGCTCCACAAGTGGTAAGACGGCTATAGCTATCGATGATTGTCAGTTCCATCAGTGTGTTAAACTCAGCAAGTTTGAGACGGAACACAGTATCAGCTTTATACCGCCTGACGGAGAGTTTGAACTTATGAGGTATGTAAGAAAAATCTTAGATTATATGACATTTATACAAATATATACTGAGCAACTAAACGTCACTTAAATGCAAATATTAGTGAATAGACTCACTCTGAAATATACTTAATTTGTTACTTTAACTAGTTACCTTTAGTCCAACATCAATGTTATTTTGAAACATTCTCTTGTATTCCCAATACGGAGACACTTTTAAGCATACCCACGAAAGTTGAAATTTCCCCATAGCCCTACTGCTTGAACGATATTTTCTTTTCAAAAGGAACAAAAGCCAAACAAATTTCAGAGTTTCGTTGAATGAATCAAGAGGTCAAACAAATCATGAATACTGCGTTTAAGCACGTTTGGTGCAAAGACGACACCAAAACGTCGTCTTTTTGGCCAGAAATGACGTCACTTACATGCATTTCCAGTCTGTTCGTAGAACCACAAACGTTGTTCATGTGAATGCGGTTTAAGCAAACACAGTCAATTCACGCTTTTAACCCCTTACCAGACAACTCGTTTTGAATTGAGATGCCATTTTTAGAGTGTTTACGGCATGACACTAACGGCATTTCAACACGTTAAGTCTTCTGAAACTCCTTTTTGGCAAGGTCTTACAATGCAGATGTTTAAATATTGAACGAATTAATCAATATTTTTTAGTCTAATCGAGGTAAACGACGTTCCGATTCTAAGGAACACTTTCCCTTTTGACTTACTCAATTAAGAGTACATTCTTTGCAAAGCGAGTGAGTTTATTTCGCTTCTTTTAACGGTTTTTGAAATGTCTATCGTTGCATACCCTCCACACTTCTGATTTGTTAAATTATTTAACCATGAAAAGTGCTATGACAAAGAAAGAGTGAACAATAGATTGCTATGCCGAAACTAACCAAGCGTCAAATCAAATCAAGATTAAGTCGATTCAACAGAGGATCTTGTTTGTATGATTTCAGCTAAATTTCGTCAAACCAAATTTTCTTTTCTGTACTCAAATTTCAAATTTACTTTGTTGCGTTTTTAATGTCGCTCAGTATATGTATACATGTATATGTATGTGAAAATTTGTTTTTGATATTGCCCAACAGAAAAACAAAGCTCAGGGGTTCATAAAATAAAGGCACAATGACATTTTTAAATTTAATTTGTCAAAAATACTCCGCTATATAGGATGGGTTTAGGCTTCTTTTAGCTTTGCTGTTATTGAATAAAATTTTTATATATTGTTACATCCTGTTGCAGTGGTGTGAGAAAAAATTGGAAACTGTTGTAAGGTGCAACTCGATGGCTATGTGCAAAACAGTTGTAACTCCCTATGTGTTTATAGGGAGTTACAACTGTTTCCAGCTGAGTCATCAACTGCTATAACATTGAAATTGGTGTAAACATATATATCAAGATCTATATCTATTAGATTTTGATGTAGAGAAAGAAAGAAGGAACAACATTAGAACCTTTATAAAATGCCATCTTGGTTTACTCCTTTAATATGGGTACTGCACATCAAAGGTCATTAGTCAACCATTTAGAATCATTATATCAAATTAACCTCTTTTTACTGGATTGGACATAGAATTTTTTCAAAAGTGTGACATTTCTACTTAATCCTATTACACAGGTACCGCACGACTAAGGACATTAGTCTACCATTTAGAATCATTCCCCTTGTAAGAGAAACAGGACGTCAAAGTATGGAAGTGAAGGTTGTCGTCAAATCTAACTTTAAACCATCACTTCTGGCACAGAAAGTTGAGGTAAGAACCATGGAGGACATTAAACTACCATTAATTTTCCAATAAAAATCATGTCTCATTTAATAAGTGATATTTTGCAAGAGAGTGAGGCAAGTAAGCCTTAAAATCATCAGTTCTAGCACAGAAAGTTGAGGTAAGAATCATGGAGGGCATTAATCTTCCATTAAATTTCCATTAAAAGTCATGTTTCATATCGAGGGGTCAGTGCAACATTATTGTAAGTGCCTGTACATTTACAAACTCATAAGAGGCGACAAATCCAAAAATTAAGATTTTGAAATTAAGAGTAAATTTCCATTGCTCAGTAAAAGTCACTAGCGTGTGAATCCGTGTGCAATATTGCACTCATAGATTGTCTGACATGTGGATTTCTGAATTTTATCAAGACTTCCTTCCAATATGGCTATCCATTAGCTGTGCATGTTGTCTCAATCAGACTCAAAACATTGGGTTTTCGTGCTCTTGTTTGACTCTCATTGTTAGCCCGTATATGATATGCTTGTTTTTGAGATAAGTCTGGTCCGTAAATGATTATGCATTCTTATATTTTAAAGAAGAAAGTCCATAATTGCATGAGATGAATGTACCTTATTATGAAATGCTCATTGGGTATTGCATATGCCTATAGCTAATGAAGGATTCCATACTTGGCTCAGGTTCGAAATTTTTGTCATTCACTGTCATCACTAGTCCACAAATATCTGAAATACTGTGACATAGATAGTAATAATTTCTGGTCATATCACTTTGCAATGCAGTGTTCAAATCATGTCAGCATCCAAAGTACAGCACCCAAAGTAGTTAAAATCAAAGTGTTCTTATAATGGTCAAGTTATGACCTCTCATGGAGGGTGCAAGTGTCCTTGATTTGAATCACATTAATTAATCAGTTAATGAATTCAATTTGTACCAGGGCCTTCTCTGGACTGAAATTTCTTTTCGCCAACAATTTCGCCAAATAAAAAAAAATGGAGCCAAATTTGGATTTTAGGAGCCAATTTCGAGCCATTTTTCTTCGAAAGATTGTGCTTGATAAAGTATGTTTCTTTTATATAGCTCATCGTCCAGGGGGATTAATTTAAATGACAATTAACATGGGTCAAAGCTCTTATTTTTTTGTCGCCAGTCATCTCGCCAATGTCATTTTTAGCTCCACTGGCTGAAAGCCACTGGGGCTATTGTCATGGCGTTGTGTCCGTCGTGCGTGCGTCCGTCCGTCCGTCCGTCCGTGCGTGCGTCCGGTCGTAAACTTTTCTTTAAAAATCTTCTCCTCAGAAACTACTGGATGGATTTCAACCAAACTTCACAGGAATGATCCTTGGGTGACCCTCTTTCAAAGTTGTTCAAAAAATTTTGATCCAATGAAAAACATGGATTTTATGGGCGTGGCTAATTTCCAAATATGGTAAAAAGTGAGTTTTCTCAGATTCTAATCAATGGATACCAATTAAATTTTACATGAATGATCCTTGGGTGACCCTTTATCAGTCTACAAAAAATCATTGTGATCGGATGGAAAATATGCATTTTATGGGCAGAGGTCATTTCTCTATATGTTATATAGTGGAAACTTTGAAAACCATTTTCTCAGAATGTAACAGATGGATATCAACCAAATTTCACTGGAATGATCCTGGAGTGACCCTTTATCAGTCTACAAAAAATCATTGTGATTGGATGAAAAATATGCATTTTATGGGCGGAGGTCATTTCTCTATATGTTATATAGTGGAAACTTTGTTAATCATTTTCTCAGAATTTAATGTTCGAATATCAACCAAATTTTACTGGCATGATCCTTGAGTGACCCTTTATCAGTGTTACAAAAATTATTTTGATTGGATGAAAAATATGCATTTTATTAGCAGAGGTCATTTCTCTATATGTTATATAGTGGAAAATTTGAAAAATTATTTTCTCAGAATCTAATTTTTGGATATCAACCAAATTTCACTGGAATGATCCCTGAGTGACCCTTTATCAGTGTACCAAAACTTATTTTGATTGGATGAAAAAAATGCATTTTATGGGTGGAGGTCATTTCTCAATATGTTAAATAGTGGAAACTATGAAAATCATTTTCTCAGAATGTTACTGATGGATATCAATCAAACATGTTTGGTATGATCTTTGGGTGACCCATTATCATGCAGCAAAAAATTATTTTGATTTTAATAGCGTAGGTCATTTCTCTATATGTTATATAGTTGAAACTTCGAAAATCATTTTCAACATCTATCAGTAGAACCCCAAATATCTAAAAATCTAGTCAAAAACATTTATTTGCTTTTACAAGAATTTCAAGCCTGTGGAGCGACTCAAGCCATTCATGGCTTTCTAGTTTCATCACCAATTTCATTTCATTTTCGCATTTTGCGACAATGGCGACCCCAGAGAAGGCCCAGTGTACCTTCACCAAAATTTTAAAAAGAAATAATTTTCCTTTCTGTTTAAGAGACTAATTAAGAAAAGTAGAAAGGGCTTTTTACTAGCTTTGATAGTGTTTATTATGCATCACATAGGCCAGTATAAAAGTTTAAAAGTTTCATTCAGAGCTTGTGTTTTACCCTTAAACCAAGGTTTTGATCCTCCAAAATCCCCCTTGAGAGAAATTTCTAAGGGTCAAATTTTTTAAGATGCTTCCAATAAACTATCCAAAATTCTACAAATCAAATGCTTACCTAATATTTTAAAAAAAGTTCAAATGACTCTTAAACCTATAATAATTCTTACATATAATTTACTATACTTGTCTTTTGACTCCGTTAGAGTCCGTTTTGATCTCCCGAATTGAATGGTTAAGGGGTCAATAAATCCCTAACTAAAAACACTAGCATGAACCCTGCAGTTCATTTGGAAGAAAAGGAGAAAAAGAAATCACTGCAGAATATGGAAATACATGTATTGAATGTAAAAAAGTATTTTTTCCTCTTCTCAAAATGGTTTCTACTTCCAATTACCTACATTTCATATACACGTATTTACACTATCAGATCCCTGTTGAACTTATATTAGTATATATTAGTTATCTAATGTGTTTTATTCGACTAGTACAATGTATAGAATTTTGTAGTCTGATAATGAATTTAGAGTGGCAAGTTCATTTTCATTACAGGTACGCATTCCAACCCCCCTGAATACTAGTGGAGTCCAGGTTATCTGTATGAAAGGAAAGGCCAAGTACAAGGCTAGTGAAAATGCAATTGTTTGGAAGTAAGTAATAGAACAAATTGACAACAAAATATAGAATACAATTATTTTGAGACACCACTCTAGCCTTCTTGGATAGCTTCCGACATATTTCTGCTGTTCACAAAGCTTCAGTGGAGTGTAAAGGCTAGGATCAACCTGCACAGGCTTATCTTAATCTATGTTACATTCTTTCTATTTGGGCAATTGGTTTTATATCATAATTGATAATGGGTTTTTAGTAGAAAGAGCACAATCAGCTAATGATTGATACTACAACCTGTTTCTTAAAAATTAATCCAATTGTCAATGACCACCAATGGTTAAGTGTCTGTCCGTTCTCAGGGTTGCTTTAGATGAATAAAAGTAAATTGACATTTCCTGAAAAAAATAAGTCACTCAGACTAAATAAGTGCCATTAATCTTTCAAAATATTAAAAATAACTGTAATTTTCATGGTACACACCAATTAATCGGTTATGTGATTTCTTTATTGATTATCTGCATCGAAAGCCCCAACCAATTGATTATGAATTATATTGGTTTATCAACCCATTTCCAGTTCTTCCAATTTGTTGTTGCAGAAATTGAAACAGAAATTGGCCAAAATTTGTATGTATAATTTGTTTCAAAATGAATTTGAATTCAACAAGATATGAGTTAATAAAACACCTACCACATATGTCAGGCAAGATCTTTGACTTGGTGATTAGAGAGTTAGTATCATAATTGATAAAATCTATCATTTCTAATAACCTTATTAAGCTAGGTGTTATCAGACCATCAATTATCTGTTTTCCAAGAATATGAACTTTTCTTTCGACCCTTGACTGGCTGCTCATTTTCAAGGGTCACAATGATGCACCAGCTCAAATTTCAAAGAGTCAAAATTGCATCATTTTGATATCTCAAGTGTCAAAACCCGGGGTCTTAGGTCAAACAAAACCTTGAATGGGTTTAATTTTGACTCTTGAAACTCTGTGTCAGCTATGATCATTTGATGAAAACTGGATTCCAGCATTTCTTCTTTAAAAACTTTACAATGTTTTCTCAAAATCAACTTTTCTCTTATAAGGGTTTAAATTAATTTGAATCCTGGACAAGAGATGTTAGTAAAACATTTAGCCCCCCCCCCCCCATTTAAGCAGGTCAATGGCCTATTGTATGTCAATCACCAAAGGGCAATAATCCACAAAATAGGATGATTTGAGTTGTTTTTCTTTTGCACTGCACTTCTCCTCAATTACATCTATCCATCTGTGAAGTTACATGATTCTAGCTTGTATACTTTTTGAAATATGCACCGGACAAAAAAGGTCTATGGAAGGACTGAAAGACTGACTTGCAACAAGTGCAAAGCATCATATCCCCTCTCCTTTGAAGGGGGCAATAAAAATCATATTTTAATTGTCCATGAACAAGCAGTGAAAATCTGTATTTCAACACCCCTTATAAAATCATATAATTTTTGTCAGACCTCCTTGCAGTGAGCAATACATAGTCGTCACAACATCACCTCACATATAGAACTAAAAAACAATTGTTGTCTATGAACTCACCAATGCCTCTGTCTGCCTCATTGAGGTAGAAATAAGCTATTTATATTAAAATATTTACTAGCTCTAGGTTCAGGATGGCAACACATAAAAACTGTTTGCCAATTATTTTCCTCTTTGTACACAAGTGCACATGCAAATAGAGGTATAATTGGCAAACAGTTAGAACTGTTTTGTCATCATGAACGCAGGGCAGATTTACAGTATTGCATGCTTTATAATGATAATTACACAGTTTGTTTGCTTCTTCGCACATATTAGGCATTTGTAACTGTATTTCCAGAATCAAGAGAATGGGAGGAATGAAGGAATGTCAGCTAAGTGCTGAGATAGAACTACTCAATACTAGTGATAAAAAGAAATGGACCAGACCTCCTCTCTCTATGAACTTTGAGGTAAGTCAGTTTAGGCTGACATAGTTTAGTCTGCCCTGAAATCAACATAAAAAGTATATTTTACCATTGTCCTTCATGCATATCATCAGCTGTCATAGCTAGTTGTTCATAAGGTCTTGGATTTATTCCCAAGGGTGACATACATCCCTTTCCAAAATTTGTTTCTCACCAATGAGATGAAAATCCTTAAGCTATGTGGAATGAGCAGCTGGAGGCTCAGAAAGGATGTCCGTACGGTACTGTCAAGAGAAAAATATCAGTCATCTACAGCTAGGTACTCATGCCCCACAATTTGACCTAATGTAAAAAACAGCTTAGAGCCCCAATTCAACACACAGACAATTTCTTGATTATTTATCACCTAGCCAAAGAGGTATTGTCTTGTGGTTTTTTTTAAATTTTTCTGTTTAACCCTTGTCATGCTGAATAAATTTTTGCTAAAAATTTTCACCAAAATCAAAGGGCAAAAAGCACTGAAAGTACCAGCTGTAGGTCAATTTTTATTTATCGACAATTCTGAATTCTAAATCTATCGACAATTCTGGTTTGAAAGTGAGAAGAGCAGGGTTCACTCTGGCTCTCAAAAAGTTGGGGCCATCACTTTCGCCAAATGAAAAAAGTTGGGGCCAACCTGGTGAAAATTGGGGCCACATTTCGGGTGTCTGGGCCGGTACTAATAGACAAAATTTTCGACATTTTGCACCCAACTCTTTTCCTAATAAGCTGTTTTCCTTATGATATATATTTCAGAAAGCATTAAGAAAACATTGAGGCAAAAGAAAGGAATTGTGGAAACCATCATTTGCTCCTTGTTCCAATTTGTTTGTCCTAGACTTAACTCATTGCATGTATATCTAGACTTCCATGATTAGATTGTTGAATATGCTTGTACACATTGGCTGTTCAGGCAACCATGTTGCAAGCATATTCATCAATGTTGATCTGTCTGACTCTGTTGAATAAAGAATAAAGAAAAAACAAATAAAGTTTCAAATATTTATTGTCAAAAACAATCATGAAGATAATTTAATTACGGAGCAACAAAATCGTGGCCATCAACGGCGATCGTCGGAGGTAGGTGTCAACAGGTATAGGCTTTGTAATTTAAAACAGTTTAACTGAGAATAGACACGCGTTTCGAAAGAGGGTCAATTACCCGACAGTGACAGGATTAAAATTTCGCACTTCTTGTTCTCTAATCCCTCATCTTTTCCCCGATTGGCACTCTGTTCGAACAATTGCTTTGGCATGTCGAATGGTATGAAAGGTTTATAAATTCACACAGACTAATTAAATAGCGTTAGCTCGGAAAGCGACCCGAGACAAAACAAAACAATAAGCTGATAACGGCAGTCTGTTGTAATTATGGCATTTACATTTTATAGCGGCGACAAAATAAGGAAATAACTTGGTATCTGCCTGAAACATTGTAATCTTTTCATTCAAAAATACGAAAGATTAGTGCAAGGTTTAACCAAAGAAAGAAGATACCGGTACTTCGTGTTTTATTCCAATAATCCAAAATTAAGTCCGAGATGCTTTCTGGCGAATCAACGATAAATTAAAAATGTATTCTCGTTGCGGAGTAAAGCGTCTAGAACAGTTTATTTTTCAAAGAGGGAGAACGGGTGATCAAAGGCGCCGATGCCAGATGTTCAGCTAAATTTCGGGTAGTTTCCGGACTTGGCATTCGTCCAACACGCTTTTAAACCTCATGAGATGTCAAACCCTTTCTTTAATGGGGATTAATTGACACGCTTCTTTCGACTCTGTTGATGGATTTTATTTTGGAAATCGGGATTACTTTATTAATTTCGCCACAGGTAGGATTTTATCCAAAAATACACAGCCGATATAGAATAATCTTATTCGCGTTTTTTTAATCGAACAGGGTCGAGTTTGAATTATTGATTCCGCGATTGTAAATTCATTACTTGTCATAAAGTCGTAACAAGAGCTTTTTCCAATGCGGTTACGATCTTTTGGTAACAGCTGTGATATTCGGGATTTAAGAATTTTTGAAAACAAAGAATAAAACAACATCCCGAGAATCGGGAATCATTTATTGGGCAAATATTAATCTAATGAATTCTTCATCCGAAATCCAGCTGTCAATAAAAAATCGATAATCAGACACCGTGAATGACGCGTGCCGCGTGTAGGCTACTAGACGGATTAGCGAGTTTATTCCCTTAGGGCAGTCTGGTTATGTATATTGTTATTGATATTTGCTTATCGTGTATTGAGTTGGGGCCATTTGATAATTTTTGGAGCAACTTGATTTTTGTTGGCGCCAGGCATTTTCGCCAAATGAAAAATTCTTGCGCCACTTTTAAATTTTTGTCGCATTTGGCGACAATGGCGACCGACAGCGCCAACGTTGGAAGAGGCGGTGTAGACTTACATCAGCCTGCACATATGTGCAGGCTGATGTTGGTCTATAGCACCTGCCAAAGCAGGAATATTCCAGGTTCAGCATGACAAGGGTTAAGATTCAAATTTCATGTGTTGAAACTTATTATGAATTAGCAGCTTAATCTAAATGGAATGAAAAGCCCCTATAATTTTAAGGACTGTTATCTGTAGTCATCTCAGAATTTGTTACAGTCTAGAGTTTTGTAGTGTAGTAACTGACGGATCTCGGATTGATACAGACCTATCCTGTTTTTTCACAGGTACCGTTTGCTCCATCTGGCTTCAAAGTTCGTTACCTAAAAGTGTTCGAGCCAAAACTGAATTACAGTGATCACGATGTTATAAAGTGGGTGAGATATATAGGACGAAGTGGCCTCTACGAAACCAGGTGTTAGAGATAACCTGTGTCAGGGCTATAGCCCATGGATAGAGCGTGGTCATTTGGATTCTATTTCTATGTATTTCGACAAAACATCTTAAAACTTAGTGTTGTAGATACTCATTTGAATCATCTCAACGAGATGATTCAATTGAGTACCCACAACATAGACTTTCAAAGAGAAATAACAATTTTAGAATGTGGTACCCCCCTCTCATCAAGGAATCAGCTGTTTAATATAACCTGTACAAGACATTTTCAAAAGGATTCACTTAAAAATGGCTAATATAGTTGTTTCAGTGTTATAAGCATTGTAATGTGACATTGTGATATATATATATCTAGTAGAAATAGAGCAATTTCCGAAATTTGATTATATCATAGCATGTTACCAAATTATTAGATAGAAAATGCTCCTGTTCTATTTGGAAATGTTATACATGTATTGAATTGGTAAATTATCTGATGGTCTACAAAATACAAATCTTTGCATACTCGAATAACAATAACTATCTAGAATAGATGAAATTATCATCTATGTGGACATGTTTGCATATAATTGGTACATGAAATTTATTGTTTAAATAATATACATGAAACAGACACAAAGGTAAGATGAAAGTAGGTTTGTGTACCTCCTTTGAATTCCTTGACCACTTTGATATTTCAATACTTAAGCAAAAAGGAATTCTGATTATTGTACTCATCTATGATTTCAGTTGCAATATGGACCTTATATTAATCTTGATAGTTAGTCATTATTAGTTATTACCATTAAAATAATTGGACATACAATCAAGCATACTGTTCCAAGTACATATAGTTGTGGGTTTGATGAGCCAGTTGATGGCTCAGCGTGAAACAGTTGTAACTGCCTATCTGTTTATAGGCAGTTACAACTGTTTCAAACTGAGCCATAGAATTATTTAGGATTAAATCAATGGCTGTTTTATCACAATGGAATAAATTTTTACAATGAAATAGATTTCAAATTTAAAGCCAGAAATTTTGAATTTTTGTTTATTTAAGATTTCAAAATTTTGGGAGAATTTCAGTGCAAATTCTGCATAATTGAGAAATGTTTGGTATATCATACTCTTCATTTCTAGAAAAATATAGGGAGCCCTTGGTTCAGAATGACAAAACAGTGCATACTGTTTGCCAATTTGATCCCACTTTGCATGCAAGTGCACATGCAAAGCAGAGTATAGGTTGCAAACATTTTGCATGATTTTGTCATCCTAAACACAGGGTGGATTTTAAGTTTGAATAGACCAAAGTAGATAAATGAAATACTGTATTGTTTGTATACCCTTAATATGTGAATGAATGGTTATGTATTTGGCAGACATTGCTTGAAGCAGAAATTTGAACCTTACTAGATCTAATATGAGTTAAGTACCAAAAATTGAATTGAAATAAGTTTTATATTGTAAAGTATTGAAATTGAGTAGGGGACATGTTGAGAAGAGGGAAATAAGTTTTATATTGTATAGTATCATAGTGAGTAGGGGACATGGTGAGAAGTGGAATAATTGCTTAAAATGATCAAATTTTTCTTTATACTCCCATGTCATAATTTCTTAAAAACTCATACATGGTGATGAATACCAGAATATCTTAAGCCTTTTTTAGTCCACGATTTTTACAGTAAGTATAGACAAAGATCTGCATGCACAGATGTGCAGTCTGATTCTAACCTGCTCTACCCAAAATAAACAAAATTTAAACCAACAGGATAAAGGTTAGGACAGAACGATTAGTCTGTTTCCTTGTCTGCCATCTTCAGATGCAAAGCTGAATAACACTCATTGTATTTTCAACGTTTCACAAAAGTGGAGTTGGTTCCATCAGCAGGCTATTTGTTTAAAATTTTATAAATTTGTATCTAAATAAACAGAAGTTTTTGATGCATAAATGGGTGTAAGAGTATATCATTATTAAAAACATAAATATTGTAATTACATTTTATTGTGTTATGTTTTTAGCTCACCTGAGTGCTCAAGAAGAGCTATTGTGCTCACGTATTGTCCATCGTATTTCCGTATGTCTCTTTATTGAGATTAAATTTTGACCCTGCCCTAACTCATCCTATCTTTAGAAAGCTGTTCGGTCGAGCAATTTAGGACTCCTGATCCTTTAGTTTGTAATACTGAGTCGGTCATGTTTATGTATACAAATGTTGTTAAGTGTGGATTGAAATTTTTCAATACTTACTAGGAATAAATGTGAAGTTGTTTTGGTTAACTCTGTCCATGAAATGTTGGTCTGTCAATCCTGGGATTGTTACTTTGACTACTTCTGCCAACTTTTCTCTGACATTTTATGGCTTATCACAAAATAGATGATAATGCCTGTAAATATAGGCAGCTACAATTGTTTTATACTGAGCCATCGAATTGACATAATTATGTGTTTTTTTAGCTCACCTGAGCACGAAGTGCTCAAGGTGAGCTATTGTGATCATACAATGTCCGTCATCAGTCATGCGACGTGCGTCTGTGGTCAACAATTTCTTTAAACATCTTCTCCTAAACTAGTTGGCCAATTTTGATGAAACTTGGCAGGGATGTTCCTTGAGTCAAGTTCTACCAAAGTTATTCAAATAAATGAAATCCATCCTAAACTCACCCTTTACCCTTAACAAAAAGGGTGAAAATAGGAAAATCTTCAAAAATCTTCTTCTCTGAAACCAGAAGGCAGAGAGCTGTCATATTTGGTATGTAGTATCATCTAGTGGACCTCTACCAAGTTTGTTCATATCAAGACCCTTGGGTCGTATTTGGGCTTTGCCCGGGCGCAACCCTTTTTACATAATATCAAAGAGCGAAAATCTTTGAAAATCTTCTTCTCTGAAAACAGATGGCAGATTACTTTTCATATTTGGTATGAAGCATCATCTAGTGGACCTCTACCAAGTTTGTTCATATCAATACCCTTGGGTCATATGGTTTGGCAACCAAAATACCGGAATTATAGGTTGATGATGTTGTCGGTACAACATTTAGATTGCCCACCAACAATTTGCTATTTTGTTTCTCTCCTTCGGCCAGATATTTTCTAATGTAATAACGTCTGATATCTGAGACAACCTATAGTTAATATCATCGTGAAAATGTCAGGTAAATGAATTTGGAATGAAATTGAATGAGTGATGAGTTAGTTTTGAATGAAACTCACAGGAGGTAAACATTATCGGTAATATTCTACCTTCATTTAAAACAATCTACGAACTGATTTTGCGTCTTCACAGACAA
Source organism: Fragum whitleyi (assembly GCA_948146395.1). Lineage (NCBI taxonomy): Eukaryota > Metazoa > Mollusca > Bivalvia > Cardiida > Cardiidae > Fragum > Fragum whitleyi. The sequence goes on from OX411554.1 coordinate 5,059,756, forward strand.
AAATAACGCACACAAATCAACACTAGCCAATAAAATCATGAAATTATTTGATCGATTTGTTTTAAATGCTGATCGGGCCGCCGTCATAACGCAGTTTGTAGCGCGTCGGTCTGTCAATGTAGAGATCCTAGGTTCGATCCCCGACGGCGACACTCACTCTCCGACTATTTGTCTCTCACCAATGGGTTAATAATCATAGACCTATGTGAGACCTATGTGAGATAGCAGCTGGAGGCTAGGAAAGGATGTGATGGTTGTAATGGTGCTAGAAATACCAGGAAACCATAGTCAGGTGCTCCAGCTGCCGCGATATAACTGTTTCTGATGAGTGTCAATTCCAAGATGTGATTATGTCGGGGGATAAGGAACGTCTCCCGCAGCTCGTCAATTTACAAGAGACACAGTTCTGTATCCGTGAATCGAACTTGCAACCTCTTTTACGCTCGGCTGTTTTCGGAGAAATCTCGAGGTTTTGTCATTACCTTGGCGTCGTTCCTGGCGGTGTTTACGTTGGCGTGACTAACTTGAACTATGATCATTGAAGAAAACTAAGTGAAACTTGACATGTGTGGTCACCATCACGAGAGCTATCCTGACTATCTTTAATTGAAATCGATTATATTTATCTACGATTTTATTTGCTGGTGTAGTTTTAAAGAGACATATAAAGGAAAGTATGCATATTTTATTAAAGGGGGGAAACTAATATCGCTAATTTTGTTCATCTTGAACAAAATTAACGATATTGGATTGCCCCCCTTGATTTTAACTCAAAACTCGCTCCTCACACTCATTCAATTTCATTCCAAATTCAATCATCTTGTCAATTTCACGATATTCTGAACTGTATGTACAATTACACAGAACAATATTCTGTCCAACATTTGGCATAATTCAATGCGATGTACAAATCAACATATCACACTCTCTTCTTTAATGCTGAATGGGAAGTAAACATTTAGCAGAAAATTGAATGCCATACATATAAAAATATTTACGCTTCTTCGGGTTTCCCCCCTAAACTATGTTTGGGGGTATATAGGAATCAGCTTGTCAGTCGGTTGGTCCGTCCGTTCGTCTGCAGAATTTTTGTCTGCTCAATTTCTCAGCAACTAAAGGGTGGATTTCATTGAACCTTACAAATGCGATCAGTATCCGGCAGCGATGTGCAAAGTGATATTTTGGTTACAATTCATTGGCCGGTTTTGACACAGTTGTGGCCCTTTGATGGAAAATGGCTTTTCATGTTTGACAAGCACTTTTAAGGGGGTGGGGTGCGCGACAGCCTAGTTTGTCAAGATTGCACAAGTATCGCTTTAAATCAAAATTATTTGATGTGATTACAAATTATTATCTACTATTTGCGAGCATAAGTTCACTATTACTTATAGATTATGAAGATGGTATATAATTAGCACTTGTTGTTAGTGATAATCTATATATTAACAGCTTAAGGACGTATTCTGAAGTAGTTGTTGTGAATTTCAATAAGTATTTCCTTGAGAATGTCCTTATTTCGATCTTCACTGCAACATTTTAACCAGATTTGATGACATGAACCGTGGGATCTTTAGGATAGCCGCTCTGATTTAATAGTGATTTGTCTAGTATCGGTTCCCAATTGATTGATGACGCAGTATGTCTTGTGATACTTTACCCTTTTATCTCTAATTCCGGTGGCACACAGAACAGTGGCTATTGCAATGGTTATGTTTCTTTTTGTCCATCCGTCCGTATACGCTTCAGAGGTACAGATAAAGGGGGTAAAATCTAACATTTTCCCAATTAAACCTTATGTCGTGGGTACTCAATGGAGTCGATTCCAATGAGTACCCACAACAAAGGGTTTATGCTGTTAGTGTTGAAATACTTATTATCTATATACCCAGGGTTCAGGGTAAGACTGTATTAAGTGTTTATACATAGTATATGCACTTAGTACAGTTTTGCGCTAAATCATTGATATACATTTATGGTAAAAAGCGACTCATCTTAGATCCGAATTGATTGGTTTCAACTAAAATTCACCTCAATGATCCTAGTCAACGTTTTTATCAGAAACCAATACACTTTGTGCGATCGGTTGATAATTATATCCATTAAGGGCCGAGGTCATTTCTATATTCCATGAACTTTATCTTTTCCTTTGATGTAGATCTGCTCATAACTTTTTTTTAAAAGACTGAAAATTCCAGAGTGATACTTTGGACTCTTGATTTAGCTGTTGTTCAATATCAAAAAAAGCCCGATCCTCATTTTCCCTAGTAACCTATGGAGCAATATGGGCTCTCTTTGGTATTTCATCAAAACATATTCTTGAAATATAAGAGAAGAATATTCGTTGAAAATGAGAAAAGAGGGTTAAATTCCATATCACAAGACGAAATGGAATGACCACATTCATCGTCATTTGAGCATCAGATGGTTAATATTATTAATTATTTAAAAGTGATGATCTTATTCTCAATCACATGCATGGGTTTAAAGTCAAATTGAAGCATGTTCTTGTGTATTTCGTTCATATTTTCCTCGCAATCATAAATGAGTATTTATAGAATATTGTTTTTCATCACTCATTGAAACTTGTACATCTTTACAGTAAATCTTGTTCGGGCGACCACGTTTATTAAACGACCATTTTTAGGCGACCGTTTTCAACATTCCCTTCTTAAAATAAAAAAGAAATCTTTAAAAGTAGGTTACTAGGGTATTGTTGGCCTTGAATTATTGAAAATGAATCATATGTTATTAAAACTCACCAGAATCGTCTTACTAAGACGATTCTATTGAGTTTTAACTACATAAGATCACTGATAATTTCGCAATGATATGCATATTCAATCAAAAAGTGTGTTTCTTATTTATAAACAAAACGTGTATTAGGCGGGCATTTTCTTTAACGACCGCTTTTTAGTGGTCCCATTAGCGGTTGCTTGAACCATGCTTTACTAAATAATTAATGAATATTCATTTGGATTACTACCATCGAACTTAGAAAAATAAATATCTTTAAAAAGGAAATAAAGTAAAAGAAGGTAGATAGGATATCAATAGGCAGCGGCCCCTTTCAGCTCGATTATCATGTAACAACAAGACTCCCAAGAGGGCCTGTATCGCTTCACTAATATTAAATGCTCAGCATATTTATGATCCATTAAGATTATATTGCTTTAAAAAAGTTAAAAAGCTTAGACCTACTTAATTGGTCTTTGGTTTAGGAGGAAAAGTACATCAAAGTGAAAATAAGCCCCTCCCTACCACACCTATTTTAAGGTCAATCAATATTTCTTGAACAATTGAAGTGAAGGGTAACTCAAGAGACATTCGTGTCTAGTTCAATGACAATAGCCCAATGTTTAGAGAGATGATCTTTTCTAAGACTTCAAAGCGAAAAGCTAGGTTAAATTGAAATCGGCTCAATGTTTGGGAGGAGAAGATTTTTAATAGATCTTTACGGGATAAAAAAAAAAGGCCCCGCCTTGCCACGCCCTTATTTAGTGTCAAATATATATGTAATTTCTAGAAGACATTAAGAACAGGGTCACCAAGGAACATTCATGTAAAGTAAAATTGAAATCAGCCCGATTGTTTGGGAGGCATGAGAAGATTTTTTAAGATTTTAAAGTGAAAACTAGCGTGGCCACGTCCATATTTGGGGACCAATCAAAATTTCTTTAACAATTTAAGTAGAGGTTCATCATAGAATTATTAATGTCAAGTTTCATTGAAATTGACCCAATGGTTCTGGAGAAGAACGTTTTTAGATGCCTGTCACATCCATATTTGGGGGTCAAACAAAATCTTTTGAACTGTTTAAGAAGAACGTCACACAAGGAGCATTTCTGCCAAGTTCCCTTAAAAGGCCGATTGGTTTGGTCGGAGGGGAAGATGTTTAAAGAAAAAGTTTAAGCACGGATGGACGCACCACGGACACACCGCCATGGGCATTGCTCACTGGCATTTGACTAGTGTAGCTAAAAAGTGCTTGAATACTCAAAAATCTAGGAGATTGAAAATTGAATAGCTTTTAATCAGAAGACCGCGTGTTGGAATAGGAGAATTTACTAAAAAAAACCTTCTTTCACGATTTTTTTAGGAATCTTAAATCATCCTTTACACTTAACGGTCGACTATAATCGTTTATAGCTAGAACTCTTCTGGTATGGAAAGAGTTATTTTGCAGATGACTGTAATCACTGTGAATCGCTCGTCACTGAATTATTTGACAGACTGCTGCATTTCAAAACCATAACCTTTGGTTAGAGAACTATTCAAAAAACTTTGTCTTTTAAAGGGCCATTTTAACCATATGATACCAACACCACCATGCAGTGGCGGATCCAGAGAGGTTTCGGGGGTGATCAAAGGAACCCTTCTCTGTAACATTTTATTTGATTTTCATGCAGAAATCGAGTCAAAATTGTGTAATACTACAAAAATGAACCCCAAAATCTGTATATTCGAATCCCCCTTTACAGTAATCCAGGATCCGCCGCAGCCACTCTATCCAAACAGAAAACTTTTTTCAAGTTTCAGCATACATACGAATATGATGTACTCGCAGCTTGCTCAAGACGGAGAGGGCGTATACATCTGTATTTGTAACTGATAAAATTCTATTTAAAATTAGCACAATTAAAACAGATTGACAGATGAAATAATTTATATAAATCCGGAACATTTCATTAAAATTACTTATGTATAAACTGAAACAAACTTCTAATCGGACACTGCATATTTCTCTCTTTTCGACACATTTCCTTTCCAGCAAAGACAAACCAATCTCAATGATTTTGCTAAACGAATTATGTAAAAATGACCCACAATGCGCTTGTAGCAGACAAAAGAAGACACTAACCTTTCTGTGAAATAGTCGCAAAACTCGCAAAATTTAGGGAATCAAAATCACAGTAGAAGAAATACCGCAATGTTGTTGAAAAATCACTATGCTTTCAATTCCCTAAAGATAGCTGACAAGAAATATTCAAAGACATTATTGTTTTAGACGTGAATTTGCCTGATTGAGTGATGAGCCCCAAACTCAGGACAGGTAAATTACAGTTGAAAATGTGAAATTGACACTTTTTCCGATCATAATAAACCAAAATCTTTCACTCAGCGCTCCATTCTATCGACTGTTATGGATTTAAGAGTGTCTGGTTGGTCCACGAAGACACACAAAAAGAAAAGTACGTATATTCTATTAAAGGGATGTAATTAATATCGATATTGTTTTCATTTTGAACATAATTAGCGCTATTGGATTCCAAAATCATATCATCTTGTCAATTTCACGATGTTCTTAACTATATATAATTAACCTCAAAGTCAAGAATCAAATATATACACAAAGAAAAAAAGATGGGATTTCAACCTGATTATTGTCTTTAATCCAAGACAATACACTGATTGTACAGCCATTACCCAACAACAACAACAACGACAATCATGACATTTACTTTTCTCCTCATACCCTGGATCAGACGTGGGATATAAAAGGACAAATTGCGCATCGAAAGTGTTGTTCTCAGTTTAAGCAAAATAAACAATCTCCTTTCTACAATTAGACACTTGACCCCGACACTTATATACCTCTTAACTTGTGCACATAGGCTTCTGAAACAAAAAAAAGGCATAGTTTCGACCAGCCCAAATTCAAGGAAATGCAGACGATCAATTATTTTGAGCGCAAATAAAAATGTATAGATTTAATACACCTAGGACCTGTTTAACCAAACAACTTACGATCATTTTTGCGTACGTCAAAAATTAAAGCTGCTTATGCAGTAGTAAGTTAATATATAATTCTACAATGCACCATATCATTGGAATCGTCCTCTTAAGACGATTCCAATGAGATATAGCAAGACAGAATCTAACAATGAATGAAAACGCAAGGTACGATTTGTGATTTTGACTAACGATTATTTTTTTCGTAGGAAGTTTAGTAAAACGGGCACCGGTTGGATAAAATATAGGAAGATCTAGAAAGTTTTTTTTAATTAGATCTTTTCTTAAACTATTCTGACAGAAACAAAAATAAAATAAATCTAAAATTGATATGGGACAAATGATTAATTCTGGCGAGGAAATATTGTTTCATAAATGAGTCCTGATGAGAAAGAACCTTCAATAAATGTTAGTAATATCGTGAAATTGACATTCACCCGAATCAAAACCAATATTAAATTAGTGGACCCGTAATAGAACCGCACGTTTAGGAAGAAATGAACTGTAAAAGTGCTGACCAAGGTTTCCTAATGATTTTCATTAGGAAACCTCGGCCAACATTGTGAAAAATCATGAGATCCGAAATGTTGCGGAACTATTACGGTTCCACTACCTTAACCGCTCGATCAGCACACTATTCAATGCATTAAAACCACTTACACCGATCACTCAAAACGATTCGAAATTTTTCAGAACGCTTCGAAAGAACTAAAAACTATCAACAATTCAGCGATATCGATTAAATTATTGCGCAATTGTATTGTCTGGTGTGGAATCTACAGCGTCTGATAGGTTCGTGAATACACATAAACAGGGAAGTACGTGAACGCATGTGTTATTAAAGGGAGATACAAATATCGATAATTTGCGATATTTTATTACCTCCCTAGAATTCACTCAAAACTCACTCCTCCCTCTAAATCCATTTTATTCGGAAATCATATCAATCATTCTATGCGTCAATTTCACGATGTTGTTAGCTGTACATTTGCAAGAAACGTCGCCTTTCGGTTCACAGATAGAGCAAGGGCTCTACTTTTCAAATCCGAATTAACTGTTTACCAAATTACAGACTTCATTCGAACACTGCTCGAAACTTTCAGCCAACCAGACCGTCGCTCGGGCATTTCCGTAAAATTGTAGGTGCGGACGTAAGTTAAGTAAATGGGTCATTTTTTTAGTAATTTTGCACCTGACGGTACTTCAGACAAAAGTTTGGTGAAATATGTTTAAATGAAATTAAATATGTTAGATCGTCTCCTATTCATTTCTTTTGTGCATTTATAATTATATGAATACAAACACACAAACAAACTAACATTTCGCACGTAGGTTTATATGACGTCTCAAATATCAAAGATCCCGCTTAGGATGACGTTGCATGAAATAAAATCATACTAAAATTGGATATCAACAAAACGCTTCATCAAATTTTAATATGCCCAAAAGATCTCCACAGATGATCGGAAAGGAATAAACAAAGTGTGATTTTTTTCTAGCGTAAAGATGTAATACCAGAAGCCGAACAACCCTAAAAATGACCCCAAATTACTACATTACGTCCGAGGTACAAGATAACGGATAAGTCCGAGCGAAGTTCTGAATGCCTGCGCAAGTGTCTTTACGACCTTATTATCTTTTTCAAAACAGTAAAAGTGTACGAATTACACTTCGAAAATAAATACTGGTCTTAATTTATTGCATCACGTGGTTACAGCACTTTCACTTAAATGAGCATGACAAAAGTTAAACCAACTGTGATTAACTATATATAAGGGGAACTTACTTTTAAAACATTTTCTTTATTTATAGCTCATAGCAAAAAAGATCAAATAACAAGGACGGAAGGACATCATTTAGTCATCGAAATAATCTCTTGACGGAAAAGGAAAAAAATAATGCTACCGCCTTAATCAGCTAATTTACTACAAATCTTAAGACATCAACAATCGCGCTAAAAGTAGTAACATCGCGATATTGACATTTACCTCGATCAAAATAATTCTGAATCACTCGATCAGCATTCCATTCAAGTCATTTAAATTTCTCACGCACACCAATCACGCAAAAACGCTCCGAAATGGTTTAAAATTGCTTTCAAACGGTTTAGAAAGATAAATGTTTTATTGATATAGATTAGATTATTACGCAATTGTATTGTCTCACTGTAAAACTTTAAGCGCCTGATAGGTCCGTGAATCCACACAAATAGAAAAGAATGTATATTTTATTAAAGGGAGGTAATAAATATGGCAAATTTCGTCCTTTTTGGACGAAATTCGCGATATTGTCATACCTCTCAAAGCACACTCCTCCCTCCCATTTCATCTTATTTGGAAATCATTCCAAATTCATTCAACGAGTCAATTTACGATGTTGTTAGCTATATACAGAGCGTAAAGCTCATTTCGCTTATTTCCCATGGTGTTCATCAGCGTTGCATCGCGAAGGGTTATCTCCCTTGATTCCATCCTTTTCGAGTTTGTTTTGTATACTTGAAGATCTGGTATTAAAAAGCAACACGGTGAAATAAGAGCTTCCTCTCTTTATCATGTTGCCCTCAAACTAAATTTGTTTGTAAATGTATACCAATCAAATGCTTTAAAATTAACATCGGCCAACAAAATAGCGGAATATTTCGATCGATTTAATTGATTCAGAAATGTTCTAAAGAGTTTAGTATCAATTTCATGGTTTGATTAGGCTAACTGTAGCAGTGAAATTCCCCTTTTGCAGTGATCACGTCGAATACAATAATTCTATTATAAGTGATCATCATCTGATTAAGTACTATAACTTTGGCGGGCAAATTGACATTTCCGTATAAACCGCGCTTTGAAGCGGATTTGTGCAGAGAAACAACATTGCCTACAAGGTAAAATATATCTTATTAAATTCGTTTTAGCTATTCTGAGCACGAAGTGATCAAGGGGAGCTTCTAGGATCACCCTGAGTCAGTCGTCCATCGTTAATTTTTTAAAAAGACATCTCCTCCAAAACCACTGAGACAACATCAATGAAACTTTGCTAGAATGTTAGATCTACTTGGGTGACCCTCTTTAAAAAAATTCGTGAAATTCTGATAGGCCCACAAATAGCGGCATGGCATTTGTTTTACTACGTGAACGCTGAATAACATCTCCTGAAAGACTTGTCCAATTTTAATGAAACTTTACCAAAATGTTCCTTGGATGATTCTTTTCAAAAATTGTTGGCGAAATTCTAATAAGTCCATAAATATGGATGCAGCAGGGCGTTGCCTTTCTTTTAAATCTTTTAACGATACTTTCTTCACGGCCAATATCAACAAAACCTTGCTAGAATGTTCCTTGGGTAACCCTTTTCCTAAAATATACCCGAAATTCTTATTGACACAAAAAATATGGAGGTGGCATTTTTACTATAAAATCCCTAGAATCCTCAAATGTCTTCATCTCGGTAACCAATGGATAGATTCCAAACAAACTTAGCAGAAATGATCCTAAGGTGACCCCTCTAAAAATTATTTGTGAAATTTTAATTAAGTTTAGTTTTAATTTTACCTATTCATTTTACATCGATTGGTATACAAGTTCTTTTAACTTAGATAAATCCCTCTCTATTCTGCTTCCTGGAAAATTTCCAGTAATCGCGCCGAATGTTTAGGCCAATTAAGGAACAAAGATCGATATCCGCTCCCAAGAATCCATCTCGGGACCTCTTGGATAAGAGGCCGACGCTTTACCCCTAGACCACGTATACCACATGTGAAATTCTGATTGGCCTCCAAATACGGGCGTGCTAGGGGGCCTACTGTATTGTGACCTTAAAATCTTTAAATGTCTTCTTTTCAGTAAACAATGGTCAGATTAAAACCAACTTTGGCAGAAGTGATCCTTCAATGACCCATTTCAAAAAAAAGTTTTCATTGATTTCTTTACCTCTCAAACGTTGAAGTTGAAGGGCGGGGTATTACGCTGAAAAAAAAGATGAGCGGTTTAGGGACATTTTGACCCTCTTGGTATTTTTTTCTTTTCGCCTCTTTCCTTTTACTCTGTTGTTTGTGTGTATCAATTAGATGTTCAGCTCAAAGGGAAAGGGCGAATGTTCAACAATATAATGTTACCCGTCATACGAAAAGGAACCATCTGGAAAGTGCGTAAAGTTTCGACCCTGGTCAGGAGCGCGATCTGTGAAGACTGACCAGGGTCGAAACTTTTCCCAAATATTATTTTTCTGAATCTAGAATAACTCTTCTACCTCCCTATGTAATTATTTTCGAAATCTACCTTCTGGTTGACCTATGCTGTTTAAAATCCATTTTTAAATATTTATTTTACGGAGTTCCGCAATCGTCCCCTTTTGCGTGACGGGTCACAAATGATACGCGGAGCAAAGAAAATGGTTCGATATAGAAAAAGTCTCTTAGAAAAAAAAGGTTGGAGTTTTTTTAAATTTTCACCTAAATTTGATTAATTTCTATTCTTTGTCGATCGGTCGATAAAATAAATCGCACATACTTTTGTTGGAGCATTAAAATTAAATAAATAACAAATAATCAGACAAATAAATAAATAAATCGCGTAAATAAGCAAATTCTAGACAACAAAATGAACGTACATATAGACAGACCGAAGAAGACGATAGCAAAATGTGACCCCCTTCGACAGAGTATAGATAATAGAAACCATGTTGATTGTCTCAAAAATAATTAAGGCTTTTTCATATAAAAATGTTACGAATGGAAAAAATAAATAAAATGAAGTTATACATATAAAGCGTCAGACAATATCTAACGATGATTTCAATATAATCTCGTTCATATAATTATTTCTATTTCTTTCAGAAAAATGACTGTAAACTATGGAAGCTGAATTAAAGAACAGATTCGCCTACCAAGAATCTCTAAACAATTCCATTATAAGAAATTTGAAGTGACAGTTATTTACTGCTTATTAAACTGTATTATTACAAATATGAAATGTGGCTTCGTAACACGATGATCTAGACGTAATTTAAAACTATGATATCAGGAACAATTGTTAGCTCAAGTGACTCTTTAAGTAGAATGCGATTCACAGTTCATAAGTTCGTCTAAACAATGGATTATGTTACGTAAGTTATAATTAAAAAAAAACTTTATGGGCGATTCATGGATGTCATTTGTAGTTGCCATGTGTTGATTTGATGCTTGGACGTTATGCCCTTGATGCTACTAGCTATTTAAAGATTTTGATGCAGCAGTGATCCTTTGATTCATATGTATAGTTGACGATATTAAGAGAAACATGTATAGTTAACATACTTGATATTGTGGACAATTGGAGGAGAAAATGTCTTACCCAAGTGACTACGATTATGGCTACGGAGAATCGTACCCGAGCTTTGACGATGTAAATAGTACCCACACCAACCACACTAACAGTACGGACTATGATCCGGACTATTACCCTGGATATTATAGCTATGACTACTCGTTTGATACGCTCAAACATAAGGTGTATCCATTTGAGGAAATCATTTACGTGTATATATGGTCATTTCTCGTAATTCTAACAACGTTGGCCAATACCTTAGTTATTCTGGTACTAATGGCTAAGGAAATGCGGACGTCCACAAATATTATACTGATAGCGATTGCTGTTTCAGATTCCTTGACTGGTTTGGTCACCCTTCCAGCTTACATGCATGCATACAATCAACGATCAGGAGAGCATCTATTACTATCACATGGTTGGTGTAACTACTACATGCTGACCAAACTGTTTCTAACCAGGGCGTTCCATACAATATCGGTATGGCTGACTTTAGTGTTAGGCTTCCAACGTCTGATCTCAGTCTCCTATCCATTTAAAGTACAGTCGATGTTTTCTATCAAGAAAACGATTATAATCATCATAATTGTTGTTTTCACGGCGCCCGTGATGCACGTGTATCATATAACAGAGGAGAAGGTGTTCGAGGACACGTGTAACTGGCGTCTTAAGAAACCCTGTGTCGGTGGCTGCATTTACATCTGGATAACATTCTATCTAGCTCACTTCATACCGAGCTTACTGTTGATTATTTTTACTGTTATAATGGTGTTCAAGCTTCGCAAAGCCACGGAGAAAATGACCACAGCTCACATGATTTCTAACGAGGCCAATATGAGACGTAGGAACGCCGACAACAGAAGGATATCTATCATTGTTATCATTATAGTTATTCTATTTTTGATACCAGAAATACCGTACTCTGTATATCTTGTTGTCAATGTGTCGCTTTTCCACGCCGGTAAAAGCTTGCTGGTTCCAAAGACTAACAAATCGTTCGTATGTGCGTACGAGATTCTTATGGTACTTTCATTTCATGCAAACTTCTGGGTGTACTTGATCATGAACCGGAAGTTCCGTCGTGGACTGTCTTCACTTTTTGAACCATGCATCACCGCTTTTTACCAAATTCTAGCAGCGTTCGGCGTTGAGAAGCCGGACAAAAGACGTCGACGGCAAAGCGTTTCTAGTGCCATCATTAAGACGCTGAATTCGGACGTACCAAGTAGCCCGCATGAGCCGGTTTCCGACGATAAGAATGCAAAAGTGTTAGAGATGAGAAAATTTACTTTTGATGAAAATGGTAAAAGTGCGCCCGTTTCCGGCGAGATATCCGGGTCACCAAATGGCGGAAACTGTTCAATGTAGATAAAATTAACACTTGTTGTATTTGTATGTATGAGTAATCTATTCCTTTCACCTTGACAATAACAATTTTCAAAGTTTTAACGAACTGGTTTGTCTTATTTTTATGGCCACTATCACGATACATGTATATAGATTACATTTTAGTTCGTAACAGGTACAGGCCTGTGCTTACGACGAATGCCCAGGCGTTACTCGCAGAAAAAAGTGTAACAATTAATTAGTTAATTCACGTACCATTGACGCGAGTTTTTTATGTACTCGTGAATCGAGGACATATTGCTTTTGACTTGGCTATTTGTCCGTCTGTCCCCCGAAAACTTTAAAGGGGCCACAAAAATTCATTGGAATGGGATACAGTCTTCATATTTCACACGGTTATAAACAAATTCGTTCTTTAACTATTAAAATTATATCAATAATAAATAAATGAATAAAAGTATGCTATCTTTTTTGCTGTCAAATTTCAACAATTTCATTTTGATGATAATGCAACATTGTTGCAAACCACTATTTTTATCATACAATTAGTTACATCGTGAAATTTTCACGCACACCGAGCAAAAACATTCTATATCTCTCACTTAGGGCTCCATTCATTCATCCCCAACACTGCATTCAATCACTTAAAAACGCTCCGAAATCGTCAGATTTAATTCCAAATTGTTCAAAACGATCAATTTTTCTTTGAAATAGATCAAATTATTTCACGAATTATTTTTTGGCTGACGTTGATATAAAAGCATCTGATTGGTGCGTGAAGGTACACAAATTGGAAAGTACGTATAGACTATATTTAAAGGGAGGTGAGAAATATCGCTAATTTCTTCCAACACGAAATTAGTGACATTGAATGATCTCTTCTAGGCTCGGTCCCACTGCACTTACGGATGCATTGGGGATGTGAAACGAACGAAAATCTTTACATCCGTTAAAAAGACGCTCTGTATCCGTTTCTTACCCTGTTCATACGATTTGCAAACGCTCTATCCGTCGATCGTCCGTCCATTGTGATTTCATCCGCGCAGACAGTTTTGAGCTGCACAAACCATGAGGAGCGGATAAACTTTCCGCTATTTAAATGTGAAACAATACGGAGATCAAAAGCTGTGTATCCAATACCATCCGTTATAGTTCCACTACATCCTCAATCCATCCGTTACGCATTCTTGGAACTCTTATCCGCTTTAGATGAAAACGTACAGAGGGGGAATTTTAAGGTAAACGAGAAGTAGAAAAGGGGAAGTAACGCGGATATTTAAGCATGTAAGCGTATGCCTCAAGTTAAATTGAATGATACGCGCTGTAACCGTTTTGTTTCCGTCCAGCATACTTTATGCATCCGCCCTTTTCGCTGTTCGTGTACGTCACAAATACACCCGGTACCCTCTTCTGAGCTTTCATCCGCTCTTATCGCAAGGCTTCCGATGAAATTTTACTCAACATCCCGGCTAAACACTTTACGCGTCCGATATTTTATGTTCTGTTTTCGCATTTTTTTTGCTACTATTATCAGTTTATTTCAAGCGTATGAGTACAGATGGAAATTAAACTCTTCCGAAGTGTCCGTTTAGCATACGTTTTGTGTCCGTTTGACACTGGGACCGGGCCTTTAGATTTGATTCAAAACTCGTTCTAAACACTTACTCTATATCATTCCAAAATCATTCACCATGCCATGTCACGATTTTATTAACTGTACTTTGCTTATTATTTATAACAACTTATTAATATCATCTTTTATGTTTATACATTTAAATGAGTAATGAAACAGAATTACGGCTTTAATCTAAAACTGAAATTTGAGAGAATTGAGCCTGAGCCTGAGAAAAGCTTTATAACCTCGGACCATGATATCAAAAATATCGCACGAAAATGCATCATTTTTCGTTACAAATCGAGTCCGAAGGAACAGCATAATAACAATGAATATTCTGGATAACTTTTGTCAAACTTCAAGGTTAACAAAAAATGAACATGTAAACGCTAGCTTTATTCGTTTTTCGACGATATAAACTGAAACCAACTTCTAATCGGTCACTGCATGTTTTCCTCTTTTCGACACATTTACAATAAAAGAATTGAATAGAATATTACGTTCATGCAAAGACAAATCAATTCCGAGGATTTTGGTGAAAGAATTGTGAGAAAAGAACCGACAGAACGATTGTAACAGACAAAAGAAGTCACCAACCCTACATAGAAAAAGTCTCATAACTCGCAAAATGCAGGGAATTTTCAAAATTTCAGTCGAAGAAATACCGTTATGTTGATGAAAAAGTACTACGATTTCGATGCTTTACAGGTAGCTGAATACAAATAAGTAAAGAAAACATTATCTAAGACGTTCATTTGCGTAAATGAGGTGAATTTGTTAAATTTACCCCACCCACCAATGTTAATTTTGAAATTGGGGTACTCATGTTCTTTTGCAAGTTAAATTGATTTCCCTGGAGAATTTTTTGATGCATTTTGGTTTTGCTATCTACCAAGTGCAAGGGCTATTGGAAATCATCAAATACTTGTATCTTTAACATTATTAAGCATTACTTTTCGTACTTTATTTGGGTGACCGATTAGAAGTTGGTTTAAGTTTATTTGATTCGTGAAAAATGTAATTAAGTCAAAATATTGATTTCAAATGTTGATTAGTTACTCGTGACATATGAATTATAATATATAATTTATATATAAAATTAATCGTGTTTCGTCGCTAAGGCTGCTGCCTTCCCTTTCCTTCGATGTCTTGTCATCAAAATATGTCATTTTGAAGTAGTTGAAAAGTGCCTGATAATTGACAGCCAGCATCTTATATCCTTGAAGAAAAATGAAAGTACCCTATTTTCCTTGACCAATATCTTGTATATTGTATATTGTACGTGTTATATTCTAGGAGATTATTTAAGATTATCAAGTTCAATAATTCTTTTGGATGCGTAACCTGCAGAACCAGTCTATATTTGGCGAGGCGACCTCTTTATTTTACACCATACACTGAAAATTACACAACTTAGTACGGCATTTGAAAAGACAAAAGGAACGTGTGACGCATTCCGCCAACATGTTCTTTTCAAAAGAATGGTACTTATAAAAGAGGTCGTTTTCAAATCAGAAGGCAGTGAGGAGAGATCACAACAAATACGATCCTTGAAGTTAACGCTCGTGTTCTTACGCCTACTTTCAACAATTTATACAGGATAGCGAAAGATGATTTTCAACCCTCTAAAAGCTTGAGAAATAAATCCAAGTCAATCGAAAATTTACAGCTAATGAGTTCATAACGGGGAAATCTCAACCAAAAAGACTTGTTTCACATAAGTCTGCGCATGCGCGGAAATCTCTCGACTCCGACCCTTATACAAACGAGGGGGCATGTCATTTTAATCCAGTAATAGTTTATAGAAAAATAGTATATTTTAAACCACAAAATACTCGTCTTTATAAACGAAATCAAAGTTATTTTTACACATAAAAAGAATGTTATTTTAATGCTTAAATTCTTCATGCCTATTTTTTGTCGTTTTTCTAATTTTTGCTTTTGTTTAACTTATATTAATCTAACTCTATTTAGCGTCCCTGACCTATGAAGAAGTATTTTGTATTTGTTGATGGTAATAATGTACTGACTTTTTTTAAATTTTGTCATCAAAGTTTCTCTTTGAATTATTTTTATTCGTATATTATTCATTTTTTATTCAGAGCTTATCATTTATTTCGCTCTTTTCATTAAAATCCCAATATTACTAAAAAATAATAAAAAAAAAAAAAAAATACGTAGACTTCTCAATTATTTATAGTATATAGCAGTATATAAATTTCTTTGTATAAAACGTTATTGCCATCACATCGTAATTAACACACTGAGACAAGGAAATGTATTCTTGCAAAAAGTAATAATAAAAATTAAAATAAAAAAATAAATCGTTGAGCGCATGATCCCACCAAATACGCCACCCCGTTTAATAGATCGTTTGTGAAATTGCGCTGTTGAAACTTCGTGGCAAAGAGAAAATTGAAACCAACACATTGACGATCTTTCACTTTGTAAATCATGATTGAGGAAAAGTAGGCATATGTGATATTTTGACCGTGCAATATATATATTTCTTTGAGAAAACTGTTATCTATTCACAATAGCGGTTTTTTTGTTTGTGGGTTTTTTTTGCACACGAAATGTTCACACTAAGGAAATATTATATGATAATAAAAGATAGATAAATATGTGGTACTTTTTAAAAAGCACAGAAAGACCAGACATAGTTAAAGTTAGATTCGTGTTATTTATTGTATAGGGGCCATTATCTGATACTCATTGAGAATCGTTAAATTGTTTTAGCACAAGCCCCTTACAGCACTGTTGTTTTTCATATTGCTTGATAAATCTTAAGCGAAAAAAAAGAAGGGTTGAATTTAATCTTCATGTCTGTTTATGATTTTAGAAAGGGTTTTTCAACATACCATAGACCCCAGATCAAAGAGCGGTAAAACACTAAGGCAGCAGTTATAAGTTACAACACGTGCGCTAAATAAACATTGTACTGGTGACAATTAAGCGTCGTATGTGACATATGGTATTGCATAATCGTATTTAACTTCTATCACATCTTCATGATGAAGATATATCCGTAAAAGGGGAATCTAAATTGTGCGTTCAAAAATTCATTAATTTGGAAAATTAATTGGATTCGTAATAGGTGAGTGTTAAAAAAATAAGGCTGCACGAAAAGAAATCAAGTGAAACTACAAATCATTAATCTCGAAACAGTGAAATGCACATTTCCTATGTATTTAAAAGCCCTTCCCAATACACGTATGTGTTCAGATTTGAATCATTATCAAAATGGAATAGCAACTCGTAATCATAAACCTGCGGTGGAATTATCTATTCCCTTTTCACACTATCTTTAACTGGCGATATGTTTTCGTGATCGTTTTTTTTTATTTTTCGTTAGAGTAAAAAAATAAACATTTGTCGAATTTGCATTCTGTCGTCTGCCGTTTTTGTTGTCTGTATTTTATTATCTCTTTATTTTATTTTATTTATTTTTTTTGTATTTTTTAGTTAATCAAGTACGATCGATTTGTCAAGAACAATTACTAGTATTGAAATAATGAAAATGAATAGTCTAAATGAAATAAATCCACACAAACTTTCATATCGAAGTGTTTTCTCAAAACGGTAGATTTTCAATGGAGGATATCTGTTGCGACCAAATATAAATTCATCAAGTAGAAAACACTGAAGAGTTATCCCTGCAATTTATTCCACCTAACTAAAATACAACCTCGCTTTTTGTCAATATTTAAAAATAAAAAATCCTAAAAGCGGTCGAAAAAGTTTCTAATTGGTTTGAATTATATAAGTTTGGTGATCTATTTTATTAATAGTTGAAATCGACTGATTTCCTCGGATAAATTTCAATGAAATAAAGAGTGGAGAAAAGATGGACGCCCCTCGTTTGCATTGCCATGTCAGTTTAACTGAAGAGTACGCAAGGGAGATAATTACGTGAAATACCTCTATTCATAAGAGCCATATCAAGGTTTTTGCTTACCGGAGTTTTTTCACAGCAACGTTGGTGTACGTCAGGGTGCGAATCTGTCACCTTTATTATTTTCATTATTTTTAAATGACCTTACTGAATTCATTTCTCATGCATTTAATGGACTTGATAATGTTTCTGAAATGGCAAACTTATTGCTTGGGAATGATGAAATTGAGGTCTTTTTCAAGTTATATTTATTGCTTTATGCCGATGACACAGTAATTTTAGCAGAGTCAAAAGAAGAACTGCAATCAGCCTTAAATGCAATGTATTTATATTGTCAAACATGGAATCTTGACGTCAACCCTTCCAAAACCAAAATAACAATTTTTAGTAATAGAAAATTTGAGCATAATTTTTCCTTTACATATAATAACCAAGTATTAGATATTGTTGACAGTTTTGTTTATCTTGGAACACTTTTTTCAAGCAATGGTAGATTCTTACAAAATAATCAAAGAATGGTCGACCAAGCACGGAAGGCTATGTTCTCTGTTTTGAGGAAATCTCGAAAGTTACATTTACCGGTAGATTTACAATTACAACTTGTCGATAGCATGGTAATACCTATCTTATTGTATGGTTCCGAAGTAACTGGTTTTGAAAACTCTTCTATTCTTGAAAGGCTATGCATTCAATTTTATAAGATAATCTTAAACGTAAATAAGTCTACTCCAAATTTGATTTTATATGGAGAGCTAGGTCGCCATCCAATCAGCATTTTGGTTCAATCTAGAATGGTTGGTTTTTGGCAACGTATTATAAATGGAAATAAAGATAAAATTACATACAAGCTATACATGATTTTACTTAAAATGCACCAAGGTGATCATTTTCATTCTAAGTGGTTGTTGAGCATTAAGGAGTCTTTAACAGCAAGTGAACATTTGAATCTATGGGAGTCACAGCAGAATATACCTCTAGGCCTTGGTAGAATCATTAAGTTGAGACTTATTGATAAATACAAGCAAGATTGGTCTGAGCAGATTTTCCTTTCGTCTAAATGTTTGAATTATAGAATATTCAAAACTGAATTTTGTTTTGAGCATTACTTTAAGCTTTTGCCAAAAGATTTAGCCACTGCATTGTGCCATTTTAGGTGTTTGAACCATAAGTTACCAATTGAATCTGGTAGATTTTGGGGTATTGAGAGGGATGACAGAAATTGTCAACTGTGCTTTAAACATGAACTTGGTGATGAATACCATTATCTATTTAGTTGTAGTTATTTTGATGATCAGAGGCGGGTAGGCCTTCCTAGGGATCTGTCACGACATCCTAACACTATTCACTATAATGGTCTCATGAATACTAAAGATATTCAAGTGTTATTTAAATTGAGTAAATTTTGTAAAGAAATTTTGAATACCTTTAAAATAATATATGGTGAACAATAGCTTTTTAGTAAATTTAGTGGACTAGTAATTTGATCTGATTGGGTCCTAAGAGGCTGTACTTCATTAGAAAATTTATAATATTGTCTATGGTCACTGTGGTTTGGCTCGGGCTGTTTTGGGTGTTTGTAGATCACTTGCACCTACAATGGTCGTGTGTTGATCTTCTTGGGCTTATTGGAGTTTGAATGGGCTCTTTGCTGACATGTCACAGATTTATTCTTTTTTTGGTGTTTACTGGGTCCATTTTCAGTTTTTGTTGGTATCAATTTGAACTCTCTTTGTTGATTCCTATTCAAAACCCAAAACCATTGAAACATTTATATGACAGAATATTTTATTTTAATAAGCAGTGTTCATTGGTTTTAGTACAGTCTCTGGGGGCCCTAGATATCATTCATTATTCATTCATCATAACATTCCTTGGTTGTTGTTGTTAATCTAGTCATTTTTATTTTGGAGCTTTCTTCAAAGTTCTTCACATGTTTTGTTAATTGTTTTGTTACTCTGTAGCATTTAGACCTATACCCCGGTTAGGGGTCCCGGTCATTGAATAAAACCTTCAAACCTTCAAACCTTACCCAGACAACAGTAAGCAGTTTCAATACATTTGGCATGCAGAAAATTGACAGAAAATTATATTTAGAAACACTAATTTTGAAAACGACCTCCTTGCTCCGTTACAGTTAGAAACATCGTGAAATTGACATTAATCTCAATCAAAACCATTCTAAATCAATCACTCATCGCTCCATTCGTTCATTCCAAACACTCACTCAAACCATTCAAAAACGATAAACCCAATGGAAAATATAGAATCAACAACGTCATTAAAATAAATTTTGATTGAGAAAAGTCGCGATTTCACCGACATAATTCAAATTGTTAGCGTCCAATAGGTTCATGAAGAAATAGGAAGCTATGTATATAACTTTTATGCATTTAAATTTAAGGGAGGTAATCGATATCGCTAATTTTGTTCATTCTGAACAAAATTTGCGATAACTGATTACCTCCTATTAAATTCACTCAAAACTCGCTCCACACACTCATTCAATTTCATTCCTTAATCATTCCAAAGTCATTCACCTTGTCAATTTCACGATGTTGTTAACTGTAACGCCTATAATCCTGTAACGTTATCAAACTACTATTGTCAAATTGTAACTTGAATTTGAAATATATTTCCTACACTTTACGTACCAATCGTTTTAGAGTTCCTAACATTAATTGGGTACTTTTTAATTTGTCATCATTAAACATTTTCTCTATCATACCACATCCAAAACGCTTAGCTTGATTCGGCCGTCTTCGCCCTACGCTTGGTTCAATCTCGATGTCAGTGTACTATAAAACGATAACTCTCCGACGGCATTGCGAGGGTTTCACATGGTCGTGTTGCCAACTTAAACAATCGGACAGCTCCTTGATTCCTTTGCATTGTCTTCGTTGAGCGAAAAAGTGTCCGATTTCACCGATGAACACACGCAGTTAAGAACACACGCAGTTAAGACAAAAACGATATTTGACCAGATGCCTTCACGATGGCCTTACGCAGGACAAAATAGACACAAGAATTTTACACAAAAGTTAACCTTCGCGTTGTCTTTCGGGAATTCGTATGGCATGTCAAAGAATTTTTCCCTGGCCGCGAAGCTGCTCCCGGAGTCCCAGCAATTAAAGCGGTGGTAATGCGCTGGTTAAATATATAATACTTACTTAGTGTTTTGATTGAGAAAAAAATATCTAACGAGGTTGGGAGAATTGATCATTGTCGAGGCTCTGCCGAGACAATGATCAATTCCCACAACCGAGTTAGATATTTTTTTCATACATTACACTAAGTACGTATTATATTTATCTTATAACCTGTATTTTACCTTGCTTTCATAGATTTTTCTAACAGATATGCAAGTTTCTAAAAATAACAGCATTATATCATTGTTTTTAAAATAACTATGTGATATCATAAAAAATATCATACGGGATATTATCTCACGGATATTTGTATAGTTATAAGATAAAATACCCTTTCGAATGGACCGATGTTGTAACGATCAACTCCAATTTTGAATATTTCCTTAATCGTGTGATCATCTGATTTCAACTTCGGGACAGTGTGAATCCTGCATCATATAAAGACGAAATTCAAAGGTCAATTTCCTATTTCTAACTACATTTTTTTACAACAACAACAACAACAACAACAACAACAACAAAAATGAATATTTTTAAAGAAAAAAAAAAAAAAAAAAAAAAAAAAAAAACGCAACATGATTCGTCCCTAGAGAATGCTTTAAGTATGTAACTGGTCATTGTGATTTCAAAACAGGATATTTTAAACAGGACACATAAATGCAAATTCTGCATTTTTTCTTAACCCTTGTCATACTGAGTTAAAATCCCTTTTCTGAATTGCATTCATATCAAAGTACTGAAATCCCTTGAATCAAAGGGTGCTAGGTAATGATAAACAGGTGGTGTAGACAAAGACCAGGCTGCACATATGTGCAGGCTGATCTTTGTCTTTACCTCCTGCCAAAGCAGGAATATTCCAGGGTCAGCATGACAAGGGTTAAATTGTTTAAAAAGATATGGCCCGTTATATCAAAATATGGCAGTGGTGCGAAAAGTTTCCCCTGTTTAACGACACGAAAAGGGAAAAATTGATTTAATAAAGCACGTATAATGAATCAAACCTTTAAAAAAAATCTCCAATGAAAAAATATGGACAATTGTTTTAATATTATGATTGTGGGAGGAAATTCAATCTGACTTACCTAAACAATTCATTTAAATGGTCGTTTTGTTTATCTTTCTGTTAGATATGGTCAGTTAAATGAATAATGTGAATACCAACTTTTGAAGAGCTTAGATAAAAATCAATGGAAATCAAAGACTATGAACTGCTGTTTATTCAGACAGCTTTCAATTAAAATCATTGTAATTCTGAAACGAAATGATAGATACGACAATCAAATAGCCTGGCTGTTTTGCGCGAACGAGTTCCTGAATGAATAGAATATAAATCCGAAGTGCTTTCGTTGTGCGAGTATAAAAAACGACAAACGTTTACATGTATTGAAATCATATTATTATTTTCATTCATTAAAATAACACTTTAGACTTTGTGATGCACTAAAGTGAAAAAATGACAAGTTCTTATGGTAAAAAGACTGTACTTCTTCAAATAAATATGGTTAAATGATTTTTGTTTCTCGCCAAACAAGTTAGAATTAAAGCTTTATACAGAAAAAAGATGAAGATAATTAATTTGCGAAATGAACGCCACGCTTAACATCTTTAAATTTTTGCTTTTTCTAAGTTGCAATTTAAATCATATTAACTGTTTATACCTGAATAGCGAACTTTCAGTGGATATATCTATTTATGGTAAAACTCACTGCGGGAGTTCTTACTCCACGTTTTATTCGCAGTTCAACTCATCTTTAACCGACTGTTTAGTTCATTGCGGTATACGTCAACGATGTAAGGCGGTTAATTTTAAAAGATATAATGGTAATTTTTGTGAATTATTGCTGGATAGAAAGACGGAAACCACCTTTAAACCAGGATGTTTACACATAACAAGGGACCGCATGGTATTCAGTGCAAGGGTATGTATTTTTTCCTTGAATAACTGTTCTTTTTCTCCATTTAAGCTCCACCGGACGTAGTCCAGCGGGGCTATTGTTATGGCCTGGTGTCCGCCCTGAGTGCGTGCGTCAGTCCGTCCGCTAACTTCTTTCTTTAAACATCTTCTTATCTGAAACGACTATTCAGAATTCAACCGAACTTTACAGGAATGATGCTTAGAACATGCTCTTTAAGAATTGTCCGTAATCGGGTTGATGACAAGGGCTCTACGGGTTGTTGCGTCATTGAAAAAAAGGTCCAATGTGATGAAATACAAAAGAAAATCTCTGAAACTAGTGTTTAGAATTCAACCAAACTTAAAAGGAATGATTCTAAGAACATGATTTTTTCAGATTTGTTCGTTATACTCTTATCGGGCTGATGACTTGGTCTCCATGGGCTGTTGCGAGGCTGAAATATGGTCCCATATCATGAAATATAAAAAACCCTTCTTCTCTGAAACTACTTTTATGAATTTTACCAAACTACGCAGGAATGATGCTCAGAACATGCTTTTCCAGATTCACTCTTAAAATTCTGATCGGGCTGAAGCCATGGACTCCAAGGGCTGCTGCGTCATCTAAAAATGGTCCCATATAATGAGTATAAAAAAAATCTTTTCTGAAACTACTGTTCAGAATGTAACCAAACTACATAGGAGTCATGCTTAGAACACGCCTTTTCAGATTTGTTTGTGAAATTCTTATCGGGCTGCTGACTTTGGCTCTATGCACTGCCGCGTCACTGAAAGATGGTCCTATATGATTAAATATAAAAATATCTTCTCTAAAACTACTATTCAGAACTCAAATAAAGTACACAGGAAAGATGCTTAGAACATGATATTTCAAAATTGTTCATGAAATTCTGATCGGACTAATGACTTGGGCTCTACGGACCGCCGTGTCACTGAAAGAGGGTCCCATATGAAGAAATTTATTAAAATTATTAAAAAAATCTTCCTATCTGAAACTACTGAACTACTGTTCAGAACTCAAATGAACTACACAGGAATGGTGCTTAGGACATGCTCTTTCAAATAACTCATGTTTATCCTGATCAGGATGTTACTTTGGATAATACAACCTTTCATGTCATCCATAAAGGGCCCCTTTTAGTGAAATATAAAAAAAACTTCTTCTCTAAAACTACTTGCCAGAATACAACAAAATTTTACAGGAATTATACTTAGGGCATGCTCTATCAGATTCCATCTTAAAATCCCGATTAGGCTGAAAACTTGGGTTCTACAAAAGGCACCATGTGACGAAATATATAAAAAAAATACATATTCTTCTCTGAAATGAATTTTTGGATGCAAATGCTTGAAGATAGGATTATTCTTCTGATTGATCTCTCTCCAATTTCCTGTCATGGCAAAATGAGCCCATGTCATGCAACATTAGTTGTAACCACAACCTGTACATTTATTGACATATGAAACTTTCATAACATGGAACCTATCATGTGACTTTGCACATATTAAAACCCCTTTGAAATGATATTCTTTGTCATAGAAAAAAGGAACTTTCGTGTTAGGTTGTTTGTTGACTTCAGATTTTTGGTGAACGAAATTTTCGTTCACCAGTTTTACTATATATACCATGTATGGAAAACCCTTTAGACTCTTAAAAGCTTCGAAATAAAGCTTCGAAATAAAGTAGCGCCCCTTTAGATTCAATTTAGTATATCTCAAGACTTCTCTCCGCAAAATCACTGTTTAATTCGTTAATGGCGTGATACTAGAATTCTTCATCAAGTGAAGATAATGAAAAATAACATTTAAAAACACAAAATTAGCTTGAAATGTTTAGACGAGCAAATTGATGATCGGCGTGAGATTGTCGAGACTTTGGAGCAAAAACAAAGTTTGTGTCTGTACATTGTATAAACAAATACTATGCTTTTGATCTAAGCCTTCGCTGTTGCAAATTGTAGTAATTTGCCGGAAATGTGTGTATATTTCGGTCGTGTACTCTTGAACTTCTACACACCTCTGATTGGCCATACCAAACATGATAACTTACTACGATTTTATCTACCTTCTTATGAATGAAATCTGTACTAATGAGTTACGAAAGGTCAAGTATAAACGAATCGAATGTTCCTATATTTAGCCAAAATTCATATTGAAAAATAAACATGGAAATCAGGGGATATAGCCATCTCGCCACGAGTTACTGTAAATATATGAATATCGTTGTTAATTTGTATCTAAAATAAATAAATAAAAGAATAAACAATTATCCCAGCACAATAGAACTATAGAACTGTAGAATACTTAACATGTTACTGCGATATTTAATTCCCCACTGGTATTTGTTTTGTCCCCTAGTTTTACAAAGATAACAAAATATTCTTTTTTCAAAGTACTTAACATACAACTGTCTAGTAGCGCTTCTATCCTTTGGATGAGTGTAAAATTTCTTTAATCCAACCATTCACCTATTTGTTTTACCGAAAGTACTTAAACTATTACAAAAACATCATTAATGTATATTGTCCATACCGTACCTCATTATACTTGAATGAAAATAAAAGATATGTTTTGTTCTGTTCTCTTCCTTGTAGCATTAGAATTGCTTACCAGTCTAGTGACATCTGTGGTTTATGCAATCGGGTTTTACATAACCTTTCAATACGCGACAGTAAGTGTCAAGACGGGTTTTAAGAATTATTCGACACGTGTTTTAAATGAGAAACCTTTCTTGTACCTTTTGTTTAAATAGGGATGAACACCGCTATCTTTCTTTTCCTCTCTTTCTCTTTCTTTGAATTTACAGTGAAGTTGCAGAATTGCCGAAATTTTGTCGAGACACTTTCCCTTAATAATTTTTTACATTTATAATTTCTCTTTTCACAACGAATTGAATATATCACTCTAGAATGGCATCAGATTTGTTCTAGATCAGTACTTTCAGTGCTTTGATTTTCATTGCATGTATTAACCAACCTTGGTCTTACATGATCATCTACTTACAACTAGATTGTGGCTTTTTATGCAATTTGATAATGAATTTTCATAAATCTATTTGGCATTAAGTGCCAGTGGAGCGATACTGGTCCTCTTGGGCCTCATGTATTTAAAATCTTACTAAAATGTCGAAGACGTTTTCAACGAATCAAATGTAATGAAATTGTAACCCAATCCCCACCCCCACACACACATACGCACGTACGAACGCACGCACACACATACTGGCTAAAAAGCGAGAAAAGAGGCGCAGCCATGTATTATTTGGAATTATTCTATTAACGCGTTGATGTGTCCAGGATAAGAGTCTGGTGGATGAGGAGTTATATGCAAAAAATAAAATCCGAATGTGGAGCCCGAGGATTTCGTTTTGCATATAACTCTTTGGATATAACCCCCCCCCCCCCCCCCATCAGACTTTATTCATGGACACATCAACGCGAAAATGAAATTATATCCATGATAACACGACCACAAGTATGAAATTACCCTTAATTGGTGTAAAATAGTAGAATTGCACCATTCTGGAAACAAAAATCATAATAACTAATGATATTGACGCTGGAAGAATTTTACAGAAAACGATGCGGGTCGTTGAATACGTGTGTCGTATGACGTCAAAAGGATCAACGTTCCAGTTTAAGATAACGTGAAATAAATTTTATTGTGAACAAAGTTCTTTGTGATTCTTCTTATTTCATATATACCTTTTACGTCCACGTGTTATATTGTCATATCAATGATCTTCACAGATTGTAGCATTCGTCAGTATCAAGTAAAGATTCAGATCAGACTATGTAGATCCATTAGATTGGCCTGAATTTGGACTTGTAACACATACGTGTTAAAAAGATCGTTGTTGTCAAAAAGAAAAAAATCCACACACTCATCCAATTGCATTCCTAAGTCATTCCAAAATCATTCACCTTGTCAATTTCATGATGTTATTAACTGTAGTTATGAATGAAATTAAAAGCAGGTAATACAATGACGCCATTGATCACCTCTCTTTAATATCAATAAAAAGTCTTATAAATATCTTTCCATGTCTTTATGAACTATTCAGATATTTCCAAATTCAAGAAAATCAGTGGAATCGTTAATTTTTCTAGCGATTTTTATTTGCATAGAGTTGTTTATCTTATATTTCTAGTTACATTGGAGCGTTTAGAAATGGTATGAGTGTGTGGAATTAATGAATGGAGCGCTGAGTGAGTGAGTGAGAATAGTTTTGAACGGATTGAGTGTCACTTTCTCGATGTTTTTAATTACAATGTATACGTGTATGTACTCAATGTATCGGTCGACCTTCGGAACACTATTTCACTTTTTTTATAGTTAAACAATAGTTGTGGATGCAATGTGACTGAAGTATGTGACTTGTCGGACAGCTCATGTTCTATCAAAGGTATTATTCTTACATTTGTATAATTTTAAATTGTATGTTGTTCAACTATTATGTATGAAGATATATGTGTAATTGTATAAATTAATAAGACCTACCTACCTACCTACCTACCTACCTACCTACCTACCTACCTACCTACCTACCTACCTACCTACCTACCTACCTACCTACCTACCTACCTACCTTCCTACCTTCCTACCTACCTACCTACCTACCTACCTACCTACCTACCTACCTACCTACCTACCTACCTACCTACCTACCTACCTACCTACCTACCTACCTACCTACCTACCTTCCTACCTACCTACCTACCTACTAACCAACCTACATACATACATACATACATACATACATACATACATACATACATACATACATACATACATACCTACATACCGACCGACCGACCGACCGACCGACCGACCGACCGACGGCCGACCGACCGACCGACCGACCGACCGACCGACCGACCGACCGACCGACCGACCGACCGACCGACCGACCCTTTCCTACCCTGCCTGCCTATCTCCCTTTACCTATTTGTTCCTCCTTCGAAGAAGATGGGTATATTGCTTTGCACATATCGGTCGCTCCGTCGTTCGGTCCGACCGTCCGCCCGTAGATTTTTTTCTACGGCGTATATCTCAAAATTTTGCATTCTAGAAACACGAAACTTCACAGATAGATAGATCTCAGGGAGAAGTGCACGTTATTGCCATTTAATAATTGACAACGAATTTGCCATTGACCTGCTATTATGGAGGGGGGGGGGCATAAATATCTTAAAAACTTATTTTCTTTTTAAAGTATCAAATTTTAAAACTGCTCATACAAATGTAGGTATGTGACGGTTAACACTCTTTAGAGTTATCTGCTTGAAACTGACAGACATTTTGACAAGATAATATCAAGGGATGTAGCCATTGATACATTCCTATAGAAAATTGACCCCTTTTCGATTAATATTAAGATTTTTTCTGAACAACACGTGTCTTTAGCCGAACAGTGTCGTTAATAAGACCTTAGCATTGCCAATGCTTAGCATATGTACGTGTAATATATGGTAGAAAATACCAGATATCGTTTTTCGGTTACCCACCTACAATATATGACTTCACTTTCATAAAATTAAACGTTGAATCCTATCCAAAGCATATCATATCGGTTACAGAGTGTGTACCTGTCAAGACAGTGAATAACGGAGTGGTGTTCGGTGATATATACAGTATTGGATCACGAATACTCATCACGTGTGATGGTGGTTACACACTCGATAATAACAACTCGGCAATTGTTTGTCAAGTAGATGGTCGATGGAGTGTAGATCCGATATGTAGACGTAAGTATTGTCCATTAAATCTGAAAAGTTATTACCAACACTCAATAGCAACATGAAACTGAAAAGATGAGGGATTTTGGAATGGCGTGGCGCTAGTTTTGAATGGAATTTAAGGGGATAAATCAATATCGCTAATTGAGTCCAAGTTAGATATATATTTACACCATTTAAAAAAATCTAGTACTTTCCAATTCGTGTGCCTTCATGCCGGTCAACATTGAGAAAGATCATAAGTTCCGAGTGCATTGACCATCGAGTCAGTTGTGGTAACAAGATAATCCATATATATGTAAATATTTTGAAATAACAACGTTTGATTTTAACTTCACATTCAAATTTATACAGTAGAGTTATATTATAATACTTGAAAGTAGTGAAACCGTAATGGTTCCGCAACGTTTCAGAAGTAATGAATTTAAACAGTGGTGACCGAGGTTTCCTAATGGCTTTCAATAGGAGACCTAGGTTAACACTGTTAAAGTTCATAACGTCCAAAACGTTGTGGTACTATTACGGGTTCACTTCCTTAAAACCATTAACCTTGCTATCTCTTATTTCAGCAATGTCTACAACAGTTTCAAGAATTCCATCCTCAACTTCAATAAACCCAGGTACATCATCAACACAAACAACCTCAAATATAACACCGGCGACTCCAACTTCGACTTCGTTATCCACATCTACTTCAATATCTACCACCACTTCGAAATCGTCTTCTACAAACCCAACGTTATCTATATCTACTTCATTAACAACCACAACTGCGAGATCGTCTTTTTCAAACCCAACGTTAACTACATCTACTTCATTAACAACCACAACTGCGAGATCGTCTTTTTCAAACCCAACGTTAACTACATCTACTTCATCAACAACCACCACTGCGAGATCGTCTTCTAAAAGCCCAACGTTAACTACATCTACTTCATTAACAACCACCATTGCGAGATCGTCTTCTACAAACCCAACGTTAACTACACCTACTTCATCAACAACCACCACAAGGAGATCGTCTTCTAAAAGCCCAACGTTTTCTACATCTACTTCATTAACAACCTCGACTACGAGATCGTCTTCTATTAACCCAGCGTTAACTACACATTCTTTATCAACATCAACCACTGCGAGATCGTCTTCTAAAAGCCCAACGTTTTCTACATCTACTTCATTAACAACCTCGACTACGAGATCGTATTCTATTAACCCAGCGTTAACTACACATTCTTTATCAACATCAACCACTGCGAGATCGTCTTCTACAAGCCCAACGTTATCTTCACCTACTTCATCAACAACCACCACTGCGAGATCGTCTCCTTCAACATCAAGTCAACAACAAACTTCCACGACTCAAACACGTAATTCACCACGTATTGGAGCTTGTGCGTGGCATTTCCAACAGCACTATCAAAACTCAGATCATCCAGTCTCGTTTGAGTTTTGACTGTTTTCTTATGGTGGTGAGCCCATAATAGCTCCGCAATCTTTCGAAAGCCACTAACTTTTACTCGAGGACAACACGTTAAAGGGTCGAGAGACTCTTATTTCCGTTGTGGTCCTAACTAATTCCTGATCTTATCCTGAACATAGTGAGAAAAGCATTGTTTTTAACCACTGCTCTTCTTTTACAGCAGGATGGACTGATGCTCCGTCTGTAAACTGTCCTACCAAAATACTTTACCCGCATCCACTGGGGCTCGAATCCACAACCTTCAGATTACAAGTCGAGCACGTAACAAATCGGCTAAGGAGCGAGACAAGTCTCAGTCCATATTGTGAATGACCAATAGTTTCGAAATGTTGCGGAAATATTATGGGTCCATTACCTTAATTGACTGCTTTAGACTCATAATACTCACGATGGGACAATATTTTAACTCTTTGTGTCATTGCTCACAAATTAAGGTAGTGAACTCGTAAAAAGTCCGTAACGTTTCGTAATTCATGATCTTTTACAATGTTTACAGAGATTTCCTCGTGAAAACATTAGTGAACCTCTTTGAACACTGTTTAAGTTCATTGCTTCCGAAACGTAGCGGAATTATCACGAGTCCACTGCCTTAATGTCTTCCATTTACACTCTCATGAAATTCTTGAAAATATCACGCACGTGTTCATAAATGTAAAGTCTAGTTTACATTTGCCACGGTGGCCGTAAGATATCGCAGCCTGCGATTTCTTCAATAGTATTTTTAACATCGTACGATTTTATTTTCTACGGCGTCTGTGTTCACAAAATCGTGAAGTGACCGCACGGCTTTTCAAAAAGCTGTCAGAAGAATCAATGAGCTGTCCGTGCGGCGATCGCAAGGTAATCTGGAGATCCCCGCACAGAGACCGTGCGATATGTCAACTATATACACTGTAAAAAGTGCGGCCGCCGTACGATCATCGCACGGTACCCGCGCGGGGATCGTAGGGTGGTCCGTTTAAATTTTATAGGCAAACATCGCACGGTGGCCGTGCGATGTCCATGCGGCGATCGTGCGATGCCTCTACGACGTGTCTACGGGTTACGGTCTCCAAGCGGTATTGCGATTTTTTTAGACTTTGCATAACTACTCTTTATACCAAATCGCAAGGCTCAACGGACCCCGTAAAACCGTGCGATCATCGCACGGACATCGTAAGCCGCCGCACGGACAACGCACGATTTTTGTGTTACGAAGAGTTGCGAGTTGCGCCGTACGGGCTCCGTAAGGCAAATGTAAACTAGGCTTATTCTTATTGTTGTTGATTTTATTCTTACCTATCCGAATTAAGCGATTTATTTGGCAAATAAATAGTGACAGCCAAGTGAAAAGACATCCTTCGGTTATTGCACAAAGTATAGATCCTAGTTCCCTCTGCACATTCTTCGCAGATTGACTCGGTGAATAGCCGAATGCTTAGTTTTCCTTCCTGTATGAAATTTTGTTTGTTTGAATTGGGTTTTATGGCGCTTTTTACAATATTTCAGTTATTTCTTTCAGTTCTATAAGCTGGAGCACCTTATTCTGGATTCCTGGTAATTCTCACACAAGTACTACTTTCACATCCTCACCTAGCCTCCAGCTGCTTTACCAAATAGGTCTACGATTATCGACCCTTGGTGGGAGACATAAAGTCGGAAATAATGAGGGCGGCCGTCGGGGTCCTGTTTGTAAACCTGTATGAATTACAGATAAAAATATCGTAAAATTTACATGATAATTCAATTTGTAATCACTTTAGATTGAAATTGAACAAATGTGAAGCGAGTTTCGAGTGACATTTAAGGGAGGTAATCCATTATCGCTAATTTTGTTTAAGATAAACTATTAAGCGATATTTATTACCCTCTATAATATAATATATTGTACATACTTTCTGTTTTTGTGTCTTCATGGACAAATCAGACACTTTAAAAAACAAGCCAGGCGATAAATCGTAGAAATCGTAAAAATTGATCAAATGATATTAAATGTTGATCGCTTTTAACGATATCGAAATGATTTCTAACGATTTTGGAGCGTTTTTGGTCGTTGTGAGTGAGTGTTTGGAATGAATGGAGCGCTGAGTGAGAGATTCAGAAAGGTTTTGATTGAGATGAATGCAACTTCCTAATATAGCTAACTGTTTGCTGAATCCAATCCCTGTCAAGTTATTTCTTGTACGGAGTTAGTGGATGGTTGCGCATATTTGTGTGTACATTAGGTTAGAATATTTAATACCAGATGACTTTGTATGGAAGATTTCATATAAAGTTTTTATAACGCATTAGGGTGATCAAACAGATTGATAAAAAAAATATCAGTTAGTAAACAGTTTTCATTTGCGCAAACTCACAGGAAATTTGCCTACTCATTTTTTTTTAATGAAGGTATCAAATTTCTCGCTGTTATGGAATTCACACATTTTTATAAACGTACTTAAAGTTGAATTTATTTGAAAATATATCACTTTTATCACTTTTAATTGTGGCATGTAAATATACGCTTTATATGTAAGACTGTTTCCACTTTCATGGAAATAATTTTTTTGCATTAATTAACTAAATAACCCCTTTTCGGGAGACGATACTTGTACATGTACTTAACAACCTTTTTTTTGTATTTCAGCGATTGCCCAATGCCTAGATAACTGGTATAAGCTAGGATCAGCCTGCTTCTTTTTTGGCGTTTCGGAATACGATATGGACTTTTATGATGCAGAGGTAATTGATCATTTTTAATGTCAATTATTTAAAAAAAGAGGCCAAAACTGCATTTTATAAAGAAAAAAAGTAAAATAAATCTTAACAAATCTAAACATAATTAAACGTGTCACTCGTTACACCAATTTTGCTTCTACATTACATTATCATTATTTACATTTTTAGAAAGCCTTGTTTAAATTAAGGTAGTGATTGGACCCACAACATTTCGAAATAAATGGTTACAAAATGATATCATTTGGAAACCTCTGTTAACACTGTTGCAGTTAATGCCTTGAAGTCGTTGCGGATCAATTACAAATTCACTACCTTATATTTTATGCAAGATGACAAAAGGATCCTCATAGGCCCCAAAGAAAGAAATGATTGAGATTTCATCCATTAGTATATCAGAGAGAGGGCTAAGGAATGAATGAATGAATATCGTTTTAAGGCCCGCCGACAGCTAAGGTCATGTTGGGCGCAAAACATTTTGAAAAAATAAATAACTGTTTTAAACGACGTGAATTATACATCAAAACTAAACTAGACAAAATCATTATAAAACAAATCGTGGTAAATAGGACAAGACAAATCAGTATAAATGTTAAAAATGTACAGAAAATATTTCAAGTTTAAAAGAAGATCATGATCAAGAGATCACTCAAAATAACTTAAAATTCACGATAAACGCAATCAAGTCTAAGAATAAATTCAATTTTAAAAAGACGTAAAATTACATTTTATTATACAAACCAATGGCTTTCAGGAAGTCAAAAATTAGCTCAATCTTAATAGAATCAAAAAGGGTCTTCATACTCTCAACTTTAAAATAATTATCTCTGATAGAAGAGAAATCTAAACATTCTATGAATATGTGACTAACGAGAGAGGGCTAAGATTTTACGGCTAAGTGAAAACCATATTTTACGAAGGCTATTCGTTTCTCCCCCTGAAAAATGTAAGATGTAGTTTTCTGTTCTTAATACATGTATACTGGACAAAAAAGTTAGGAATCATTACTTTATCCATTCTTCTTTAAGGTTCATGTAAAGAGTTTTTGAACGAATTTCTATGCTGCTTCTATTTACAAGAAAAAAAGTTTGCCTAGCTAAACAATATATCAAATTGAAGCTGTAGATGAGCACAAGCAGTTGCACAACATTAGAGACCCCATCTCATAACGGAATAGCCAAACTACCATGGAAAACCGGTTTGGTCTGTTTTAGATTAAATGTCATCATTTTGTGATATATTGACATATTGCGAAACAACCTTACAGGTATATATCCTATTGATGTCCATTTATGTTGTGAAAACACACCATAGCTTAAAAAGATCTACACGTTTACAAAATTAGAATGACATATTTGACATATGTGTTTATGAAATACGTCAAAATATGAGCCAATTTTATTCAACCGTCATGCAGTTGCTTGTTTTGTACAAAATGACCCTTTTCTACAATGTTTTAGCTATACCGCTATAGCTTTGACAGTCTTGTGTTACTTTACTGCTTGTTCTCATGAATAGTTTCATTCTGATATATGATATACCTAGAGATACTGCTTTTTCTTGGCAAACGAAGTGCCCTTAATATTGGGTCTCAAAGACATTACATGAAACTAAAATACATTGCGTTTTCGGAACTCATTTTTTCTGTTACATGCGTCCACCATACCGAATCATAATTTTATGAAAAATGATGAAATTTCGTCAAAGGATACGGCTTCACGATAAGATCACCCAACATATGCATAAATCCAAAATGTCAAAATGTAACTTGGTAACACCATCAACCTTGTTTTTTTAAAAAAAAAATCTTTCTCTTTTTGGGTAAAGCGGCTGTTAGTTCCGAATGTAGATTTCACTTGGACGAATCATCGCTTGACAGTTTTTCTGCATTGTTCTTATCCACTGTTTGTGGAATATTTATATAGTTCTTCAGTTGTCGCATGAAAAAGGTCATCATATGTTTAAGCTATGCAGTTTAAATAAAAAATATTTTGTTGTCAATAAGCCCTATATAGCCTATACCCTAACTAATCGAACAGTCTGGAGCGACTAGTCGAGGACTCCAGGTTGCCGGAACAAGATTTTCAAGTGCAAGATACAGATTGACAAAATTCCCCGTGGAACGCTCGTTTAAGTGATTTTAAAAGAAACCATACACAAAAGCAATTAAAAAGGAAGGAAAATCGGAAGAGGATTTCCCATTCTGACAACAGCAAGCGTAACCCTGTTAGTGGTTCACAGGTCCCAATGGCCAACAGAGTTGATGGTAGACAAAACCATAACTGATGCATTTGAGAGATCGGTCGATCTACTGAATAAAACACTCAAAGACGCACTCTAACGGCAAAAACACGCTCTTCTCTGGTAGCTTTGAAAATGTATACAAATGTTTGATCCGTCTGTGAAAAGAACAGAGGTGAAGTGACCCAGCTCCAAATTCACATGGTTTCATGCTCATAGCAGTCTTGAATTTTGATACCGTCTCGTCAAAACTGTCAGAACTGCTTGACAGCAGAAATCTGAGGCCTGTTGATTGATTTTATTTGTCGATACTTGGCTTCCAGTTACATGTCTTAGGACTTACAGTCGTCCTGAACATGTTGCATTTTCCCAAGTCACCGAAGCCATGCCCGTTACCAGCAGTATTAGCCTCCTAAACACACAATTGTTGCCTCTCACGCTCAAATACAGTCCGGTTAATGCAATTCAAGTTTTTTCAATCTTTTTTCAACATTAAATAACATTAAATTTTGGTTTGTATGTTTTTAGGCATACCAACTGCACTTGCAGCTTTTTTAGTGTTTTGAAAAAAGAAAGGTTCAAAACACGAATATGCAAACATGAGATAAAAGAAGAGCATGTCGTTTCAACAAAGTTAAAGTCAAATTCGAAAGTTATCAAAATTATATTCACATTATTTAAGGCGGTACGATTACAATTGTCCTTTCTCTTTATCAATTTTGAACTTGAACCACAAGTGCTTAGTTATGCTAAAGACTGAAAGAAAATACACATAAGTACGTCCATATACACAGACTAAAAATAAGAGTTAAGATCCCTAGCTTTTTTTCTAGTTCCTACACTTACCCTCTTCATTGAATTTAAACCAAGTTGTTTACGCATGAGTTTGTTTGCGAACAGAATGCTACGCCATTTTCGTTGGAACAATAAAACAAAATGAGCCCGCTTTAGACAAAAATGGATGTTAGACAGAAAATGGATCAGCAAAACACATAGAGGGTCAATGTAATTTGAAGAATTATATTTTCACAAAGAACTCAGAAACCTTATGTTGCAGGTACCAATATGAATTGCCCAATGTAATTGAATTCTTATGAGCGTCACAAACACTTTCATTTAGAGATAATTTATTGGTCTTTTATTTTTTAAATTTCCTTCTTTACATTCCAGAGCTATTGTAACTCCTTCGGTGGTAATCTAGCAAGTATTGTTTCACAAGAAGAAGATTTATTCATATATAACAAAATTCAAGAACTAACTAACATGTATGGTAAGTCTAGTATTCACGCATATTTAATCGAAGCTAAACGGGACTTTTTTTCAAATAGACCAATGGACATACATGGACGACGTGCGCCATCATTCGGAACACCACTCGGCCAATCTCACGATCAACCTAAGATGTACATAGACGGACTTTTTTAAAAAAAAAAAAATACGGGAAAAACCTTGGAAAAACTCGTTGACGTCAGTTAAAGTGGCGTTAGCCCTCAAAACTGTGAGTGAAAACAATCGAAGTCGCCAACGCTACTCGTTTAAGTAACTGACGCCTTACATCCGTCGTATCTTAATATAAATATTTTAAGATTCTTAAATAACGGCTGAAAATCATTTTCAAAAATTAAGATTTTTTTCAGCCGTTATTTACTGTTAAAGACCGAAGGCTACAGTGCTCCTTTTTCTTACACTGTTTCCGCCTAACAACATGCACGATTTTGTTACATACCCATCCGCCTTACATACATCAGAGGTCTGTTGCAGTTTACAGAAACGGCCGAGTGATGTTCCGAATGCGTGCACAATGGGAGGGACTTTAGTAGATATCTATTTTCTGAAACTCAAGGCTTACAGTTAGTTACATTTGGAAATAGATCGTCATTGAGATCAAAAGCATTCTAAATCACTCAATCAGCGCTCTATTCGTTCAATCCAAACACTCACTCGAATCATTAAAAAAATCTCCAAAATCACTAAAAATGAATAGATCAACGACTACATTCAAAATAAAGTCGGTTAGGAAAATTCCACCATTTGATATCTGGCATAATTAAATACGGTGACCCTTCACTTAATTTGTTCATGATTTGTATATACGTCAACAAATGTGGACGTCGTCCGTTTTCACTTTGATAACTTTAAAAAATATCATATCCTAATAGATTGGAGAAATTAAATAGAATTTCGATATGAATATTACCTTATTCAACCTTTACTAAAATCGTTCTTGAAAATGTGTTTAGAACTTTCATTTTATTGCAATAACATTTATGTGGGTTAAAGGTGATTATATAGAGTATTTTGGTGGAATAGGAGCCAAACTTTATTATCGCACAATAGTTCTAAAGAGAGTTCAAATTGTGTCAGTCAAGGTAAACTTAGTTTAGTGAAAGTTTTACGGTGTCACTTTTGAAACAAGTAAATGCAAAAAGGTGAGTAAACTTGGTAAGTTTACATGTTTAGGAATATCTGAATAAATTGATACATTTGCTTGAAAAATGGTCAAAGGGAGATAAAAGCATATCAAAAGTGTAAAGTTACTAATGCCCTTACATTTATCCCATACAAAGAGCCCCCTTTCAACCGGTCATTTTGATGTAAAGTCAAATAGAAATTGAAATATTTTAGGAAAATATATTTCTATTATATTTTTCTATTTGCAATTTTTTATTCTCAGTGGCAGTTTTTGTTAACCTATGTAATACTTCAAATAATAACTCTATATAAAAATTAAACCTATGTTGTTGGATCTCACATTTTACATAGAAATAAAGCACAAAAATCTTTCAGAATCTGCTACCTCTAAACCAGAATGGTAAAAACTGATTTATTTGGAATAGCATTATTAGCCTAAGACCATTTAACACAAAATACAAATGATTGGACTTTTTTATTCTATGTTGAGGAATCCCTGAATTAACATTAAAAAATAGAACTAAATCTATATAAATTTTCTATTTCCAAACCAATGAGCTTTCTTCTCTGATAATAGGAAATGCCCTCACATAAGATTATTTTGCAGATATTGGTGAAATGAGGGAGCAACCGTAAAAAAGCTCTGTGTCGTGGGTCCCTTATTTTATATTTGAATAAAAAATGAAGTCCAAATAATCTTGTTCTTCTAAACATATTTAGCATATAGAATTTACATTTGGCCTAGAACAAAACACTGTTTTCAGATCAGATTTAATCCGTTGCCGTTTGGATTGTTTTCTATAGACTGATGTCAAAAGAAATTCTTAAAATCTTTCCTTTATACATTTAAGACTGATACTTTTCATTTGCTATGTCAGTATTGATCCATTTTTTTCTGTCAAAAATGATTAGAGTTGTTACCCTAAAATTGAAATTTACCCTATCCTGTAGGGAATCATTTAAGATAGAGGTGATAGAAAAAATAGACATATATTTTTTAAAATTGTGGTATTATTTCTCATCTATCTTGCAAAACAATTTATAGTACCATTCTTCCTAAATTGGAAGAATACTTAAAAAATAGAACTCATATACTCAAGTGAGCGTTATAAGACAATCAATGTCATCTTGTCTGAACATTTTCGTTCATTTTCGAATCTGCATCTCTTTAGTTCACATAAGCGCAACGTGCTTAAGGAGATTTAAAGGATTATCCCGAGTCCGTAAGGAGTCTATATTCTTAAAATTTCTGAACCTGAAATTTTCTCCTCGTTTACCAATTGGCGGATTTCAAACTTGGCAGAAATCTTCCTTCAGAGGAGTAACAAATTGTAAAACTCATTCTTGAAATTTTGATTGGCGCTAAATATAGGCATGGCAATGCGGAGCTTATTTTGATCTTGACATCTCAAAACGTCCCCCACACAGTAACCAACGGATAGAACGTGGAAAAAGGTCTTTGGTGATCTTTTTCGAAACTTTTCGAGAAAATGTTGGTGTTGCAGGAAGGGGCTTTCTGCAGTACCAATTAAATGTAGATGGGTGGTTAAGGGTCATTATAGCTCTTTTGTTTTGATAAAACACTTGGATTTTATCTCTATTTCTCCTTGCATCCACTTTGAGTATTTTTCCAAACGCCTTGCCTGAGAGTAACTGAGATTTCTACCGAACTTACATGTTATCACCATATTTTTCAGGTTACCACAGCTATTGGTTAGGTTTGAAACATATATCCGGTGACGAATGGCGCTGGAATGACGGAAATCCTGTAAACTATACAAGTAAGTCGAAAAGTTTTGTTCTATTTTTCCTGCTTTTAGTGAATTTGTGATGAACATGAAGTCAGTCTAAAATGAATACGAATTGATTATACAATAGACCAGATCATTTCATTTGAAGATTTTGAAACAAGTGCTTTTATTCGGAGCATGGCATGTGAAAAAGATAAGTCAGTATATTTTTGCCTTCTACATTAACGAAATTTTGAATATTTTTCCCTTAAATTTTAACAACAATTGGTTGATCAATGGTTAGCTTGTTTCAGGAAAACTCTTAATAAGCAGTCTCATGTAAAGCCTGTAATATGTCAAAAGGGCAAAAATGGTGCGCTAAGTGTATTGCTCCTCTTGACAAAAATGTGCAATGAAAAAAATACGAAACCTTAATGTGTCAGCTGGTTTGGGATACCATTTCCACTGGCTACTTTGGATGACATGTTGCACACATTTAATTTGTTGCCTTTGAATGACTTTGTCATCTTTTGATTGATCTATAAGTCACAAACAACATATTTTCAGAGCAATTTTTCACTTATTTTCAGAAGGCACGTTGAAAAATGAATAAATGAATAAATATAAACACAAATGAGAGTTATTCTGTCCATATCACCCGAATGTAACGCCTTGAATTTTGATAATTACATCCCCACAAGTTTCTTTTATCAAATTGAGAAAGGAGGTATCCGTTCAAAATCTTCATTAGTTAAAATCAAAACTTTTCAACCTGTCTGACTCGAGTGATTTTAAAAGGCAGGCAACATACAACACAAGTTTACTTCACAATGAACGTCGCTACTTTACTGTCAGCTATAGCACTGTGCGCACCAGGATTGTGTGATGAACAGTCTACAGTTATTTCATTGGTTTCGTGTAATAGTGAAAACTATTGTCTCAAAGTTTGAGGGGATGGCGCAATAGGAAATTCTCGGCAATTCTACGGAATAGACTTCGGGAATAATGAGGACTCGGTTATGAAAGCGAGAAAGTTGAGAAAAAGGAAATGTCTGCTTTAAGTCTTCATCAATCAATATCAGAACTATACATCCGGTTTGACTCAAGTTTCCCCCAAAGTGATAAGTAGAATTCAGATAGTATAGGTCACCCTGCACGTCCGTGCTGAAGAGTTTGCAATAGCAATGTGCGTAGCAAGAATATGTGCTTTACAGTATACAGTTATTTTATTGTTGTTTCGTAAAGTGGAAAAAGAATTGTCCCATAATTTAAAGAGATGTAGTTCTGACTTTTGCCTGAGGACGAAGGGGGAGGGCAAGAGTTAAGATTGTTATCCCCGAGACAGAGGGCAATAAATATTTCTGTTACACGAAATCATGTGAACTAACTGTTTTATTATTGATTCTGTGTTGAGTAAATATGATTTTTGTTACAACAGAGACAAAGACAAAATATCCATACAAGCGCGGCACTTCGCACGTTTATTACACGTGCAACAATTTAGGAAGCGTACGATACTTAGTACGCATGGATGAAACAGACGCAGTACGAGTTATCCGATTAAGATCTTTAAGAAACCTTAATATCTTTAATCCCCTGAAACTCACCTCTGCTCATACTGCTCGGTCACGTGACGTATTTTGCAACAAGCTTTGATACAGTTCAAAATGGTTGATGTGCAGTTATAAAGGAGACGAGGTCATAATAAAATCTTTTCATTAGCGACTCGGTCATAATCATCTTGTCTCAAAGAATACCAAACTACAAATTATATTCTCTGTTTCAGACTGGGGGCCTCTACAGCCTAATGGTTACGTCGGTGATTGTTTATTTTTATATAAGTATGAGGATTGGGGATGGTACGATTATAGTTGTTATTGGGAGCTTTTATTCGTGTGTAAAGCAGATGCCTATTTGGAAAACTGACTCTTTATTTTACGATGTTTACATGTATGACAAATTTCCGAAAATAAAATCTTTAAAAAAACGGACATCAACACAACATTTTTAGTAAACGTTGATTCCATAATAGATAGCTAGATGGATAAATAGATAGATAGATTTTATTCAGGTAAAATAGGAAATGGCAGTACATGGTAAAATATTAAGAAAACACATATAAAAATGAATATTTCACAGTGCGTTTTTATACCATGTCTGCCACATCAAAACCTGGAAAAACGCAAAAAAGAAATAGGATATCTCTTATTTCCATTGCGGTCCTCTGCTTGGGTGTAGCTGACACAGAGAGACCTGATGTTATACTGTTAAATTTGCTAACATAGAGTTGATGATGTTACAATTATATGCAAAATAATTAAATCACAGACAGGTAAAGAAAAACAAATGAACTCATTCTAAGCAATATATCGCAGAGTTGTTTGTAAAATATCACAGATTTTCAAGAAAGTGTTTTGTAAGATTTGCTTTGAACATGGTGAGAGATCTGCACGTTTTAATACTTGTTGGAAGACTGTTCCAAAGGTTACAGCCCACGTAAAAAAATGATTTTCTTCCGTGCGTCCCAACCTTTGGAACAGCAAAACAACCGTTTATACTGCATCGCGCGCTATAAGATTGTGAGGTGGCCTCTTCTACAAATTGGTCCATCAGATAGTCCGGCGCAAGTCCGTTCTTAATTTGAAAACATTTATAAGAGTTATTTGTTCAATACGTTTTTCAACTGGCAGCCAATTTAAAGTTTTAAAGTGAATTCTGTTGATACTGGATCTGTGGTGCAGTTCCAAAACAAACCTTTTCAGTTTATTTTGCATGATTTGAAGTGTGTAAGTCCACTTTTTACTCAGATTAAAGTACCAGAAAACACAAGCATAGTCAAAATGACATTGGATCCAGGATGACACATATAATTGTCTGGTGTGAAATGATAAGAATTTGCATTTCCGATACAGAAACTTCAATTTAGCATTTGCTTTTTGTAATAGATAAATTGCCAAAGGCTCACCTTATAAGCTTTGTTCTAGAACAGCACCCGAATACTTTACACTTGAAGTTGAATTAAGTGAACTATCGTTGAATCGGACATTGATCTTAGTATTAGATTTAAGCTTTTGTTTTGATAAAAAGAATAATAGATTCCGCTTTACCAAGATGTAAAGAAAGTTTGTTGTCAATAAGCCAATTTCGTACACGATTGAGATCATCAGAAAGTGCGTTCTCAACAGTCTACCTGTCTCGATTGGACACTAAAATAGCAGAATCGACAACATATAGAAACAGTTTGTTTTTGTAATAATACTAAGTGTGAAATGTAAATTAGGATCTAAATAGGATCTCTAGAAAGAAGTGTCCATTTAGGTTATTTACTATTTTGCGACTTATCTCCACCAGAGCAATGTTCATTTAGAAATGGAGTGAAACAAGGATTCAATTTAATTTAAAGATAATTCACTCCCTTAAAATATAAAAAAATAACCCTTGCGTATGAATGACTCGTACAGCCGAGATGATGGTGTTTAGCCTATTGTTTCCTCTTGGTTGAAGGAAGACAACTTAATTGTTTCGTGCCACTTAATCTATCGATGTTAGACTCGTAGACAGCAGGATACATGTAAGAATAAAAGATAAAGGCCATTCCTCGACCAAAACAATCCTTATGAATTTTGTATATAATGGTGATAATGACCGAACAACTATAAAGTTCTACAATGTATCATATCACAATTTGGTTTAAAGGGGCACCACGTTCCTTGATGCTTACAATAAGTTTCATGAACATTAGTTAAAACGTCCCGATATTGTAACGAAATGTTTGCGTCATTTCTATTAAAATGTATCATTTCTTTTGGGTTTATCCACAAGAAATGCCCGTCTTGTTTTCTTTGGAATCGTAGAACGATTTTTTCTCATTCGTAAAATATAATGTCGAAAATTTTATAAATACATAATAGATTGATTATCGAAATTTCGCAAAAAATCTTTGAAAGGGTCACCCAAGGAACATTGAGGTAAAGTTTCATTGAAATCGGCCCTGTGATTCAAGAGGAGTTGTTGTTTAAGGATTTCAAGGTGGGAAAAAAACAAAAAAAAAAAAAAAAAAAAAAAAAAAAAAAACACGCCCATGGATATTTATGGGCAAATCGTAATTCCACGTACAATTTTGAAAGAGGATCACCCAAGGCAAATATATTTTGGCAAAGTTTTATTGAAATCGGCCCATTGATTCAGGAGAAGAAGTCTTTATGATTGTTGACGACGGACCCAGGGTGATTCTAAAAGCTCCTCTTGAGCACATTGTGCTCAGGTGAGCTAAAAAGGCAACTCCTATAACAATTGAAGAAGAGACGGAGAATTCATCTGTTCACGACACAAAATCAAAAAGCGCAGTAAAACAAGGAGTTTAAAAATCGAAACCCTTGAATAATGAGCCAAGTGACGATACTTGGAATTGCACAGGGCAAAATAGACGTTATTTTACATGAATTCGTAATTGAATTTAAAGGTATTGCAAAAGCTATAACAGGATATGGGCACCTTGAAACTCGATCTGTATTGAAACTATATGGAAATTTATTGTGTCGTTCTTTCGGCTTGTTCAGACAACTTCTCAAACAGAACGAGTGCGTCAAAATTTGTACTATATAGAGTCAATAACCATTTTATTAATAACATTGATATTGTTCTACAATTTTAATTCTTATCTGTTGATATTCTGCATCTCCTCTATTTCAAAAGTGATGTTTTGCTTATTATTTTCCGTAATTTATTACAGAAATGTTACTGACGTTTTCCCGCACAATTTTTTCAATTATATTTTAACGTTCGAATTTCGTGACAATGAAAGTTAAGTTAAAGTAGTTGACTGCTTTTTATGAATGATTATTTTCGTAGATCAGAGTAAAAAGACCTAAAGGTAATGCAATTTCAATAATTGGCAGTGGTTGACATCGTCAGCTATATTTGACCCCCAATGTGTTATAGACACAAAAGATGATCACATTTCACAAATCAAGCGCTGAAAGCACTGTAGATGGACGTTTATAGTGGCATTGGGGTGAAAATAATACGAGACGAAAAGAAATAATACATGTAAAATGTGCTGAATGTAAAATGTTTCGTCCAAAGTTCGGCTAGTTTCAATGTAAATACAAACTTTAAAGGTAATACACCTTTTTTTCTTTTTGTTAAGTCTATGTTTACGGTTCAAAATACAAATGGAATATGACATCAACACCTTAGGTTTGTTTTGTTTAAGAAATATGTGCGACCCGACACGAAAAAAATTGAGCACATGAAAAAGAATTTGAAAAGAATAAGATCGGTTCCAGTACCGGTCAACCAGATGTCGCATTGTCAAAAATATATTTATATATATATATATATATATATATATATATAAATACGCAATACCCAGTTTGTTCCTTTTTGTATGGTGGGTCACATAATAATCAGGGACATCCAACCCTCTTTAACTCTCATGAGGTGTTTATTTCACATATAATGTAAAAATAACTCTTCATTTAAAAGTAACTTAGAATGTGCTAATGCGAATTATGAAATCTCGCAAATACAGCTGGGGCTTCAAGGTTAATGTTATCATTGAAATTCTAGGTCTCAGGACGTAGGCCTACAATTCTTTTTCTAAATGTAGTGTATTCGATAAAATATGAATTGCAAGACACTGTATTGCTTGTGATAATTCTTCTCATATTTCCAAAGAAGCTTGGTTAAAGATATCATATATCCTCAATGGGAAAACGAATCT
Source organism: Fragum whitleyi (assembly GCA_948146395.1). Classification (NCBI taxonomy): domain Eukaryota; kingdom Metazoa; phylum Mollusca; class Bivalvia; order Cardiida; family Cardiidae; genus Fragum; species Fragum whitleyi. The sequence continues at coordinate 5,104,721 of OX411554.1, forward strand.
TTTACTCAAAGATCAAAGATCTTCCCTAATTGCGTTTATAGAATATTATAAAGCGTGATTTTTCATCTTCACTAACGAACACACCTCTGATTATAATTGTATAGACGATGAAAGAACTAAGTAAATATAGCACGGTAATGCAAATGCGTGATGTGCTTCTATTTTTCTCACTTGACCAGCAGATTACATTTTCAAATTAGATTGCAGGATTGTTCATACACTACCTGTTGTCTCTCAGGGAGCGGGCAACCAGTCTTGATTCCCCCTCCTCCCTCGCCCGACAAGTTTATCTGTACAGGTGACCCGGGTCCTTTTCACCTTGACGGTTCCTCGGGTGGCAGGAAAGATACTTATTTACCCTCGGAGTTAGATTCGATCCGTTTTCCGATCAGTTATTTAACATTAGAAATTGGATGCATGGACCTTTAAATAGTACTTCTCTCAGAGTCACCATCAAAATAGACTTCTATGCATTATTTAAAAATAACTCACGGAGAGCAACAAAGAGATGTGGACACTGTACCATATTTACATATGTACAGAAATAAATACAACTCAACTTCTTCCCAACGGGTGAAGATTGCTGGCTGGTATGCCTGTCAGCATTTGGAGAGAACAAATGAATGAAGACATAAAGATTGTCAAAAATATGGGCATAGCGCACGTGTTCTTAATATATTAAAATTGGATTGAACGGATGATTAGAAATCCGCGGGACCGCTATAGGCAGGTCCAATACTATGGAAAATACATCAATTTTTAGACCTTCATCTAGTCAATGTATGCATGACAAATATGGCGCTTTATTGTTTGAAGTTATCCGGAAAATCAATGTCGTTACACCGTATATCACGCACGGTCTCTTACGTCATTTGGTCTCCGGTTAAAGCGCAAAACCTCCCGAGAATGGCTCTGAATTTTTCCACTTGGGTTGTACCATCTCGGAAGGTGTCATTCTTGAATATCCACAGCAGGTGACTTCTTAGCGAATGCGATCGTTTGCCGTTACCCATGCAACTATAGAAAGAAGAAAACAAACCGAAATGTAAATACCAATAATGTGCAAATTGTAGCCGCACGTCGTGCTAATTAATTTCCCTCACAACCCCCGCAACGGCTTCACCAAGGATCCAAATGGGTCTCTAAAAAAGTACCGGCCCGAGCAAACTGAGGGGCTACAAAATGTATAAAGATCGATGGAAGTATGCCATAACTTCGCAGGAGTTTCCTAAATATACGATAAGGCTATGGTCCGTAGTAGACGACGTAAAGATATATAAGTTAACTATACTGAGGGGCTACAAAATGTATAAAGATCGATGGAAGTATGCCATAACTTCGCAGGAGTTTCATAAATATACGATAAGGCTATTGTCTGTAGTAGACGACGTAAAGATATATAAGTTATCAAAAACGAAATAAAAGCGGAGAACCTCTCAACGTAGACCTGACGACTTTAAGTTTAGCTTTTCTTCAGTTATTTTTGAAAAAAAACCCGCAGAATGAGTAAATAATCGATTTTCTATGTTTTTGATTAAAATCTCCTTACTCCCCATATAAACTGAAACCAACTTCTAATCGGTCACTGCATGTTTCCTCTTTTCGACACATTTACAATAAAAGAATCGAATAGAACATTACGTTGATTCAAGGCCGCCGTCATAGCGCAGTTGGTAGCGCGTCGGACTGTCAATCTAGAGTTCGCGGGTTCGATCCCCGACGGCGGCACTCATTCTTTCCGACTATTTGTCTCTCACCAATGGGTTGATAATCGTAGACCTATGTGAGATAGCGGCTGGAGGCTAGGAAAGAATGTGGTGGTTGTACTGGTGATAGAAATACCAGGAATCCATTGTTAGGTGCTCCAGCCGCCGCGATATAACTGAAATAATGTTGAAAGCGGCGTTAAACTCCATTCAATCAATCAACGTTTATTCAAAGACAAATCAATCTCGAGGATTTTGATGAAAGAATTGTGTAAAAAGGACCGGTAGAACGATTGTAGCAGACAAAAGAAAGCACCAACCCTACTTAGAAAAAGTCACAAAACTCGCAAAATGCAGGGAATTTTCAAAATTTCAGTCGAAGAAATACCGTTATGTTGTTAAAAAAAGTACCATGCTTTCGATGCCTTAAAGGTAGCTGAATACAAATAAGTAAAGAAAACATTATCTAAGACGTTCATTTGCGTAAATGAGGTAGATTTGTTAAATTTACCCCACCCATCAATGTTAATTTTGAAATTGGCGGTGGTCATGTTCTCATGCAAGTTCAATTGATTTCACTGGAGAATTTTTCGACGCATTTTGGTTTTGCTATGTACCAAGTATATGGGCTATCGAAAATCATCGAACACTTGCATCTTTAACCTTATTAAGCATTATTTTTTGTACTTTATTTGGTGACCGATTAGAAGTTGGTTTAAGTTTAGCTTCATCTGAATTACGACATTCTAGCCACAAAGCGAAAACCCTCAAATTTATGAGAAGTGTACAGGATTGTTCACCGAAGGGAGATTCGCCAAAAACATTACACTATTGCCTCCGTTGAACGTTTCTCTCCATGAAAAATCTTTGAAAGAGCAAATATCCCTCTTCCGAGTAAAACAAAGGTTATACGGTAACTCGAGTGAGGCGGAGTAGGCTACCGGCTTTATATAGAACACAGGTATATTGTCGATAGCAGACGAATCACTTTAATTAATTCTAGAAAAAAAATTAATATCTCCAATTCGTTATTGGAAGACCCCTCAACTGAGAGCAAATGACTTAAATTTTTGGCTCCTTTCGTAGTTAAAAGGTTAAAACGACGGAGAGCGCCAAAAGTTGACCTTTTCGTGATCAGAGTGTCCTAATGCGCTAGAGTTAAACAAGCGATTTACGACCTTCTTCTCAAAAACTCAAATTGAGCATAATTCCTGGAAATGTTCGGAATTGTTCACTGAGGTGATCTAGACCCAAAGAGTTCTGCATTGGTGCTCTCGTAGAGCGGACTTTCTAAAATCCGAGTATGTATATGCGGAATACCAGTTTTTACCCCCTTACACCACGGGAAAACACAATAGGCGAATCACCACCATGTCTATAAGTAGCATTCTTGCGCGAAACAGAAAAAAACGCGTGGTCTAGGATTTTCAGCTGATTTCGCATTTAAGAGGTGTCTTTGATTAATCTTCTAATTGTCTAGAATTCTTGAAAAATGCCATTTTAAAAATACACAGTTGTCGAGCGGATGTAAGTCTTGTAAAAGATGAAAATTGAACCAAAGCCAGAACTATTTTTTTGAAAAGCTATTAACAACTGACAGAATTGTTCTCCCGTACTAACTCTGGTGACGTAGAAACGTCCCCCAAAAATGGCTCAAGAAAGTGAATGAGAATTCACCACAACTAGGAAAGCCACGAAAGATCATATTAGATTTTTCCGTTTGTCAAGTATAAACTCATGAAGATTTTGTACAAAAAGCAAAGAACCAGAGTAAAAGGAAGGCAATCCATAATTTTCTTTCTTTTCAACTGAAAGTGAGTTCGATTTTTTTCTTGTCATTGAAGATTTCCTTTTAGTTTGGTTTTTCTGATTGTAAACCGTAGCGGACAGACCTTTCAGGCGCATCACACCTTTGATTAGAAAATAAAAGCTAAATCTACACTTTAGATTGATTTAGTTTCGGTTTTAACTGTTGCGTACACCCTGCATTTTTTTCAAACGTCTATTAATACTAGAAATGCGGATAAACAGATAGTTGTTTGGTATTAATAATGGCGATATTTGATTTCAATCCACTGCCATCATACTTTTTGAGAAGTACTGTGTTGAAGGGCAAATTTGACATTTTGTACTTTCGTTTCACACTTCGATTTTCAGACGTCAGCATAATACCGTGTTAAAAGCAAAGCATATAACTTTAGTGTAGGGGTCATCTAATAGGATCATATTTTTAATCAATTTCTTCTTATACTAAATAACGCCTATTTTCTTACGAACGCATATCCACCTTCTTTTAAAAAATGTTTTAAACTCATGTACAAAGTTGATAAATGATGGATATGGATCGATTATCTCCCTTGAAATACTCACAAATGAGGAGCGGTCCTAATCAGTGGCTACCTTGGATTTTATCCTTGATTCCTTGCACTATAAAATTTAGAGGTAAGCTCTAAATCAAATATTGTGCAATTCATAAGATACTTTTGATGAAGACCAAATATTTATTTTCTACTTGACTACTGAAAACTTTATCATGGATACGAATCGCATACATAATATTTTGTATTTACAAAAGTAAAAAAAAAAAAAATACGCAACTTCCTTATAGAAACCATGGATAAAATCCAAGGAAAATTTCGTAAAGGACCTCTAATGATTTTGGAGCACCTCTGATTCAACCACAGAACATACAAGGGAGATAACACGCACAAGTCTCCCATTCCCCTAAAACCTCTGAAACCCTTGGCTTTGCCAAGAATTTGAGAGCTTAACAGTATTACTAATCTGCATACCGAATTTCAGTGCTAAAGGTAATGAATACAAATAATTTTCATTTACCAAACAAGTAAAAAGTTACTGTACAGCAAAGTGAGTTGTGTCGCCTTTGTAGAATGTAAATCAGGAATTGGAAATGGGGCTTTAGGTAAGAATGATAAAAAAATAATAATAAAAAATAACACAATCATGTCCCTTGCTTTTCAATACGAGTTTGTTTTGGTTTTTTTTTCGGTGTATCAAATCAAAACAAAAATGAATGTTTTTTGTTTGCACTCCCCAATTTCACAAAATAGAACTGCTGCAAAGAAAGAAAAACGGGTCCCGCATAGAAGCTTGTAACGAAATATGTGGAGGAGTTTCAGAACGTTTTTTTTATAAGAAAATATGAGATTGCCAAAGGTTTTGTCATTTAGTTTAATTTTGTTTTGTAAACTTGCGCATGGCCTTCGCAAGTGATAGGTAATCGAACAATCCATCTCTTAAAGCCCCAGTCTGCGTTAAGACTTAAAAAAAGCTCTTTCGTGAATATTCTTTGAATATTTTTTTCTTGGTGAAGTCTTATGAAAGATGAGTTCCATAAAAATACAAATCAATCGACATACAGTGGCTTTTTCGTGAAACACATGATCTGCAGTATACAGTAAAATATGTAAATGAGATTTTGGTCCCGTGAAATACGCCCACGTGCAGTAGCGGTGTAGGAGTGGTATAGCCTGGTTAATTTGACCCGACTCTGACCTCTGTGGAAAAATGCTTAAATAACAATTACCCACCTATTTTATCAATTAACAAAATGTATAATACATTCAATATCGCTTGTTATTCATTCTTATGAAAGCACGTGCAAAGCCGAGTAGGAATAATCAAATTTTTATTCATCTAAATAGCAGGGGTCAGATTCAAGTCAATAAAATCGCCTTATATACAAATTGTAGTCCTAAATGTTGCGGGTCATAAATATTCATCAAGTTAGGCCTATATTTAGTTCAACGCGCCATAATTATTTACATAACCGAATGTTGGAATGACAAATTCAAGCTTATCTTTGATAATAAAATTCTCGGTTTTGTGTACAAAGTCGTCTAAGATAATAAACTTGCGTTTCGGAGTAGTTCACGAACACAGACAGGGGCTTTAAGGATAATGAGAACTTTCGCCGGTGATGGTACGATAAGATTCTTGACAAATAGTAAACGTTAGCGTACGAGATGTTGATAAGAAATTTCTTTCTTTAAAAAAACAAGTTATAAATAGCCCAAAGATTTTTTCGTGATTGACATAACGCGGGAATATTATTTTCATTCGAATACGTATTAACACCATTGACAAATTGCAAGTACGCCATTTTCGAACGTGACTGACTTACGGCTCTTTTTTCACTTTGTTCTCTTATTCCTGTACTCATAAAACTTAAGTCACTAGCAATTGAGTCATGTTGAATACTTGATATGTATAACCAAGGTTTTACCTAGAGCATTTGCATGTTGTTCAAATAATTAAGAGTGAAAAATGCCACGCCTTGCCACGCTCTTAAGGGTGGTAATCCGGATTTTGCTTACACTTTTAAAGGGCAACCCCAGGAATATAGTGGCAAGGTCTAATTGACATTGGCCCAGTACCGTATGAGATGTCGTTCAAAGATATCAAATTGAAAATTGCTACGTCTGGCCATCCCTATCTCTATGAGTTCACCAAAGTTCGCGATTGATTTTCGGAAAGGGTCAACCAAGAATCATTTCGGAAAAGTTTCATTGAAATTGGTCTAGTAATTAAGGAGGAGATGTCGTTCAAATGTTTCTTAGTAAAACATTCCTACGCCCTGCCCAACCAATTTTTAATGGGTCAATCAAAATTATGCGATCAATGTTTAAGAAGGGTTATATAAGGATCACCCTAGCAAAAACGGTTTGTAGGGTTCCAGTCTATAAAAGACAGGATCAAAGTACCCACGTTCTCTTAGTCCATTAAACTGGTCCCACTGTCGACTATCTTAAAACCCGACAGGTAGTCACCAAAATAGTGTCACACGGTATTGGCTTTTCAATATTTGATGACGTATAAGCACCTAGCACTTCTGATTGGCTAAACAATTGTTTGTAAACAAGAAGTCAGGAGGGGGCGCCATTTTGCCTTTCGCGTAAGTTTGTATTTTAAGGTTATGTCCGTAGAGAAAGTATACATTCATAGATAATCTATGTAACCCTAAAGTTTTTTCGTCAGAATGTAATCTTTTTACCCATTGATTAATGAATGAACGCCATTATCGCTTTAATTTTGTAACGGACCGGAGCCTCGTTTCATTTTTGTAGACTAGAAAATTTGAAGGGATAGGTCTCTAGACTATGGACGAAGAAATCGGTGTATACCTGTCGGCTTCATACATGAGTCGACAGTAGAACCAGTCTATTAGTCCATTAGATAGACAGGTTGGCAGTGTTTGTGTTGTTGACAAGGTGGCGCGTGCAGGATGGCACTCGCACCTAAAAGTCAAGTATAAAAAGAGCTCTGTCTCCGAGATCAGCCAGACAGCGACTGTTCATTGAGGTGACAACATCTCCAAGATAAGAAGACGCTAAATATATTTTACATTTATATCCCGGTTTGGATAAGTGGTGAATAAGACACAATGCTGCGCATATCTGATTTATTGCGATGCAGATACTCTGGCAAAACTAGTTATGTGCCGCCACCCGAACCAGGTGTTTTATTAAATGTACAGAACAGAACAGATAAGATATCTAATGTATTTACATTATCAGATTTAACACGGAATTTTCTCGCGAGACTCGTGCGAAATGAGGAACCCCGGTTTCTTACCTGTCCCTTCTCATAACTGTACCCGGCTTATCTTTTTTGAGTTATTGCCCTTTGTTGTTCTTCATTTTTGAATCTTGTCTAGAGCTTATCTCTAATAGTATATGAGCCGCTATATTTTAAAATGTTATACATTAAAATGATATACTCGTACTACACTTACATTTGTCTGTCTACAGAAAAGTTGTCTAAAAAGATATTCATTCAAAATAACTTCAATTTGTACTCTTAAGCTAAAGTTAAATTAAGCTGTGTGACGGGCGTATCTTGTGACAATTTGTCACCTTGTTATTCAGGAGACCAAGGTAGTACTAAGCTTTTTTTCCCGAAATTAGTTAAACTTTCATGATTTGACTCTAACATTGTCAATTTTTCTAAATGAAGAGAACATTTATCTTATTTATTAGATGTAAACTTAAAGCCAAATACACTTTTGTTCGCAAATTCGCGTGAAAGGTTTCATACCTCCATGAAATAAAAAAAATCTCTTCAGCTAGTAAATAAAGACTCAGGTTTATATAAACTTACGACCGTGAATAGAAAAGGAATTGTAAAAAGATAACAATATACATACCATATTGTGAAATATATACTTTTTAAAGTTTACTAAGCACCAAACTTTTTCGCTGTCCTGCAGGAGTTGATTAAAAAAATCGAGTTTAAAATTGTACAAAATGTATTGACAAGATATCTAATGTATACATTACCAGATTTAACATGCAATTTTCTCGCGAGACACGTGCAAAATGAGGAACCCCGGTTTCTTACCTTTCCCTTCTCATTTTCTACATGTACAGGTTTCGTGCAGATGCTTGGTTTCTATTTTTCAGTACTTTATTGGCTTTTAAGTTGTTACTCATGGCTAATCCAAATGTCAGACGACATTTATTTGTCGAACAATTGTTGCATGCTGTAGGTATGGCGGAGGAAGGGGCTTCCCGTCGTGATGTCACCGCATGGTACTGGGGATACGCAATGCTGTTGTAACCAGAGCTTGGACACGATACCAACAGTATATTGCACCGGTAAGGAGACATGATGGAGGTAGTTGTAGAGCTACCTCCGTCGCAAATGACCGTTTTTTGGTAATTCAAGCCCGAAGGAACAGGTTTGCTACGGTAACGCATTTACGTTCCGATCTTCAAAACGCATCGGAAGTGCGAGTTTCGACTCAAACCATACGAACACGGATGCATGAGGATAACTTGAGGTCAGAAAGACCATGTTTTCGTATTCCGCTGTCCCGAGTTCATTGTCGCCTCATTAAAGCCTTAATTGGCGCATAAGACGCTAGCGCCCCGTGTTATTCACGGATGAGTCCAGGTATTGCATAGACTTCACTGATAGGCGGGCTAGGCTTTGGGAAAGCTTTAATGCAGCAAACATTGCTGAGCCCGATCGTTATTGGGGTGGATCCATCATGGTTTGTGGTGGCATCAGCTGGGATGGGCGGGCTGATCTTGTTATTTTGGAAAGAGGTACTCTGACAGCTCGTAGATACATCGATGAAATCCTCAATACACACGTAAGATTTTACGCTGGTGCTATTGGGGATGGATTCATTTAAATGGATGATAATGCCCGTCCACACACGGCCCGCACAGTCCAAGAATATCGCCAAGAAGAGGGCATTCCACGTCTGATCTGGCCGGCTCGCTCACCGGACTTAAATCTGATAGAGCATATGTGGAATGAGCTACAGGTCCGAGTTTCGGCTCGCCAGATCCAGCCAAGGACACTCCAGGAGCTCGGCCAGATCCTTAGAGAAGAATGGTCTGTTATTCCCAAAGAGTAATTCAGAACTTAATCAGGAATATGCAGAGGCGCTGTCAGGCTGTTATCGACAGTGCCGGCTCTCATACTCGTTATTGAACGAAATGCAATTGAAAGAACGCCGTTTATTGGCAAAATTCGATTTTTTTTCAATTTTGAAAAAACAGACCAATTTCTAGGGTCTCCCTGTTTGGTCTACATTTAAAGTCTTCTTATCATTATACAGATTTTTTTTCTTCTTACAATGTGATAAACTGATAACAATCGACCATTTTCCAACATTCTTATGATCAAATTTCAATATTTCCTGAAATTTTAGTATAAAAAAGTTTTGGTGCTAAGCAAACTTTGAGAAGTATATATTTGTTCGACAAAAGACAGAAGGGAAAAACTCGGTCTAGATGAATTTTTTATTATTTTGTATACTCAACAAGTAACCGTTAATTCAACAATTGTGTTATTTGTGTGTGCCGCCGAAGGTAGCCTAATACTGGTATCAACTTAACGTGAACACTAACACGACCATTTATCAAATTTAGAATACCAGAGCCTCTTTTGTTTATATACACGAATAGATTTATTTGACCTACCGTCTCCTCGGTATAATTCTCCGATGCTGTCGTAGTTGACTCTCACCTGTCGTCGCAGCAACCGGTTGTACGGTATGCTACAATTAGGACGATATTTACCTTTGAAATGAAAGCGAGGGCAACGCAATTTTAGAGTTACGTGAACTTAACCAAGGGTTCAAATCAATTATAAACTTCTTACGTACAGACAGGCCGTAGCTTAGCAAAACAAATCGACTTGGGACGACACAACGTATGGGCAATGTTGGACCAGACTATACGAGAGATGTTCAATTTTTTTCCGGATTAGGTAAAAAAAAATCATCGTTGATTAATCGCTATATTATAAAAAAGTTTACTCGTATTAACAGGACACTTTACATACTCAAACTTGCCAAAACCTGAAGCATTTGAACGATGAATATTCATTTCACATGCACACAAAGACACATGGGTATTAGGTGGCGGCGTACAGTACATGACGCTAGCGACGTTATCAAAAATCGAGACATTTGATGTTGTATAATTTAGCTTGTTACGGCTCGGTATTCATTGAAGAAGTATGAATTCGCTGTTCCTGTTATTAAGCTGTGCTTGTATGGTTTGTATAAAGGTAAAATTAAATGGTGCTAAAAAAAGTTCACCGGAAGGTGCTCCTTAGAAAATCGCATATATCTTCCAGAGACTCGGTAAATGACGTCCCTATAGTTGCTTGGATAAGTTTCTCTCTGTCCGTTCTTCCTCTTATCTCACGGGGCACGGAAGCGTCTTCACCGATGAAAATAATGCATTTGGAAGAATGAACCATTCCCTTTCAGCGTTACAAGTATTTGATTTATGTCTTTCGGTATTTTTGTAGATTTCGAATAGAATAATTAGAAATCAAAATTCCGAGCCTTCAGATGACGTCGTCAAGAACGTTCCGAAACACTTACCCCGCCACTTTTTAAACGAACCCTATCGAAAATTTCTATGGTCAAATTACTTCAAATTAAGACAATGCATTTTTAATACTTATTCCAGCAACTCAGATAATTTTCAAATTTTTTCACAGTTAGAAAAGAAAGAATATTTACAAACAAAAGGCAAATATATGGATTATTTTATCTGCTGCGCCGGGTACTCGTTACCATGGCATTTTTTATGGCATATGCAAAAGCGCTATGTTCGATTACTATACCAATTTTACGTAACCATATGTGGATTGAATTCCGACAGCGAATAATACAAAATTTTGTTTGATTACTTCAAAAATAAAATTTTGACTGGCAAAATTCGGTTAATTTTTGAACAAGCCTCGTACATACAAATTGTGGCAACTTAAGCATAGCTGAGAAAAACCGACACGGGTTGGTTCGAATCGCTTCACGTGGGGAAATTCATTGCACTTTATTTCTGTTTATTTCTTTCGGGCAAAAAGTTGACAATCAAAAAACAAGTCCAGTGTTGTAGTAACTCAAATAACATTCGTTGCTCTTTCACAACCTAATATTGATGTTTAATCTATTTACAGAAAATAATAAATTCTTACCGTTGTTTATTGAAAATTTAACCACGCTTCTGAGTTAAAATGTTCGAGTGTATTATTCATTTAGCCTTTGAACTCAGAAGCGTGGTTAAAGTTTCAATAAATAACGATAAGAATTTGTTATTGTAATTCTATCATGTCCAATATTTAATTTTTCGATTGGAAATAAACGCGGAGATACCACGTCCAAAACAACTGCGGATTATTTTCATTTGATAATTTACGCTACTCCCTTTTCACCATTGTAAGCGACGGTAAGCAATGGTATTATACTGTTTCTTTTATATTTGGTTCTAAATTTAAAACTGTAAAAATGAAAAAAATGTCACAATTAATTATTCTTAATTCGTTTTCGCCAATTTTGATATACAAACATACGTATTTATCACGCTATCTTTAATCCAAGATTTCAAGCGGGCCAGGGGTTCATTTTTTCCGCACCAAGTGAACTTTAGTGGGTGGGTAGGTTAGACTAAGAAGTAGGATAAAGCTTAAATGCTGACAGCTAAGGACCTCTAATGCCAAAATAAGAAACAGTATTTAACAATCAAATAACGATCAACCGTAGTTAACATACCTTAAGACTAAAAAACAAATGCGATGGATTTTCTTGTCGATCGCTCATCTCCACTTTATTTTCACCATTTCGCTGTTATGAAGATAAAAGTAAACATAAATTTAAGGCCACCCTGGTTACTTATCACAAGTTGAACATAGATTACGACTAGATCCAAGTTCCTGTCTTTAAAAAGTCGAGTCACGCCCAATTTTTAATACGTCAATCCCATCCGGATAAAGTAAACTTGTGTAAACAATACTCGTCATAATTTAAAACTACGTTAGAACTATGTCATCGATAAAATATAATTCGCCCAAGTCAATTTGAGAGTCTTGTAAAGTATAGTACTCAAACACTCATTTGACAGCCTTTAAATATCTTCGTTATATAGACAAAATTGAGTTTTTTATCAGGTTACCGTGCAAACAATTTTTACTAAAGTGTGTCATCAATAAAGATTTGTACATGAGCGGAATGAAATAGCCACTCGGAACTTTTTCGACGATTTGCGCCCATTTAATCAAGATGCGACTGCATGCTTTGTATAGACGTTAAATCACGTGCCATGAAAGAATTAAAATTTAATTGTTTTGAGGATTATTTAATGGCAAGCATGAAGTTCTGATTCTGAGCCGACGTTTACAGCGAGAGGACGAAGACCGTTAAGCAACCCCTGCAATTGATCCAAAGCGCGCCGGTTTCGTTTTAAATTACAGAATAATTGTTGGCAGAATTTTTTTTTTGATTACAGAACCTCTACGAATGTTGATGTTGACGTTCATTTGTGTACCATTTAAAAAACTAAATGCTATCAAACTTCGATAGCAATACAGAAAAAATGATCTAAAAACGATTGTGTAACCTATTCCCACAGAAAGTAGACTTGAACCTTTGTTATTCAGCCGAGTATTTAGATACTTTATGATTGCAATCCAATAAGATAAAAAAAATGTTTAAATCGCATCACGTGGGGAAATCCATTGCACTTTATTCCTGTATAAAATGCAATAGGTCTTTCGGGAAACCCCCGAAATTCGATCTGCAAGTCCTGTGTTGTAGGAACTCGAATTAACCTAGTTCCCGATCATCAACGCAACATTTATATTCAATTTATTATAAATCAATATATTTTCGAAAGAATTTACTATTACAAGCATGCAGTTCTGATTCTGAGCGATCCTAAACTTAGAGAATAGCGAGTCGCCGAAGACCTTCAAGCAACCCTCTCAACTAAAACCGACTCCGCCGTTTTCTTTAAAGATACAAACTAACTTGGCAGAAACAAGCTTTTTTGTCATAAGTACGAATTTTAATGTTGTCTTTTATTTGTGTATCATTTGTTTTTTTATATGACATTTCATTTCGATAGCGAGATAAACAACACACGATCTAAAAATAGATTGTGTAATTTATACGCGCAGAAAGTAGACTTGAAGCTTTAATGTTTGGCTGAGTATTTTAATAGGTTCTTCGATCTAGATGATTGCAATTACAAGGGACGAGTGTCCTTTTCACTTCGTTTATTGGGGTATAAAGTGCAATTACCTTAGCACTTGGCTTAATCATAAAGCCCTACGGGCGTTATTTGCCATGTGCTAAGGCAATTGCACTTTATACCCCAATAAACGCAGTGAAAAAGACACTCATCCCTATAATCAAATCCAAAGGATTGCAATAATAAGGGCCTAGTGTATTTTTCACTTCGATTGCTGAAGTATAACATGCGATTGCCTTAGCATATAGTTTGAACAGGCGTTATTTAACATGAGCTTTTGCCTAAGGCAATTGCATTTTATACCCCAATAAACGCAGCTGAAAATCTACTCAATCCTTCATTTTATATTGTCTCCATCTCCCTATCATTGTCTTCCTATCTATTCCGAAAGTAAGCTGTATGTACGGACAAATGTTGTATGAATCAGATTAAATATCAAAAAAGAATTATAGGTATTTTATACTTAGCTATTTGTATCAAATGCATACGACACAATAGACGAAAATATTTTCGTGTTTTGTGCGGTCAGTTGTCTCAACTTTTGCTTCAGTTTACGGCGACGAATATAATCTATTTTCTTATCATGTAATCTTCACTGGTAAAGGCAAGGATACGATTACGCACATCTTGAATAGTTTTTCTGGCGGGCACGCAAGCGCTTTCGAAAAATGGCAGGTTGCTAGGTAACGAAAGTATCTTGACCAAAAATTACCCCCCTAAAATTATTGTAAGAATTGTAAGATTAAGGTAGTAGACCCGTAATAGATCCGCAACATTTAGGACTACATGTTCTTTCACAATGTTAACCAAGGTTTCCAAATGAAAATCATTAGGAAACCCTCGGTTAACACTGTTAATGTTGATTATTTTTCAGACATTGCAAAACTATTACGGGTCCACTACCTTAAGTACAAAATAATAATATTCATTGATAGACCCAATTCTGGTTTGGTTGATTATTTATGAAAATACAGAAAAAACTCACAAGATGGTCCTAATACTCGATAAGAGTCCGATTTTCTGACTTTTTTCGCATTGCATGACACCCTGTAACGTTGCTAAGCGGTTATCACAATAGCTCAAAAACACCAAATTTATCGTTTATAATAAGAAGTGCAGAAAGCGCTCGCTAACATTCGCAGCCGCAGGTGCTTTCGTTTCCCAAAAGGCAGTACCGGTCTAAAGCGAATTCAAAACGTACAATAACATTTAAGTGAATGAATTTTAACAGCTAAATCTTGGGAAAGAAATTATGCATTATTTCCCATATAATGATATTTTCAAAAAAAAAAAAATAAAAAAATAAATAAATCAAAAATAAAAAAACTCCGACGTAACTTTATCTTTGACATCCAATTTCGTCATTTAAAATATGATAATGATAGCGAGTTACAAACAAGTTGTTGATGGCTTGATTCCGAAATATTTCTTGAATGAATCCTAAATATGTTGTTAGATTTCTACAGGAGTGTATTAGTCTCAAGATCGAAATCGAAAAGAAATGTTAAAAGCGTAGTTGCTATTGATAAATATCAAAAACATGCGTTCATGTTCTTGCACGGAACGTACTATATAGAGGATGATCGTTTGTTTCAGTGTAAGATCGATTTATATTTCATTGAGTGAACAACAGAAGCTTTACTTTCACGAGTGGCGGAGCCACGAGTGAAAATATAGCTTTGTTGTTTACGAAATGAAATATTTATCGATCTTACTCGAAAAACAAACGATTATTCTATTTCTTCAATGCAAAAATGAGATGAAATGTGAAATTTCTATGACATATTTTCGTAAAGCGCGTCAGTTTGCCCGTGATTGCTATGCAACGTTCATTGTGACGTCACTTATTTCGCCCCGCATAGATGACGTCAGATAGGATGAAATGCTCAAAAGCAGGGTTTACGTTTTTGATAATTCCACTGCTTTTGCGATGAGATTAACAAGTGATAATTTTCCGTTATTTCTCAATAAACCACCGAAAAGCATTAAAGAAATGACTATAATGTACATCCATTATCTAATAAAATACCATAAATGTCTTATTGGTAGAATACAACAAGTATAGTTATTTCGCTTAACATTTTAACCTTTTCATGACTTGACTTTATTATCAATACAATACAATACAATATCTTTTATTTCTCTCAGAAAGCATGAGGAAGAGCATATACAAATGTAACAGTGTGACGGTATCAAGCACGGGTATCTGAATAATTGTGATCACATCTTTCTGTGTGTTCAGCAAGGAGTAAGAGGAAGGTACATTTAAGCAACTTAAGACATAACAGTATTTACTCAATGCTCATCGAAAGGAATTACTTGCTATTAGGTTGAATCTTGTCTTTATTATTCTTTAATATTTTGTGTGAAGTTTTCGTGCTACAGTTAAAAACATCGTGAAATTGACACTCATTCCGATCAAAATCATTCTGAATAAATCGCTCAGCGCTCCGTTCATTCATTCAAAACACTCAACTCAAATCAATCAAAACGCTCCGAAATCATTAAAAACATTTAAAATCGTTCAAGACTTTCAGCAATGAATTCAAATCGATCTATCTATTCTACGATTTCATTAGCTGATGTGGACTCTCAAGCGCCTGATTGGTCCACAAAGATGCAATAACAGAGGAGTGTGTTTATTTTGTTAAAGGGACGTAATTAATATCCCTAATTTTGTTCACGCTGAACAAAATTAGGAATATGGGATTACCTCCCTTTACTATCACTCAAAACTCGTTACACACACTCATTCAATTTCATTCCTAAATTATTCCAAAATCATTCACCTTGTCAATTTCACGATGTTGTTAACTGTAGAAAGGGTCAGATAAACAAGAATAAGAAATCAAACATTTAAAAAAGTGAAAAGAACAAAACCGACGAGAACAATGAACTTTTAATGGTAATTCAGTATCCTTTCAATAATAATAATTAAAAAAAGGCAAACAAAGGGGAAATGGCGTTCAACACTTAGCTAAATAAATAGCTCATAAATGGATTGTGATTTAAATCCTTATGCATGATTTTTCCATTGCCAAAAAGGTCAATCAAGCTCCCGCAATATTGTTATTTTTTATCAACACAGTATTATTAAAGCAATTTCATGGTTTTACTGACTGAATACTTAACATGTAGTATAACTTCGTGCTTGTACTTCTTAGAGAACAATATATTCAATCCATTCACCTAAAATATGGAAATTTATAATATGACCGACGTCGCCGAGGTGAAATAGATCTAATCCCGTTGAATATTTTTGATATTACACGGGTGTTATTAAACTAGTGGAATAACTATGCAAATGAGCTCAGAGCGAATAGCAACGCTATATTGTTACCACGAAAATGACGTCATAATCTATGTTTTGTGACGTCATTTTGAAACGGCGTTATAAGTTTTGCGGAAAATTGAAACGTTGAATTTCAGGAATTTCGACGATTCTTCGCTACTATTCGGGTCATATTATAAACAGAATATAAAATTTGTGATCATAAAATACAGAATTTATTTAACTCGTCATCTTAAACATATAAAGACTCGGCGCAGCCTCGTTTTTATCTGTTTATGGATGACTCGTTTAATAAATTCGGTATTCCATGACCACTCATTCAATATCCTCTATGTATATCAATTAAGGTTCTTGTAAAGTGTTTGGGACCAAATTTTAAGGGCACTTCATTTGCCAAGAAAAAGCAATATGTCCAGGTATATTATATACAAAAATGAAGCTATTTATGAGCACAAGCAGTTGAGCAACAAAAGACTGTCATAGCCATAGCGGTATAGCCAAAACATTGTGGAAAAGGGTCATTTTGTAGAGAACAAGCAACTGCGTGACAGTTGTAAAAATTGGCTCATATTTTAACAAAGTACAGTCTAAATTAATATCCAGGTAGTACTACAACCGTTGGTATGAAATTCGGGTCCAAAACGTAGTTATGCAAGCAATTAATTTTGACTTATTTTATAAACACATATGTCATATATGTCTTTCTAATTTTGTAAACGTGTAGTTCTGTGTATGGTATGGTGTGTTATCACAACATAAATTGACATAAATAGTTTATATACCTGTAAGGTTTTTTTTAGCAATATATCATTTTCTATTTCACAGAATGATGAATATATAATAATTTATTATAGATCATTGAATTAAAAAACTATAATTTGAAATAAATCGCAGAAAATAATTCACAATATGATGGTACGATGTTGCACCATACCTAACATCTATTTTGAAAACAGACCAAACCGGTTTGACATGTATGTTGACAAAATAAATGGAAATGGATTGTTTCAAAAGAGACTTTTGAGACTGAGTTTTAATCAACGTTTGTAGTACTACCTGGATAGTACTTTAGGCTATACTTTGTTAAAATTTGGGGCAGTTTTATCCAACACTCGTGCAGTTCCTTGTTCTGAACAAAATGACACTTTCCCATAATGTTTTGGCTAAACCGCTTTAGCTATGGCGGTCTTATGTTGCTTCACTGCTTGTGCCCATGAATACCTTCATTTTGATATATAATATACCTGGACATATTGCTTTTTCTCGGCTAATGAAGGCCCTTAAAATTGGGTCTCAAACTCTTTACATGAACCTTAAAACAAATGCCCTCCATAACACGAATAATGGACCATTAAGGAACACAGTAAATGAAACACGTGAAAAAATTACCTTATAATATGAAAATTCTAGTATCAGAAAAAAACGCTACAACGAAACTCTCGACATTGGCAAATTCGTCCAATTAACCAAGTGTGATTAAATGTTGGAAACTTCTTCTATACTACAAAACACGCTACTTCACTGTTATCGATTTTCGTGTAACGGGACAAAACATTATTTAGAAAATAAGTTTAATGACAAAATAGGGGGATTAATGCGATTCGATCGGAATATAGTGAAAAACAATATATAGTAACTGTAAGTTACAAAATTACGGCCATGTTATATATTCATACATTTTTCATATTTCTTAGCTTCAATTTAGATTTGATCAACAGTTTATACTTGAGCAACGAAATTTCTGTAGATCTATTATTTAATCGTTTACATTACTGTGGAAGCTCATACTTGATATTTTATTCAGAGGCAAATTCAAGCATAGCAAATTGTTTGTTTCAATGTGGAATTCGTAAAAGATGTAAGGCGATCAATTACAAACGACACCTGGATAATTTTTGTGAATTATTGCTGGATATAAACACGACAACGTTATCCAAACCAGGATGCTTACACATTACCAAAGAAGACGTTGCCTTCAGTATAAGGGTCTGTAAAACAAGTTTTATCTCCACTCGCCAAAGATAAGCAAGCGAGTATCATGGCGTTGTGTCCGACGCAAGTGCTTAGAAACTGCACGTAGACAGGTCATTAAATGTCTTCTCTCCCCAAGCCAATAGGTCAATTTTTACCAAACTTACCATGAAAGTTCCTAGGGTAACCAATCCCTAAATGTGTCATTAAGAAAAAATCAGTTAATCCCCAAATTTATGCGTGTTAGGGCGGGGGTTATATATTTTTTTGATTTTTTTTTTGATCTTCTCCAAAACCAATCGGCGGGTTTCAGCCCAAATTGGTATGCCTACTCTTTAGATGCCCGAATGCTTAAAATGTTCAAGTAATTTTTACAAATATTATATTGGATTGTTCAATAAATATTGTTTGAATGGGGTTTTACGCCACTTTCAACAATGTTTCAGTTATATCGCGGTGGATGGAGCAATTGGTGCCTGGTAGTTCTGTCACCAGAACTGCAATTACATCCTTACCTAGCCTCCAGCTGCTATCTCACATAGGTCTACGATTATGTACCCATTGGTTAAAGACAAATAGTCGAAGATCGAACCATGGAATTTTAGATTCAACAATTATGGGCATGACGCTTTACTTTGATTTTCCAGAAGTTTCTCTTGGTCGCTTAACGTTGGCGTACCGGGTATGGGCTTTTTCACTGTATAATCTTTTAAATCTTCTCATCCCAAAATTTCAGGCCAATTCTAAATAATTATTGCAAAATCGTTCCTTGGATGATCCTTGATTCAAATTCAAGAAAGTGTTGCTCCCCTCCAAAAAATGGTTGTGGTAGGGCGGGGTTTATTTTAATTTTGAAATATTGAAGATAATCTGCCATTTTGCTCATTTGAATTGGAAAATTGAATATTCGGCAATTTAATTGTCATTTATGTCCTTTTGCTGATCGTTTACTTTTTATACTACGTAATAAATATTGTCATGTCAGGGCATGACAAATTTTCAATTCAACAATGATAAAAAATCTTCTCCTCCGAAACTTATCGACCGATTTTAATGAAAATTGTATTAATGTTCTTGGATGACCCTTTACATGTACCTAATTACTTCTAGATATTTTGCATTAATATGTGCAGGGTATTGTAGACATTATTCTTTATAGTTAAATTCTATGAATCTTCAATACTTGCTGAAAATGCGCATTAATATGATGAACCAAAAGCAACCTGATATATCACGGGATGATGTCCTTAATCGAAACCACTGACTCTGCTTTCGAAATCATGTGTAGAACTTCCGCCCCACGTGTGACTCCGATTATGTAGATATAAACATTTTATTTTTTGAATGAAAACGGGGTAGGGCGTCGGGACTTCCTCATTGATATCGTATTTTAATCATAAATCATCAAAAAGTCGAATGCTTTTCGACCAGTTATACATCTTGCCACGTAAAAGTACTCAAGAAATGTAAGAGCGCTCTTGCGTTTTTGTTGAAATGATTTCTTCTGACAGCAATCTTGAGCCAGGAATGTCAAAACGTGTTTTTTACCTCCAAAATGCAATATTCGGAACAGAGTAAATAACGTATACCATTGTTTTCAACGTGCACGAGTTTACCAAAACAACCACAATACTCTACCCCAATGTACTTGCCTACATTATCAGATAGATCATAGAAACTAGTTTAGTTCCGATTATGTGGATTGGCTCCTATTATGTACCATGGCTTTGAAGTTGTGGAGTGTCTCATTCCTCTTTTTCTGCCATACACCCTAACTTCCTTCGTTTAAGAAATTTCTGCTGGTTTCATGGCGCGATTTATCTCGTCATTCCGCGATACACGCTGTCTATGTTACGTCTGACCTCTTCTCGTTACTTTTATTACGAAATTCCGTTGAATAGACAGTCAGCCACATTAATATTACTTATAACATTACGTAAAAGAGAATTGAAAGACTATTATTTATGATTGAATTTGAAGAGAGATAAAGATTTCTACCGATCCTGCCAATGGTTCGCACGTTAGGCGTTCCTCTTATTACAACGTCACTACTGTCGCTCTTTCAACGTCGATTATTCCATGAAATTTAACAGAAAATATCGAGTGGTATCAAACAAATTGTCACGAAGTTCGCGTTCATTAGATACACAGTTTTAAGAAATCCGATTGATATATCTATCTAAAAAAGGACGCAATGATCCTTAAAACGTCCGTCTGGTTTTTTAATGTCCCCCGTACCATTTAGTTTCGAATTTTCGCAAAGTTTTAAGCAAATATATAAATTATGATACATGTCAGAATTAACTACTTCATCTTGGATTTGATATTTGTCGTCTTTTCAATCGGAAAGGAATTAATACACATTTAATGAAATTGAAAATTATTTAAGACAATGAAAACCAAGTATCAATGTCCCGAGCGATTTTTCGGTTTAGGGGTACCGTTTTATCAAAGCGCTGTTGAATGTTAAACAGAATTGTACAAATTTGACACTAAGCAAAACGTATAAATATGCAAGGGCGAAAATACGTATCATAATAATAGATCAAAATATTTGAGCATTATGATTTAATCAATTAAGGACCATTTACCTTAACGATGGCCGGGACGTCATTTTATATAACATTTTTGAAACAGACAAAGAAAATGCATGTTTTTATATACTGCAAAATTTGTTGTTTTAAAAACTCAAAATGGCCATGTACAACAAGATATTTTTTTTAGTATCAAATATGATATATAAATAATTTGCGTAAGATCGGAGAGAAATGATGCAACTATAATACGATATAAGTTAAACGACCGCCCTAAAAATTAATCGCGTTTGAAAACCTTGTCATTGCGAACAACATTAACAAATTTGAATAACTATGTTGGATTTTAAATAAAAATATATAAAGCATTAAAGTAATGTTTTTTAGATATTCAAAATGCAAACATTATTGTATCGATGAGCATTTTATGGTCGATTTCGTTTGTCTCTATATACATTGTACACGAAAAGTGTGTAAATGTTTTGTGAACAGGTTTATTTCTTTTGAAAGTACTTAAAATATTGATGGATGTATTCTTTAAATATGTGGTTTTGTACATAAATTTGAAATGACAAAATAGTTTCTAACATTGTGTTAAAAATTAGTTTATGTGTAAGTTAAGGATATATCTGAATAAGGGTTTTCAGATGTCTCCTATACAAATTAATGACGTTTCTTTAATGCTTTTCGGTGGTTTATCGAGGAATAACGGTAGATAGCAAAAGCAGTGAAATTATCAAAAACTTATACCCTGCTTTTGTGCATTTCACCTTATCTGACGTCATCTATGCGGGCCGAAATAAGTGACGTCACAATGAACGTTGCATAGCAATCACGTGCAAAATGACGCGCTTTATGAAAATATGTGCTAGAAATTTCACATTTTGTCTCATTTTTGCATTAAAGAAATAGAATAATCGTTTGATTTTCGAGTAAGAGGCTCTGCCACTCGTGAAAATATAGCTTTTGACGTTCACTAAATGAAATATAAATCGATCTTACACTGAAATAAACGATTATCCTCTATGCGTTTTTGCGACGTCAGGTCGATATATGAATACTCATCTCAGTCTTTCAATTTGATTTTGTTTTCAAACAGAAAGAACGATATTGGAACAGAAAAATATGGAACGCACGTAAGACTTGACAATCAAGTATCCAAATCAATTACAAGTTAATGTTGGACTCAGTATATATTCCAAAATGTCATTTGAGAAAGTGTTTTAATCGGAACATTTTTACGTCTATTATAATTTGCGTCCTGACATTTAAATTTGCACACTTATACGTCAGCCAAAAAGTGTCGTATTTTCTTTATTACTGAGGAGAGAAAAAGTACATCTATAGATAATTTACACTACACTTAAATTGTTTCTTCAGTATGTAATCTTTTCACGCATGTATTAATGAATGAGTACCATTATCACTTTTACTCGTGTTACGGAGCGGAGCCTCGTTTTCAATATTTGACTGGATTTTTTATGTATTGACAGGCTTCTAGACTATGGACGAAAAATCGGTGTAAACCTGTCGGCTTCATACGTGAGTCGACAGTAGTACCAGTCTAGGGTCTACATCAGACACACTGTTCCGAATATTGCGTTTTGGAGGTAAAAGAAGTAAAGAGAAGAGGTGAGACGTAGCAAAGACAACGTGCGTCGTGAAAAGACGAAAAAATCGCGCCATGAAACCAGCAGAAATGTCATATCGAAGGAGGTTAGGGTATATGGAAGAAGAAGAGGACACTCCACACCTTCAGAGCCAGGGTACATAATCGGATCAAATCAACATGATCGGAACCATTTTCTTTGATCTATCTCAAATTGTAGGCAAGTGAATTGGGGTAGAGTATTGTGGTTGTTTTCGTAAAGTCGTGCACATTGAAAACCATGGTAAACGTTATTGACTCTGATCAAAATATTGCATATTGGAGGTAAAAACCACGTTTTGACATTCCTGGCTCAATATTGCTCTCAGAAGAAATCATTTTTTACAAAAACCAACGAACGTTCTTACATTTCTTGAGTATGTTTACATGGCAAGTCGATAACTGGTCGAATAGCATTCGACTTTTTGATGATTAATCAATAAAATACGATATTAATGAGGAAGTTCAAACCCCCTGTCCCATTTTTCATTCAAAAATTGAAATTTTTACATCTGCATTATCGGAGTAGCACGTGGTGTGGAAGTTCTACAAATAATTTTGACAAATAATTTTGATTATGGACATCACCCCCGTGTATATAGAGAATAGCAAGGAACCTGAATTTATATGGTGGGCCGGAAGCAAATTTTGTAAATTCCACAGCCTAATTTGCTGATCTTTTCATCTCTACTCACCTTTTTTATCTGTTTCATTTTTCCTGTTACGCTCTTTTTGCATGTTTAATATTCTCGCCATTCACAACACCGACTGCTAACCGTGGGATGATCCCTCAAAGCTAAGGAAAAATCAAAAGACTTCAGATGTCATAGTAAGAAAGGTCTAACATGAAAAAAACAACTCTTTTAAGCCCTGATAATGTTCCTTACGATAAAGGTGACATGAAACAGGTGATTTCAACCCCATCGCCATCTCAAGTGTCCAACTTTCGCAGGTCTTGTTGACACTCAGCTTAAAGTAAACCTCAAAAGAGTGCTTTCCTGGCAGTTCATTATTGGACGGACATAGATTAAGATAAAATGCAAAACTGTTATCTCAAAAAAATCCAGCTTGGTAAAATGAAACCCGTAATTAATACTTCAAAATGCCAAAAAATCCTGTCACTTTTTGTGGTTAAATGTTAATATGCTAAGCATTATTTTAGAAATTGTTCACAATATTATGTCATCAATAATGCACTACTTGAATAGAAACAGATACACAAATTTATACGAAATACATGTTTCAGGAAGGCTTTTTTCAGGATGTAACCACTGAAAATGCAGATCTGGCTCGCCCCCTGACCAAAAGACACAATAAAGCCAAAACGAGATCAAGTGACCTGATATTAACAAGCTTATCATACATTTGTTATAGAGAAATATCTACAGCTAGCGACGGAACAAAAAACAACATTTAATATGTAGAAATTTGGGTTTATCAGCTAGTATGACAATGAAAACGGGAATAACGCTCAAAGTTCTTTACAAAATAAATAGACGCTTGGATTGTCAGTTCTGTATTTGGGCGAAGTGTACAATTATCAACATCGTTAAATTGTCATTTACTCCGTTCAAAACCATCCTTATTCTCAGTATTCAGTTCATTCATTCAAAGCGCTCATTTACACTTTTCAAAAAAACTCTATCATTATTCAAATTGGCAAAATCACATGATTTCTCTATCTTGCTTGAATTTGGAAGCGTCTGAGTGGTTCGTGAAGAAAAGGAAATCTATTTACATCATTGATAGAACGCGTATGTACAGTCAACTCTCGTTACAACGACCAGAAAATATGTAGTTGTAACGAAATGCCGGAGTATTGAATGAATACTAAAGTCATTCAACGCAGACTCGTTGAAAAAAAACAGCATCCATTTATTCAACATACCATGTATAGTACATGGAAAAAATAAAGTAAACGATTTTTTTAGTTTTTATTTTTAATGAAACCCTTTCTTGAGTTCCTGTATTGGATTTATATTTTCATTCCTTATGTGTCGTTTGCATTTCTATCAAAATCAAAATATGAATGTCTTACATGTAGACTTTCATTTTCTGTATAGCAAAACAGAGAAAATTTAACAAACAAATGTAGACCTACTCTTAATTGAGTCTTTTGACAGGCTAAAGGTGTTAAGGGTACTTACTGAACAATGTAATTGTTTGAATGTCAAACATTTTCACACATTTCATACTTGAAGAATTGTCAATTATCATCAAATTTGAGGTGGTATCTAACATGCCTATGGTTCTGTGTAATTAACAACATTGATAATAATTATTGTGTCATTGTAAATCATTGTAATGAACAATGTTATTAAGGGAATATGCACCTTCGCTTCTTTAAAACAGTGTCGGTGTGGAAATCGTGAATTCCGTTTTAACGCATGAAAATTACATTGTGCAAATCCGTTCCCATCAAATTTGTGTCGATAAGTGAAAATGTCGTTGTATTGAATGTCGTTAAAACTAGAGTTGACTGTATATATTTTTGAAATCGCTTCTTCATCAAATTTCATACACTTTGCTCATTTGGTTTCACGAATCTTAAATTTACATTTTTTGTCACTTGTTTTTTTTTAACTTATACATACTATTTTATAAACATAACATTTTTTAGCTAGGCTGTTTTCAAAGAAAACCCGATGTAATGTAATCCATTTGGCGTCGGTATTTACGTTGTTGTTGATGTAGGCGTGACTAACTTTAACCTTGATCATATCTCTATTGTTATCTAAGATTAATTCATGAGACTAAGTTATTGTGTTCACAATCACGAGAGCTACCAAGGCTTTCAAAGGGATAATTCTGAAAATATTTATGTCGTAGTTATTCCTCATTATTGACTTAGTTTTATTGCGCTTTCCAGCACCTGGAGCCGAACGTCGGCACCCGTAGGTGGTGCTCTTGTAAAAGAATTACACCCCTAATCAGAATTTTTGAAATATCTGTGTTTTTGAAAAAAAATCAGTAGACATCGTGATATTCGATTGAAATAAGCATTTCCATTGTTTGCATCATCTTCTTAATTGCTTTTCTGTGGTTTATCGAGAAATAACGGTAGATTGTCACTTGATAATCCTACCACAAAAGCAATGAGCAATGAGATTATCAAAAACTTAAACCATTTCATCCTATCTGACGTCATTTATGCGGGACGAAATAAGTGACGTTACAAAGAACGTTGCATAGCAATCACGCGAAAAATGATGCGCTTTACGAAAATATGTGCTAGAAATTTCACATTTTGTCTCATTTTTGCAATAAAGAAATGGGATAATCGTTTGTTTTCGAGTAAGATCGATTTATATTTTATATCGTGAACATCAAAACCTATTTTCACTCGTGGCTCCACCACTCTTGAAAATATAGCTTTGGTTGTTCACTCAATGAAATATAAATCGATCTTACACTTTAACCAACGATTATTCTCTATTTCTTACCAGTATTGCATTATTGCAAGTGCCTATATCATAGGGATTAGTTTCTTTTTCACTGTGTATATTGAAGTATGAAGTGCAGTTGCATAAGCGCATTGTAGTTAACGCCCGCTCGGCGTAATGTTTAAGTGAAGTGCTCAGTTAATATTACACCAATTTAAAATCAGTGCAATAAGGCTTTGTTGAGATGGTTCCTTGATGGTTTTCGTCGACTCACTGTTGACGTCGGCTCAGAATCAGAGCTGCATGCTTGTAAACAAAACTTCTTGCAAAATGTACTAATAATCTACATTGATCAAATAGTAAGTTTTAGTTATAAAGGGGAACGAGGGTTTTTCGAGTTCCTACTACGCGAAACTTGCAGATCGAAGGTAGGGAGGGGGTCCCAATACAAAAAAAAAGAAATAAAGTGCAATGGATTTCCTCATGTGACGAGATTTGAACCAATCAAAATTATCTATTTGGTTGGCTTGCATTTATAAGATACCTTTAGGAACCAACGATATCAAACAATACATTGTCGTTATCAATGTCGAAAAAACTACGCTGTCAATTTTTCAATTTAAAATGAAAAAAAGACACCATCTGAGAAGATACCAGTCATGCCGACTTAAAAATCTTCTATAAGTTTAGTTTATACTAAATTATTTAAGTTAGAAAACGACGAAAGCTTATAGAGTCGATCACGAACATTCAATCCTGATGTTTTCACGTCTCTGAGAAAAAGGCAGTAGTTTAAACGCACTGCTACTTTTGTACTGCTAGGTGAACTGGGGTTATCTTTTAAGTGGTTATCCATTAACACAACTATGCGACGGTTGGACTCGAACCACGGACCTCAAGGTAACCTAGCAAGTTACAAGTCTATCATTCGTTTTACTTTCCTTGTAGCTTAACAGCAGTTATGGTTGTAATACAACGGATGTTTGTAACTGGTCTGACAACGCCTGTTCTATAAAAGGTATTATATTATTATTTAGGCTGGCATTTAAGTTGATGGAATTGGATTTTATAAGTTGTGGGTGCATATTATTAATGACGGGTGCCTCACATTAGTTGTTGATAAGCGCAAAGACAACAAAAGATGTACCGCCGCAACGACTTTCAGTACAAGCAACATCATCCATGGGACTTTACTATTCTAGTCGAACTAATACAGTGTTTGTCACTATCATTCAAGCGAGTGAGGATCAGCAAAGTGCGTTTGCCGTCATTGAAAATAAAATCAATAAATGAATTTTGAGAAGACCTTCTATGCATGGATATTTCGAATCGAATAATGTCATGAAGTATATAAACATTTTAATTAATTCCATTTGATATTGTGGTACATAATATTCTATATTTTACAGAGTGTCCGCCTGTAAAGAGAGTAGATAATGGTCATGTGTTTGGGGACATATATAGTATTGGGTCAAAATTGGTAATTAAGTGTGATTCCGGTTACAAAGTGGCTTACAATACTACAGGCATAGTTTGTCAGCAAAATGGTAGTTGGAGTTCAGCTCCACTCTGTTTACGTAAGTATATAAAAATAGCTCGCTAACAGTGCAACATGTAAAGTTTTTTAATGACATGGATAGTTGGGAAAAATAGCTCGATGACAGTGTAACAGCTAAAGTTTTTTAATAACACGGATAGTTGGGCAGGGATCCAAGTTGTCTTTATGGCATGCAAACGAGCATGTTAAGTCTATAGCACATGTTATACGCAGAATACAAACAGTTCAGTTTGGAACTTTCCCTTCAACAATAAAGAAAACATCTGACAACTGATAAACAATTTATCCTACAAAAATCCCCCAAAACCCGCTTTAAGAGACTTAAATAGTAGAATTATTATTTTATATCGTTTATAATTTGACCGACGTCGCCGGAGTGAAATAATCCCATTGAATATTTTTGACATTACACGGGTGTTATTACACTAGTGGAATAACTATGCAAATGAGCTCACAGCGAATAGCAACGCTATATTGTAACCACGAAAATGACGTCATGATATATGCTTTGTGACGTCATTTTGAAACGGCGTTATCAGTTTCGCGGAAAATTGAAACGTTGAATTTCAAGAATTTTGACGATTTTTCGCAAAAATTAGGGTCATATTATAAACAGAATATAAAATTTGTGCTCATAAAATACAGAATTTATTAAACTCGTCATCTAAAACAGATAAAAACTCGGCGCAGCCTCGTTTATATCTGTTTATAGATGACTCGTTTAATAAATTCAGTATTCAATGACCACTCATTCAATATCCTCTATATATATTCTTACAAGCCCTGTGTTCAGAATGCCAGGCATTGTATCATTTAATGAAAGGATCTCGTCATGCACGTACCTTCACATATTAGCAAAACCAATCGGACGGACAAGCAAAATAAAAGTTATCTAATCCAACAAAAATGTATATAAATTATAATAACTTTACATTTTGTATACAGAACTTGGTATAAGAGGAGAGTTTTAGCACGTTCGTACATACGTACATCTATAGAAAGGAAATTGTTTACTACATTCCAATGGTTTTTTATTACGTGTTCATTGATTTCTGAAAACTGTTACTCTTCATAACAGCGATGACAACATCACGTTCAACTGTTACGACAACCGATATAACAGTAGGCAGTACGACCAGTCTTATAGCTCTAAGTTCACCAACACAACCGCCAACAACAATACGAACAACAACAAATATACTGCCCCCATATTCAATAACGTCGACCACAGACTCGCAACTCACATCAGCAAAACACACAACCCCAACTAAAGCACCATCAACTTCAATTACGACTCCGGTTTTGATAACAACCCCAAAGCGCAGAACACCAACAACGTCAAGCGTAACTTCACCATCGACAACATCTATTACGACCATAATACCTACATCAGCAACCCGTGCAACGTCAGTTGTTACGCCACCTTATTCAGTTTCCGCTGAAACAACATCGACTACAACAACGCAGTCGATATCTACGCATACGTCCTCTCAGTCTACATCACCGACTTCGTCGGCATCGACTTCTACCACAACAGCTCAAAATGCTGCAACGACGACAACACGTAAGTTATCTTATACCCTTGATCATTCACTCGTATTTACATGTCTAAATTGGAAAAAAACCAAAGCACATCATTCTCTTTATTCTAACTATATTTCCCATTTTCCCATATTTCTTACGTTTGTCAGAGGTACATTTATATGTATGTAAAAAAAATAAAAAATAAAAAAAAAAATCAGTATATATTGCGTAAATTTCAAATGAATATCTCTATCAAAATATTTGGAAATCTTAAAATTCTTGATTTAAAAAAAAACAACCCCAAAACCCTCACAACAACGTCGATAAATCAAAGGACTGAAGGTCCTGAAAGTCGCCATGAGGATGATACCATGATATTTTGGAACTTTGGTTATTTGTGATCAATAACTCAGATTTTGAGACAAGAATAACTCGACAGTATTGTTTACAGGCAAACAGATGTAAAGAGATCACAATAGCTCACCCCAAGCACTTACTGATCTAAAAGACAGCTGAATTACAAGCCCCTTTTGTTCAGGTTGCTGTTCAATTTCAGATGCTAAGCCTTTTCTATCAATTCAAGGGTTCTGTTTGGCAGATTCTAAGCAGAATCTGACTGATCGAATGTAGTTTTACACCACTTTTAACAGTATGTCATATTCTGATGGATGCAACACCTACACATCGATTTCCGACCACTATTACCACATCCTCTCTGAGCATCCAGTGTTTTATTGCACTTAGGTTTATGATTATCAACAATTAACCAAACGGCGAAATTTTGGGGTGATACAATTTGAAAAGAGTTGCAGACGACAAAATATATTTTATTAACCCTTTCCCAAACAACAACATTTTTTTCACTTTCAATTTTAAACTCCTGAGAATCAAAATCCAAAGTCAATTTCCAGTCCAAGATGTATCAATTGTCAAATGTTATTCATAGAGAATATCAAGTTTAAACAAAAACCTGGATCAAATTCCTGATAATGTTCATTAGTGCGTGTAGATCTAGTTTTTGTTTCAAACTTCAATGATCAAGACAATTCATATTTATATAGGCGTTTAGTGGTCCAAGCAATTAGACAGATATGCAAAGTATAAACACTACAAAAAACCCAACCTCTGAATAATCGTATTTAAAAAAAAACAAAAACAAAACGAGCTAATCACTTCAGTTCAAAACGAAAGTAAAACCTAGCTGACTGATTTGACATCGATGTTCAGAATTTAATTCCGTTCGCAAATAGCACTCTTGAATTCTTATCAGATATATCTTTATTTGACCGGTTCAATGCAAACCGATATCGCGTAGAATTGAAAAGTTGTGTACTGGATTATCAAAATCGTAGTATCATAAAAGCGGTTATAAAAAATAAAATAAACGTTTTTTTGAATGGGTTTTACGCCGCTTTCAACAATTTCGCAGTTATACGGCGGCGGTCGGAGCACTTAACAATGGATTCCTGGTATTTCTTTCACCTGTACTACCATTACACTGTTTCCTAGCCTCCGACTGCTATCTCACATAGGTTTACGATTATATACCCATTGGTAAGAGACAAACGTCGGAAAGGATATTTGTCGCCACCGGGGATCGAACCCACGACTTCCAGATTGGAAGTCTTATGCCTAACCAAGTGCGCTACGGTGGCGGCTAAAATAAAATAAAAGATCAATACAATGGAAGCCCTCGGCTCAAGCACTATCAGAATTTTTTTTCTTATATAAATTGCCCACGCACTATTTAATTCATCAAATACACTAAACGAATATTTGTGTGGAAGTGAAATACAAAGCGGTACCGATTTTGTTAACATGTATAAATCTGGGTCGTCAATCTTTCCAATATGGCGGCCTACGGCTACGGCTTGAGAATCGCTAGAACGATGTTTTTGAAAGGCTAAATCAATGATATGGATGGAAGTTTTCCGTTAAATTCAGCGTTGATTGGTAAATAAATAAAAACAGACGGACAAGCCAAAACAATTTGTCTACTCACCAAGTGATTAAACGTGCAATACAAAGATCGATGATTTTCCTGACAATAAAATTTGTAGAATCCTCGGCGTTCTAATTTTGCATTTCAAATTTACTTTTGACATCAAGATGAAGTTTTCATAAGATTGTGTTTATCTTCAAAAGGAAAAATATAAGTCAAAGTATCACATTAAACAAACAAAATAGCTACTTTTTTAAAAACTGTCTGCACTACGTTTTGGTGTCATTGGGTGTCATTGGGTCCGGTGCAAAGATAAAGAGTAAATTCCAGAAAAAGTAGTTCTTTGCCTAAACCAGTATACAGACACCATGTACACTATCACCATATACACCCTTCCAGCTAATTGCAAAAAGTCTGCCATTTTGACAAATGGCGACTTAAAAACAGCGGCAGAATGTGTCAGGCTAAAAAAAATTTTAAACTGACCACGATTACCGATTAATTATTTCAAAACCTGTTCGAGTTTTCTATTGTTAATCTTCCTTACGTGACAATGTTTTATTCAAAGACTTTTTGAATAGAGATAGCATCCTAATGCCTAATAATGATTTCATGAAAGTATAAAGGTGGTCACATATTTGACGAATACATTATGATATTATACTAATTGCCATTCTTGCGAAAAAAAATCTGTGGTAGACCAAATTTTTCTGTTTTAGAGAGAGTATCTGAAATTTGATTAATTCTTTCAATTGTTGACAGTTCTATGCATTTAAATCGATTAAATGAATAGGCATTTAGTTTTGAATATCGAAAGCAGTAGAACCGCTCACCTGAAATTTATTGGTCCAGTGGAATTCATCCTAGTAACTTTTTGGCAAAATTTCATTCACATTTGCCTAATTGTTGAAGAGGAGATTTAGTTCCAAGATTTTAGAGAGAATATAGACCTTGTCCATCCATTCATTACAAAAGGGTCACCCAAGGAATATTCTGATAAAGTTTCATTGAAATCGGTTCCGTGGTCATCAGGAGATGTTGTTCAAAGATTTTGGGCTCAAAATAAGCCCAAACCTGCCAGGTCAATAATAATATGCCAATCAAAAATTGGCGAAGACTTTTTGAAAAAGGGTCTCCCTAGACATATTCCAATTAAGTTTCATTGAAAAATGGCCCAGTGGTTCAGGAGAAGATGTCGTTCAACGATTTTTGGTTGCAAATAAGCCCCGCCTGCAACGTCAATATTTATGGATCAATCAAAATTTCGCGAACAAAGGGTCACCCAAGGATCATTCTGGTAAAGTATCAATGAAATCGGCCCGGTTGGTTAGGAGGAGATGTCGTTCAAAGATTTCAAAGTGAAAAAATGCCACGCCCTGACATGCACATATCTATAGGCCTAACAGAATTTAGCGAATAATTTTAAAGCGGGTCACCGAAGGAACATTCTTGCAAAGTTTCATTGAAATTGGCCCAGTGGTTTCAGGAGAGGTAGTATCTTTTTAGATTGTTGACGACTCACGACGGACGATGGACTCAAGGTCAACTTAAAGCTCCCCTAAAGCACGTTGAGCTCAGGACTTGATATATTGCAAGTTATTAAATGAATTGAACTCATCCCTTTTAGTTCAATTAGGATGTTTTCCAACTAAATTACTAGTAAATATATATTCACAACCATATTTCTCTTCAAAAGACTTCAAACTGTCGTTCTAATAGTATTAATAGACAAATTGCGCGATTCGCAAAGTGTCACGTAAGGATCATTCATTCATTGAATGAACATTTTATTAGTAAATCCTCGTTAACAATCTAAAGTCCAAAGGGTAAATGGACATAATTGAAAATTTAATTAGACAATCCCCGTTAATACTCTAAAGTCCACAGTTCTTATCCGACTGTCTTGAACTTGGTCAGAGTAATTGGACTACACAAGGATCGTTCATCCGATTGTCTGCAAACTTGCTCAGAATGTTTGGACGATCACCAAAATGGTCATTTCTTCGAGAAATGGGGCAAATCCGACAAGCATAATAGTTGAAAAGGGTATACTGCAATTATTATCAGAAAACCTAATTAAAACTCTTCACAGCACAGTTTTCATCTGGTTGTTTTCATTCATAAACAGAACTATTGGACCATCGCAAGAATGGTTCCTTTCGAAATAAGGTCAAATCAGACATGTGTCATGAGTAAAGGGGTCTAATTAGATTTGAATAAAAAAAAATCCTCGTTAACATTCGCAGTCCAAGTTTTCATCCGATGTCTTCAATTTTGCTCAAGGATCACAAGGATCGTTCTTCCTAAACTTGGTCTGATCTGTCAAGCGATTGGAGGCTAATTGAAAATTAGATAAGAAAATACTCATTAACACTCTAGATACGTCAGTTTTCATTTAATTATTTCGAACTTGCTCAGAATTATTTGATCGTTACAAGGCTGGTTTCCTTTGAAAATGGGCCCAGTCCCTCAAGAATCAAGAGAAAAGAAGCATAATGAAAATTCAATTAAAAATCCTCGCTAAACCTCTAAAGGCCATAGTTTTCATCCTTTGGTCTTCAAATTTGCTCCGAATGGTTGGACCACTGCAAGGATGGTCCCTTTTAAAAATTGATCCGATCCTCCAAGCGTCACAAGAAAAGAGACTTAATTCGAAAACCTCGCTAACGCTCCAAAGTTCGGTTTTCATCCGTTATTCAAAAAAATTGGTCAGCATGATTGGACTATCACTATCAAGTTTCTTTCAAAAATAGGTTTGATCAATGAAGCGTAATTGAAAAACACCCCTGACCTTCTTTCTGTAATAAAGTAATAGGCCAAAGAAGCACAGTATGAAATCAAAAGTAAATATTGGAATTAGATTATCGTTGATTCTACCGATTCTTTAACCCATTGATCTAACCCAGACCTTTAACCTACTTTCTTTACTACTGAATTATTTGGACTACGATTTATTAAGTCAATTATAAAGATTTGTAGATATTTTTCTCTGATTCTGGTATAATATGAACCCTGACGTGAATATGAACATGCCATTTGACCTACTTTCTAAACTTTGACATTAAACGGCCACATGTATTCAGTCCATTATAAATGTAAATGATTGTCTTTAATTCTGGCATCACATTGTACCATTGATCAAACACAGAACTTTGACCTTCTTTCCTCAATACTGAATTGTTTGGTGTAGAACTGCAATTTAGGTTTGTATCTGTTTGTATTTGATTCTGGTATCATGTTCAGCCCTTTGTCTGACCTTGAACTACTTTCTAAACCTTTACATCTAAAGTTCACATGTATTCAGTCAATAATAAAGATAGATGTATGTCTTTGATCAGGCATCATATTGAACCCTTGAAATAAATCTAACACCTACTATTTAAAACTCGATTTTGGGTCAATTTAATAATTCAGGTCGATAGATGGCCCTCTAAGATTCAGACACCACGTTGAATAAATATTTGATAATTGGTAAATTGTGTAGTTGATAGGTTTTGATTCTTGCAGTTCTTGATTTACTTTCTTAAATCATGAAATATGAAGTCTAGGGCTGTATTGATACAAAATTAGTTGTTGGTCGATAAGTGTCAATGATTCTAGCACTATATTGAACCATTGTCCCTTGAACTTTGACACAATGTCTTACATTTGGATGTAACGATGGAAGAAGTGAATTTAGTCAAAAGTAAAGATTAGTAAACGATTTTCTTTTGTTCTAGAATCATGTTAGACCTTTGACCTACTCTCTGAAATATTGATTTTTTCAATTTGATTATATATGATTATATGTTCCATATCTCTTTAACATTATAATATGATTACTTTAAAACAATGTTATATTATGGTTTTAATTCTTTATTGTTATGACCTTACCCTTGACCAACTTTGAATAGGTAATACGTACTTTAAAATATGCACCTCAGGATACATAGTCATATCTTTAATACAGCACTATCAAGTCATGGGATTTTCAACTCTCATTCGCGCTAATCTACGGGTCTCTTGTTTTTCTTATTTTCAGAGAAAGTTCGCATTGTTCAAGTATTTTCAAGAATTTGAATAGGTATATTCCATCATGATAAGGTCTCTAACTCACCTAAGCACCGTGTACTCTGCTTGACTTCATACCTGATATTTCCCTTTTAAAATTCGTTGAATTGCTTGATGCAAAATGTATAAGTTTACACTCTAAGCACTTTTATCGCTGAAAGAATTTAAAGTCCTTAACACAATTAAGGCTGGACATGTTTTTGTTGTCATTTGAAAAATACTTATTTGTAATTTTGCCTATTTTCATCTATTTATAAGTTTAAATTTGCCAAGTTTAAAAACACAGTATTACATATACTCCAATACTTTGCAATACGACTTAATTGAAGTCAGATATTTCAAACTATCATTTGGTAAAGGGTTTTCACTCTCAAAGAGGGTTCTTTCTTGGGGGGGGGGGAGGATTCTTCTTGTCCAAAATCGCCGGAAAATTGAGAATGGGCGAAATGTTTTGCAATGATACCATACCATAATTATCAAGGTGTAAGTCGGGTGTTTTACGTTACAATCGCCGACACATCTGTACGATTTGTTCTCGAGAATCGTTGTCATGCAAGTAAATACAACGCCAAATTTAATGATTCCTGACAGATAATCAATCGATAGACACAGATTGAGATCACTTTAAAAACTGCTTTATTCATAATTTTCGGTCGAATAAAACTTAGTTGAGCTCTTCCAGTTATTGTTTACAAATTCTGACCATTTTCCTGATTGATTGTAAGCACTCTTACGTCGTAAGTTTACATAACATTACAAAATCGGTATATATAACGTAATCAATCTAACCACGTTAAAAGAAAAAAAGAAAGTTTAGGAAAGAACTCTTTTCAAGATCCAACCACAAAAAAGCAGATCTGGTTGAACACATTATCAAGTAGCCTAATATCAACATCTTTTTCAAACCTCCTTTTATCAGGCACATATGTAGCAAGCGAAAGGATAAAAAATAAATATCATTATATTGTCGAGAGCATAAAAGGATCCGATAAAGTTTATGATTTATGCGTTTAACCAAAGACAATTTTGATCATTTGAATATTGGGTATCGTTCTTACATCGCTGCTTCATCATGAGTAAGTTGTGTTAACGATGCTTTCATCGTCCGGTAACTAAACTACGTTGAAGAAACAAATTTAATTGTGACATGCAAGCTTTTGGAATATCTGTCCTGCCTTCCTTACACTACACTTTGAAATTTTTCACCGCTTGAACACGTGCAAGACGGAGTATATGTTCTAAAAAGTTTGGCGAACAATAAAAGCTTGATCAAAGTGCTTGAATATTATGCGGTTTTAAACTTTGATGCATTAGTACTCAATTCATTTCAGCAATGGTAACATGTTTCGATGAGTGGTTTCAATTTGGGACTACCTGCTTCTATTTTGATTCCTATGGCAAAGTAGACTTTTATAGTGGAGAGGTAATAGACGTTATATTTCTTCATATGTCTTCTCCTTAATTCTAAGTAATTTGGACAGACCGATAAAAATCGTATTCGTTTTCAATAGCATTTATGTTCTCATTTAGACATATTCTATTTCCACGCGGGATATATCATCACTACTTTTTTCGATGTTGTGGTAAATTTCTAAAATTTATTTATGCTATTTTATTTTTCCGCCATATTCAATATCTAAACACTTTTCGAACTGAGGAGATTCCTTAAATTGCTATACAACAATGTCTATTCAAATGACAGCTCATGTGAAATGTCGAGCAGCACGTCATATTACATTTAGTAACATCGTGAAATTTACATTAATCTCAATCAAAACCATTCTTAATCACTAAGCGTTCCATATATTCATTCGAACCATTCACTAATAGTTCAAAAGCGCTTGGACATTGTTCAAAATGATAATCATTTAAATCAAATCAATCAGAAAATTGTATTAAATTATTTGCTTGTGTTAATTTTAAAGCGTCCGATTTGACCGTGACGCCAGAAAGAAAAAAAAGACGAAGATATTTATTACAGGGAGGTTATCGATTTTGTTTCACCTCTCTTGAAAATCGTTAAAAGCTCGCTTCATTCACACATTCAATTTCCTCCAAAATATTTCCCTTTGTCAGTTTCACGATGCTATTAACTGTATTTTTGCTCATCCATACAACAAGGGTCAATGAAAGGCTGTTAAAACCGATCTATATACAAGTTCAAAAGTGATATAGGTAAGGTATTAAATGGAAATTATTTCACTCCGACTGCCGAAGCCATAGCTCATTTGGAAGCGAGTCAGACTCCAAACTTGAGGCACTGTGTTCGATTCCAAGTCGTGACAAATATTTTAACGGACATTTTCCTTTTCTGTGAACATCGAAATTTTGCAGTTAAGAACATCGTGAATTTGACTAGGTTAATGATTTTGGAATGATTTCTGTATGAAATAAATTTAGTGAAAGGAGCAAGTTTTAAAGGAAGGTAGACCAATATCGATATTTTTTTCCAATTAGCGAAATTTGAAATATTCTATTACCATCCTTTTAAAAATCGTCTGTGTTTGTTCGACTCCATGACATATTTGACGCTTTCAAACCGAAACCAGCTAATAAAATTGCTGGCAAGATCTTATCGATTGAAATGAAATGTCGATCCTATTGGTGTTTAGAATGAATGAATTGTCGCAGAACGAGCTATTTAGAATGGGTTTAATCTAGAAAAATATAGCATTCACGATGCTATTATCTGTACCCTATTCTAAAAAATAACTATAGGAATATGAAGAACCTAAGACAAGCACAAAATTCTCCATGTTCTTAAAAATAGACATATTTGATTCGTGTAATTATCTCCGTTCTTTGATTGGTGCATTTATTTTTTTTGCAAAGAGTTTCCTTTTTAATTACAGAACTATTGTAATTCCTTAGGCGGTACTCTGGCAAGCGTCGTTTCACAGGAGGAAGATATGTTTATCAACAACAAACTTCACGAACTTGCATATCTGAATAGTAAGTATAGAGGTACAAGTATGACACACGTCTCGTTATTTTGGTAGTTGATAAAAGTCTCGTTTAACAGACGTCTATCTGTAACTTTTCATAAGCAAGATTAAATATAGCTGACAAAAATGTATCGGGTCCGAGGTCAAAACCCTAGCGGAATTGTAACTATGATTTAAAGTCAAATATGCTTACCACGGAGCCAAAGAAAATCTTCCCCAACGCTTGCGTCGGGAATGGTTTTTTATCTTTTATTAAAACGCGGTGGTGTAAACATATATATGAAATAAGAAGAAACAACATGGTATTTTATTCGCAGTTAAATTCAAATGTTATGTGTTTTACTGAGTACACCGATAGCCCCGCCTATTTATCTTACTCAACCACTGTCTACGTCACCTTCAACCATGTACTAAATGATGACGCGCTTCTTTTTCTGTGAATTCTCCCAACGTCAGTATCATAGCTTTTTCATTTAGTTTTTTTTTATCCAGAAATAAGTCTTGAAACTATTTTACTCCCAGAAAAGGACAATAAAACAAATTTCAGAATTGTGATTGCGTTATGATAGGTGTAGCTTCATTATAGCGTTGTTGTGTCCATGATTAAAATCGGATAGGGGAGGAGTTATATGCAAAGTAAAATTCTCGGTTTACGCACTCATATTGTCCTCTTTTGCATATAAATCCTCCTCCATCAAAGAGAAAATGAGAATTTTGATATGCGGTATGAGTAACGAGGTATATCGCAACACTCGCCCTTGCTCAGAATGAAAAGTGTGAACTTTTACACCAGTTATTTCTTTTCGCGGATTCTAAGAAATTATCACACCTTTTATTAGACATTTGATTAGAAATAGGACACCTGATTGACCTCTGTCGAGTGCTTTATCTTTTTTGAATTGTTTAGTTCCGTTGACCAAAGACCAGTGGGACTACTTTCAATGCGCGATGTCTGTCATGGGTCAATCCGTTCGTATGTCCGTTTTTCGTATTTTTTTGCTTTGGCGAAAAATGAACGTATTAAAGGCTATCGAGTAAACAAACTAAAAGGCCATGATGGCCCTATATCGTTCACCCGTGTCTCCTTCATTACTTGGCGCTCGCTATGAATGCACTTGGTAGAGCATACTACATGATGTTACATACTATACATGAAGGCTGTCTGTCTTCTGGTGTTGGAGATTTGTGAACATTTTCGTTCTAAATTTCGGAGCCAAAATATTATATAAATTACATGATATGATCAGCCTTGGAAGAGGTCCACTAGATGATGTACAATTACGAATAAAAACGTTTTGTATTTTCTTATTTTTGGGATATTCTAGTGCGGAACTGAAATATGACCTAAGGGAGATGATATTCACAAGCTTGGCACAGGTCCACTACAGACCAAATATTAAAGCTTTTTGATTTCTTGTTGCAGAGAAGATTTTTTTAAAAAATGTACCTGTTTACCACCTTTTTAATACGCCACCGAAGGTGGTCGTATAAATGTATCATCTTTTCAGTCTGTCCGCCCGTCCCGATGTCAGAACGTTCGTCTGTCCGTCCAAAATCTGGTGATCGCCAACTATATGGACCGATTAGGTTGAAACGTTCACAAAGTGTTTCTAGTCACCTGACCTAGCACATTGTATAATATAGTTCCGGTCCAATGATTTTTCAGGGAAAAACGGATGCTTGGCTTAGTACATTACTCGGAAACTTAGGTCTTCCGAATTTTTTTATATACCGTTTGAGACATGAGCTAATTTTTGGCGTGTGAGTCCGCATCAATTTGTTACAGAACAAGTTCAAGTTTGTTTTCGGTCCATTGACTTTTAGGAAGATACGGATGGTTCCGCTTCGATGGTACTTCAGGAAGATATGGATACTGGACTAAGAAATGTACTAAGAAATTTCAGTTTTCAGGACTTTTACGCTATACCCTTTGAGATATTGAATCAAGTCCACACCAATGAGTTTCAGAACAAATTCGTTTTGGTTTCAGACTATTAAACAATTTCAGATATATGCAGTTTGCTTATTTAGGATGTGAGTGATAGCAATAAACATTTTTCTTTAATGCTTTTCGGTGGTTTATCGAGAAATAACGGTAAATTATCACTTGATAATCTCACCGCAAAAGCAGTGAAATTATCAAAATTTTATACCCTGCTTTTGTGCATTTCACCCTATTTGACGTCATCTATGCGGGGCGAAATAAGTGACGTCACAATGAACGTTGCATAGCAATCACGTGCAAAATGACGCGCTAAACGAAAATATGTCCTAGATATTTCACATTTTGTCTCATTTTTGCATTAAAGAAATAGAATAATCGTTTGTTTTTCGAGTAAGATCGATTGATATTTCAGTCACTCAATGAAATATAAATCGATCTTACACTGAAACAAACGATTATCCTCTATACATTTAGAAATAACTTCCATTCTTCACTATTGTTTCAAGATACATCAACTAATTTACTTGTACAGGTGATCAAAATTCAAACTCTTACAACTCTACAGTTACCAATTGTAGAAAGCAATTTTGTGGCGGCATATATTGTGACAACGGCACTGTTGTATTTCGTTAACGCGATAACCAGATTTAAGGGTTGCCTAAATTTCTTGGACCGAAATAGCCAGTGGAGCCACACAGGCCCTCGTAGGCTTTTGTACGTGTTTTGACAAAGTCAATGTGGTGTAAATGTGATCTTACATGTTTCAGAAATATATACGAATGAGGCCTTTATTCTAGAATAAACGTTCGAAAAGATCTCATAGATTTGTGAAAGTAATTTTGGTAAAAGTAATAATGATAATTAGATTTTCTTACGAATTGGGAAAACCCAACCTTCATTATTAACGTGAAAAGTTAAAAATGAGACATAGATTGGAAAAGAAAATATTCTCTTTATCTGTAACTGGTATTGGGTTTTTAATACAAGACGCCTGAAATTATTTTGTTTGCTTGATTATCTAAGCATGTTTCATTTCAGATTATGAAGACTATTGGCTAGGTTTAAAGCAATTATCAAGGCATGAATGGTACTGGATTGACGGACAAGCTGTAAATTATACAAGTATGAACATGTTACTAGCCTACCGTCCATAATGTAACTTCAACTAGTCCAGCATCCTTATATATTCTTGAAAAACCAATGGGTCGGTACCAAACCCCAAACCTGTCCAGTTAATGATTAGTGTGGACTCTCATTCCAAAATTCAGCTAAGTCCAGCATTAGTATCTCCCTTAATTGTCAAAGGATTTGAATCAAGCTTAAAATTGTTTCGTAGCTGATTGATGCGGAATCTCAAATATAAAGAAATCAGCTCAATATTGGTTTAGAAGAGGACAGACAAAAAGTCAGGAAAACTGATTTACAGACTGACGGACAGAGTTCTATAGTCCCCCAAGGCTTCGCAAGTTGGTGACTTAAATGCTGTGGGTTTTAATAGAAAATGCATTTTGATTGACTGAAGTTGGTACCACTTATATCGATTCAGTGTTTAAGCTATTTTAGGTAAAACCAACAGGCGATTGTTTTGCCATTTAATGTTCCGTATTGTTTGTTATTATTTAAGACAAGATATCAAACTCCTTCATTACGAAAATTACTGCTCGTCACTTGGTTCATTTTGTTTTGTTTTCGAGTGGCTTTTCTTTACGCCGGAATTTGATCAATGAAAATCGGACAAGTAAGAAAGATGAGAATGTCGAATTTCGTGCACTTTTGTTATAAACAAGAGCCGTCAGAGACGGATTATGCTCCCCGAATAAGGCATTGACACAAAAATTAGAGACATGTTGGACATGGACATCCCCCGCCACAAAAGCTTGATAGTTAACTGAAGCCTAATAGATTACAGATTTTTTTGTACTGTCAAAGCTTTACCTCCTATAAAATCTAAGTATTAAAAATAACAAAGGGCAATTACTCCAAATTATGCAAGTAAGAGTTGTAGTTCTGGTGTATTGTACTTCTCCTCCATGAGATCTATCCACCCATAAAGATTCAAGTTGATAGCTATTATACTTTAGGAGATATGGTCCAGACAAAATCTAAGTATCAAAAACAACAAAGGGCAATAACTCAAAAAAATAAAGTAAGAGTTGTAGTTCTTGTGCACTGCACTTCTCCTTCATGAGATATATCCACCCACAAAGTTTCAAGTTGATAGCTATTATACTTTAGGAGATGTGCTCCAGACATAATCTAAGTATCAAAACTAACAAAGGACAATAACTCAAAAACTATGCAAGCAAGAGTTGTAGTTCTTATGCATAGCACTTCTCCTCCATGAGATCTATCCACCCATAAAGTTTCAAGTTGATAGCTATAATACTTTAGGAGATATACTCTGTGGTCAGATTGCAAGGACTCAAATAAGGTGTTATCTTATACAGCCAAAATAAAGGTAACAAACATTAAACCCCCTTTTTGCATGACATACTTTTAGACACAAATTTCAAATAGTTTATTGTAAAGGGCATCTGATTTGCTACTCAAATGTGAAATTGCATCAAATTCTGAGCAAAAGACTATGAGAAATGAAAGAATAACTGTATTTTACACCCTAACGTAACAAACAAACGTTTAGCCCCCTTTTTCCACAATATATTTTTTCACGTTAATTTTAAATTGTTTATAGTAAAGGGCATCTGATTTGCTACTCAAATATGAAATTTCACTAAATTCTGTCGGTTAGACTAGGAGAAATTTGGGAAAAACTTTTTTACCCTAAGTCCAACTTTCCCGTGACGAGGCCTCAAATCCTTAGACCGTCACAGATGCATCATCACTATATCATAGGGAGTTTACATGGTAAGTTTCATTTGATTTGGCCGCAGGGTAAGTGAGAAATAGGTGGGGACGGACAGACGGATGGACACTCCAATAAGGTGTTTTCTTATACAGCTAACATAAAGGTAACAAACATTAAACCCCCTATTTGCATGACATACTTTTAGACACAAATTTCATATAGTTTATAGTAAATGGCATCTGATTTGTTACTCAAATGTGAAATTGCATCAAATTCGGAGGATAAGACTAGGAGAAATGAAAGAATAACTGTATTGTACGTAGAGGTAACAGACATTTAGCCCCCTTTTTCCACAATATATTTTTTTAGATTAATTTCAAATTGCTTATAGTAAAGGGCATCTAATTTGCCACTCAAATATGAAATTTCACTAAATTCTGACTGTTAGACTAGGAGAAATTTGGGAAAAACTATTTTTTACCCTAAGTCCCCTTTTCCCGTGACGAGGCCTCAAATCCAAAAACCGTCACAGATGCATCATCACTATATCATAGGGAGTTCATATGGTAAGTGTCATTTGATTTGGCCCAAGGGTAAGTGAGAAATAGGTGGGGACGGAAGGACGGACGGACGGACACTCAAGAAAGGTGTTTTTTTTATACAGCTA
Organism: Fragum whitleyi; assembly: GCA_948146395.1. Classification (NCBI taxonomy): domain Eukaryota; kingdom Metazoa; phylum Mollusca; class Bivalvia; order Cardiida; family Cardiidae; genus Fragum; species Fragum whitleyi. Next base: position 5,148,208 of record OX411554.1, read on the forward strand.
ACATAAAAGTAACAAACATTTAACCCCCTTTTTGCATGACATACTTTTTGACACAAATTTCAAACAGTTTATGATAAAGGGCATCTGATTTGTTACTCAAATGTGAAATTGCATCAAATTCTGAGCATAAGACTGGGAGAAAAGAAAGAATAACTGTATTTTACACGCTAACAAAGACGTAACAAATATTTAGCCCCCATTGTCCACGATATATTTTTTTACGTTAATTTTAAATTGTTTATAGTAAAGGGCATCTGATTGGCTACTCAAATATAAAATTTTACTAAATTCTGACTGCTTGACTAGGAGAAATTTGGGAAAAACTGTTTTTTTTACCCTAAGTCCCCTTTTCCCGTGACGAGGCCTCAAATCCAAAAACCGTCACAGATGCATCATGAAAAGAATCTTAGTTATGAAATTTTACCATCATTATTCTACGTTATTTTCATAAGCTGAATCTTACTAAAACCGGTGTAACAGTGTAACGTGTCCCCACTATATCATAGGGAGTTTATATTGTAAGGTTCATTTGATTTGGCCGAAGGGTAAGTGAGAAATAGGTGGGGACGGACGGACGGACGGACATACGGACACTCGAAAAAGGTGTTTTCTTATACAGCTAACATAAAGGTAACAAACATTAAACCCCCTTTTTGCATGACATACTTTTAGACACAAATTTCAAATAGTTTATGGCAAAGGGCATCTGATTTGTTACTCAAATGTGAAATTGCATCAAATTCTGAGCATAAGACTAGGAGAAATGAAAGAATAACTGTATTTTACACGCTAACGTAGAGGTAACAAACATTTAGCCCCCTTTTTCAACGATATATATTTTTTACGTGAATTTTAAATTGTTTATAGTAAAGGGCATCTGATTTGCTACTCAAATATGAAATTTCACTAAATTCAGATAGTTAGACTAGGAGAAATTTGGGAAAAACTGTTGTTTTTTACCCTAAGTCCCCTTTTCCCATGACGAGGCCTCAAATCCAAAAACCGTCACAGATGCATCATCCCTATATCATAGGGAGTTTACCTGGTAAGCTTCATTTGATTTGGCCCAAGGGTAAAGGAGAAATAGGTTGGGACGGACGGACGGACGGAAGGACGGACGGACAGACGAAGCGGCGGCTATATGCCCTCCTTTCGGGGAGCATAAAAACCAACACAACAGGGAAGTTTAAACAGCCCTGTCTTCATGTAAAGAAAACGCCAAAAAGTTAGCAAGCACTTTCTTCTTTTCCTATCCTGAACAGTAGGTTTACACGGGGCGTTTGCGAAATGACTAGCAAAGAGAACCAAGACGGGGTTATCTTATTTCTTAACGATTTATATGAAAATAGGCATTTAGCCTCTGACCGGGGTCGATAAAGATCTAGAATATTTTACAGAATGTTTCATCGTTCGGTATATAAACTCCAACTGGGTGATCAATGAATAATGCTTAAAACTTTCACAGAGACTGCTTTCAATTTTGTTTAGGTACCTTTATATATCTATAATGAAGAATGAATTGTAATGTCCTGGCCTATTTTATTCTTATAACTGGTGTAAAAGTTAGTAATAGTCATTCCATTATATAGGTTATTCAATGAACTTTATGTATCATGTGATGTTTGACTATAACTTTTTGTCGCGCTCAAAACAAAACAAACAAAACTTTCGCTAAGATTCGAGATTTGGGCGATACAGAAAAAGCTTGTGCCTGCTAAACCTCACGGCTGCGACAGTTGTGTGAAAATAAGCAATCAAATATAATGAAATTACATTGTATTATCGGTTAAAACAAGTTCATAATTTAAAGACTAGAACGTATACCACTTCCAGCAATCACGTTCTTTTTTATCGTAGCTTTTGGGTATTTTCAGGGAAATTCACAACATAATGCAAGTTAAAATGTTAAGAACTAAACGATAAAAATGGCAAATAGTTTCCCCCGGTAATACTAATAATGTCTAGGATTTAAACGAGATCGAACGGAAATCATCCTCGGTCGATACAGTTCGTATTCAGGATAAATATGAGTAAAAATAGTAAACAATTGCAAAATACGCTAATGTGTAATGGTATTTAATAAGGAAAGACCTCTTTTAATTCATATAAAGAAATGGTGATTTCGTTGTGCAAATTAATGAAAAAACGGTAGTGTTTGTATCCACCCGAGAAACTTGAATGAAAACTTGTAAAATTTTGGAAATTTTGTTTTTAGCTCCACTGGACGAAGTCAAACGGGCTAGTGCCATGGCCCTTTGTCAGTTGTGCGTCTGTCTGTACGTTCGTGCTGAAATATTTTCCTTGATCATCTTCTCTGAAACTTCTGGTCGGAATCCAACTTCACAGGAATGATGCTTTGAATATGCTCTTTCATTTTGGCGCTAGCCACAGACGTTCTCGTACTGCAAAATGTATATTAAAAATCTTCTTTTTGAAACAACTGGCCAGAATTCCACCACACTGCACTGGATATTGTTTCTTTATGTCTTAGTGCGGCTAATAACTTGGGCGCTATTGGCTGTCGATTCACAAAAAGTGAGCCTTATGGTGAAATTCAAAAAAACAAAAAAAAAAAAATCTGAAGCAACCTGTCGGAGTTCAACCACTCTGGACAGGGATGATGCTTGAGACATGCTTTTTCAGATTGCATCTTTTAATCCTGATTGGGCTGAAACCTTTGGTTCTACAAGCTGTCGTGTCATCCCAAAATGCCCCGAATGTGGTAAAATAAAATAAATCTTTTTCTCAGAAACTACTGGTTAACCAATCTTCATGGGTGATGTCGTGTCTGATATGGAAACTGTCTCTCCAGATAGAGCTGTTAAACGTTTAAAAACGAGGCCGGGGAGCTGTTAAACGTTTAAAAACGAGACCGGGCCGAAAGACTAGTCGGAAGACGGCATATATCTTTCGGGTAGAAACATACACAAAACCTTTGGAAAATTTAAGAAAACAAAGAACCATGTCTACATGGGAATCAATTCTTACTACCATTAGACTTTTCGGAGGCCAATTTGTTTTTGTGCACTGGTTAACCTTTGACTGACACTCAACAACTATTTCCGACTGGACGAAAATCGTAAAAAATGTGATTTTGAGAACAGTCAACTCACCTGCGCTAAAGACAAGAAACATGTCGGATTGAATAGAACTTACTTGTCACAATTTTTGTAGATCGAGTTTGATCAAGGAGCAAAAAAAAAAAAAAAAAAATATCGAAACAATTCTAATAAAGAATCAAAATTGTGCTTGCAACTTATAATTAACAGAAAGTTACTTCGACACGGGTACCTTTAAGTTTAATTTCCCAGGAAAAATCCGGAACTTAGGTTTTCACAGAAGATTCCCGAAGGCACTTTGGGAAAAGATTTTCAAAGCCATACTCGCAGCTTAATGGCATTTCAAAAAAGAGATTAAGTCTACCTTAAATAACATTTTCTGATTCCAAATTCATAGATCGCGTTTGACAAATAACTCCTATCGGATGGATTGAAAAACCAAAAAAGACCGTAAAAGACCGGGTGGACAAAAGAAAAACCGGAATGCACCAAACAAGATCAAAAAGGTCAATGGAAAGCAGGAAAGGAATTTTAAAACACTGAAAACGGCTCCATTCTTGGCCGTTTACCAAAAACATGTTATTCATTCCTAAATTGTACCGGGAGGGCTTTTTCCTACCAGAAATAACCTAAATTGAAATTCAAAGAGCTCACTCATGAAAGCTCTAAAATATCCAGAAAAGATTGAAATCAAATGTTATGGATTTATGATGATGTTAGAGGCCAGAGCTTTCAGTACCCAGATGGAATAGGTCAACTTAGTTAAAGTCATATACATGGTTTTATATCATAGGAATCCTATTAGAGCCAAATGCTCTAATGAAAGCCGGGTCGGTCGTCAATTATTACGATATCTCCCAAAAACTTTGAATGTTCGAAATACTGTGGTATAGATTTTGTTGACTATTGTCAGGGGATTTGTCTTATTTAATACTCTTGTCCCAAAAACATTTATCAAAATCCTTTGTTGTTGGTTTTTTTTGTCTTCTACATCAACTTTTTTTTCGTACAAATAAGGGTAAAGTTCTGTCATTAAGATATATTTGTTATTCTTCCCGGAATAAGAACAGAATGCTATTTAAGCAATAGCTACAAAGATTTATAGTCAATTGTGTATGCTTATCTTTTTAGAAAATCTTCATATGTTGGAACAAAAAATTGGGGAGCCTATTTACCGACTTTAATTGTTTTCCCATATCTAATCTGAAACACGTGTTGTCTTTTTTTTTGTCTTAACCCATTTGATCCCCCACTTACTAGATAATTCAAAGATCTGCCAGCACATACCAGAAATTTATCTTAATAAAAGATTGTAAAGGGATTTCTATTTTGTCATGTTTTTGTTTTTTGACATGCTTATCTAAGGTTGAACAAAAGGTTTGCAGCAGAAAATTATCACGGAAATTGCTCATTATAAGCAGATCAAAGATAAAATAAATAACTTATATCTAGACAGTGTAAACACAATAGGGCTACGATATCGGGACCTTAAGTTGAAGTTGTTAAACATGTACAAGTAAAGCATTGCATGGTTACATTGTAATTCGTCTATACAAACTATGTGATGCAATGTCTCAGGATTTGAAAAAAATGAGTTTCTTTTAATCAACCAAAGTTAAATTGTAAGGTCTAGGATAGCCAAAAAGATGTGCCGCAATGTTCGCTTTACATCACCGTGCAGAGACTATCAGACACAACTTGGTTTTGAGTTTAAAGTGACTTAACTGTCGCCTATAAAAGGCTCTGATGCTGGTTCTGGTTCTAGTACATTTGATAAGCTATGCAAAGCTCGTCTTCTAAGGATCTGCAAGACAATTATAAACTAGGCATAATGTCACATAATAAAATTTATTTCTAGGTTTGCCTAATTTCATAATATCTTAACCTATTTTGGTAACTATTGAGAATTTAATGTGGAAACATGACTGTCTAAAGAATTTCAATTTCTATCCTTTTTCTTATGAACAAACTGTTCGAAACTGAAGCATAGCTTTAAACTACTGATGAAAGCCGGTGTCGCACCCACGCGGACAAGCAGTATTCAAATTATTGGTTTACAAGTCCGATGCACCAACCTCTGAGCCAAAGAAGATCTTCCCCGACGCAGGTGTCAGACACTGTACTTAAATCAAAGAAGCTATGCAGAACAGTGGTGAGAATGGTCTCCCATTACAGTTTCACAGTCTGAAAATCGTACTTTTTCCTGCATTTTTAATAAAATGTCAGCCATTTTGGATTGTTATTGTTGCTGAAAGTCTCGCGAATCTCGTGATTCACGCAAAATTTAACAAATTGAAAATCCGGTCGCCATATTTGGAAGCCTTAGTTATTTTATATCAAACTAGCCTTGATCATAATAAAAGATGTAAATTAAATGAAGATAAGTGACCTAAAATTGGACAGATGTTTGAAAGATACTAGAGATTCATTACTTAACAAAAAAATTAAAAAGGTCTATAAAAAGCTACTATTTTTTTTACCCAGTATGGAAGAAGTAAACAAAGTGATGTCACATTAAATCACGTGATCAAAATAACTGTCATGGCCTACAATTAAACAAATGAATTAGAAACCACTTTTGATAGAACAATTCTAGTAGTGTTTTGGTTCCTTTAACATTATTTGCTTTTTAAAGTCAGGTTTTTATATGATAAATTCATAGCTGCCCTCTGCCCAGTTCGAAATAAAGAAAATTGATAACTGCACAAAGTGCCAATAGGGCGGAAATTGATGCCTTCGTCTTCAGTATATAAGAAAAAAGGGTACATTTTTGAATCTACAAGAAACATTCCTTCTCTATCGTTTCGAATGCGACAAAAATATTTGATGTCTCGTTCAACCTTTTACAAATATTATTCGTTTGCAATGTCTAACTTACAGGCCAACAAGAGATGTCCGTGGACAACGTTTCTCGCCTAAACACCTGCTTGTCACAAACAACACTTGACCAATGATCTAAGCCAAATGTCAATTTATCTACGTTAAAGTCCATTATCTAATATATATCAGTCTGTTTTATAAGTGATAACAAAATATAAAAAGAACATTTAATAAGAACACATACAAGTATGAGGTAAAGTGAAAGCCTACAGTCGGATGAAGTAACTTATGGAATTCCACTGTATTGCATATAAGGTTGATCGTCTAATCAGTGCATTTATGAAGTATGATTGTTCTAGCTGTGGACATTCAGAAAATAATTGCAACTTTTAAGTAGTATGTTAAAGTTTCAAAAGTCAAGGCCAAGGCAATACAGCCAATAGACTTGATCAAAGAGAACGCCTTTTTCACCTGTTGAGTAAGGATGACAAGTATAATGGCTATAAGCACTCAGAAAATATAAGCAAGGTAAAGTTTTTGGTGAAAGTTTTTAAAGTACAAAATTTGTCAAAGTCAAGGTCAAAAATGTCAAGGGTCATGGTTACTTATGAAAGCCTATCGCCTGATAACTGTGTGAACGAGGATATGATATCCACTGGTAAAGCATTCAGAAGATCGAAGCAAGTTCACGTTTTTGGTAAAAAATGTTGTTGTTTTTTCTAAGTCCATAAAAGTTCGAGGTCAAATTGTCCAAAACCTTGGTCTCTTGGAAAGCTATTTACTTGGTGAGTGTGTATATGAAGTTATCATGACCCTATTTAAATTCATCTAAAGTTTTAATTAGCCATTTACCTGGTGAGTGTGTAGATGAAATGATCATGACCCAAGGTAAAATCATGTAAAGGATTTTTATTAAAGTTTTCGGTGAAAGGTTTTGGTTAAAGTTTGTTTTTAAAGGGTCACGGTCACTGTCTCAAGGTCATTTTGAAATGGGTGTCGGAATCAGATGTAAATATACTCTAACGAGTGTTTTGTCATATATAAAGCCTCTAGGGTAAATATTGATAGAAATAAAATATTTACCTAATGCGGACGTCGACACTGACGTAGGATCTGACCCCGACATTCGAGGATAATAAATTTGGTATATCATGATCATTCATTCATTATCCAATATTTCTCTCTTTTCTTTTTTTAAGATTGGCATCCTGGAGAGCCTGGTAATAGAGATAATAGGTGTTTAATGCTTGATGGGTCGGACGGATGGTCATGGTATAGTAAATATTGCGTTGCTGACGCTTTATTCGTTTGTAGAGCAGATGCCTTTGTAGATTACTGACTTTCAGCTGGACCGGATATTACGGACCGTTAGTCTCGCACTTTCTTTTCCAAGAAAGGACATCATGAGAAGTACTGACGTGAGAGGAAGTTTTGAAAACGAGCTGAAAGGACCCAAAATGATTTTTCGAGAGTGGGATTAGGAAAAGGCATTTATATTTTCAATAATGATAATTGAATTTAATTTATGAGATGTATTTGTACAAATGAAACTGTTCTTACTTTCTTTGTCTATGTGATTATTTCTCTTTCTTTGAGATTGTTATATTGAATACGTATTATTGAGGCAAGCATTAGTAACTGCTCTGCGCTCTGAAAATTGCAGCTCAAGCGAGCGCGCAAGAAATGGTACCTGCATTATGAAACAAATCTAACGCGTGTTTTGAACTCAGGGCAACTAGTCAGGCGGCCATATGGGAATAAGTGCGCTAGAAATTGAGTTTGTGGGCACTTTCGCGGCATGAAGGGCAACAGGGCTTAAGTTGAAGAGCAACATCTGCTCTTTCAGAATCTGCCTGTTGCCCAACCGAAATATCATTATTAAGGTCAATAAATTAGGTCAAAGGTCATTAGGTGCAAAGGGGAACAAAATTCGATAATTATGGCATATAGGCTATGAATGACGGGCATTTGTAAGCTTTGCGTATCAGAATCACATTGTTATGCCTTTAATCTACAGACTAATTGTTTTCCTAACATCATACACAATTATCTTGATATATACGTCCACCTGTCTGTCATTATCATCAGTTTTTAAAGATGGCAAATGAAAGGCTGTGTTCCTTTTTTCAGTTAATCCTATAAAAAAAACTAATTTGTCTTCAGCTTTTCTCGCGCGATTTTTTTGTGATCTTTATCTGTTTTGGTGAACATAACTTTTTCACAATCGAAAATAATATCTATAAGTGCAAGCACTTATCCTCTGACTATCCGCGTAATGGTAAAATACGTTACTTTTAAATACTCTATATAGAAAACTTCACTGTGACTTATAATTTGTATTCTTTAACAACATTTTTGTGTTCTTTTTATTTGGGCAAATATAACTTTTTCGCTTCTTAATATCATGTTTATAATTGTTACCAGGTATACTTTGACTACCAGGGTGATTGTAAAATACGTATTACTTTTAAATACTCAACATAGAAAATATTATTGAGCCTTTCACCTGACAACTTTAGCAATACACTTGATCATAATAATACTGATCAATTAAGCTGTAGCTAAGAAAATTTTGATAAATTTCGAAGTGACTGAGTGCAAATAATAGATGTAACGAAAATACTGGTAAAATACGTTATATCCCAGAATTTCGGTTTTAAAATACGCATGTATTTCAGTTTTGACTTTCATTTGATTTCGTATTTTTGTATTGGTGAATTTCTCATAGAACCGTTGTTACAAAACTCGACAAATCATGAAAAAAAAATTGATTCCTTTGTAATCGACAGATCTACGTTACCGCGGAAGAAAAACGTAGTTTTTACTCTTTACTTTATTTTTAATTGTTACGAAATGAGATCCTATTTTGTAAAACGGTTTCAATCTATCTTGTTCTATTGCTAATTGAGTGGGAGTCAATTTCTAGAAGGATAGAAGCGTAAAGATGTATCTTATGTTACATCATTTTTTACATCCATAATACTACATTTTGTATATGAGTGCAACCTACCCGTATTGCTTATTTCATGTAAATGAAATCGATAAATGTAGACGAGACCAATAAAACGTTAGGTCAATGCGAATCACTGAAAACTGCCAATATTGTATTAAGAAAATAAGCACGGATGATAAATCAATCTCCTTCAGCCTCAAAAACATATCTTACGGTGAAACCTTGGTAGCGAGATACGTTATACTTTAGAGAATAACGTTATTTGAATTCCGGAGTAAAAAAACATGTTCTTTATGTTCAAACGTTGCCTTTTCGGACAAAAAAACTTAAGAGCAATATTTATGTTTCGTTACAAATTAAATGGTGCTTAGGAAAAAAATCATAGTGTTTCATCCTCGGTTTCATACACGAAATAGAGTCATTATATATCCGCCACAATATACCCGGTTGTTTTGAAGACAATGTGGCTTAGGTTAACCACATAGAACAACAGTCGTTGAATGATTAAGAAAGATGTATGTTAATCAACGGCTCAACCAAACAGCCGGTGTGGAAAGACAATATCTCGAATTCGATTTCCTTCGACGAATTGAGCAGCGAAAGACGCATACTAGATCCTGATAAAAGAGCTTTTAACTTTCAATCAAGTCCAATTGCGTTTCTGATGTGGTAGAAATTTGATCTACACACTAGTAGCACTGTGCGTTATTCATGTAACTATACAGACGTAAGATTGCGGGTAAAATGTATTAAGGATTATTGTTCCGTAAAAAAGCTATTCGTCGTAATCACATGTAGCTTAACATATACTTAAAATAGTAAGATGCAGTGGGATTTCGAAAAAAAAAAAAACAAAAACATATGATACACGTATAGAACAACGTTTGTCAAAAAAGCACATTATAACAGATATTTATTTCAACAGAAAGAAAGGTTAGCGTAAATTGTTCTAAATGAAATAAATTATTTTATAAAGCTATGCTATTTTAATTATTTTTTATTTGTTATCTTTGGAGTAAGTTACTTTTTCGTCTGTATATTCACATAATCAGTGTCATTGAGATTGGCTTTTGCAGTTCTCAATTCTATATTATTACATACCGCTGTAATTTGCTAACCTATATATTTTTGAAATCGTTATACTTTGTTTTAAATTGAAACTGTTTTCTAGTATTCTACTTGATACACAGTAGGAGTGAATTTTTGAAAATACGAAATAATAGTTTTCGAGTCTAAGTATCTCAAACCTATCTTTACTGTCTCGTTTGTCTTGTGCATAATATTGTAGTACATGCGCTCGACTCGTGATTTGAGCCCAACATCACCGACACTGTTTATGGGCAAGAAACTTAATAGCTAGGACCAGTGGGCCTAGATGTAGATTTGGGCAGCGTTTGGGTTCAAGCCTTTGAATCCCTTCTCTCGTGGCCGTGAAAAGACATTGATTGTGTGTAAATATACATGTACATTTTACTAATTTACCTTGTTTATTACACAATCCCATGTTGTTTGTCGAAACATATATGTACCATACTTAAAGCCGATTTATCCCTTTTATAGGCTGAAAAGTATAACGCCATTAACAAACAAACGTTGTGTAATTTTTTGAGACAGCATTGTTAACATGTTAATGAATCAAAGACTTCCTCAAAATACGAAATAAATGTTAACTTAGGTCTATATAAGGTTAAAGAACGCTTTCTGTCTAAAAACATAAAGCAGTTGTCTATTTAGCAAGGTAATTCAGCATTTTTTAGTCGAGTTAAGGGTTAAAAATATGACCCTACATAATATAACCAAACACCAAATACGTTTTTAAATAAGGAACACACGGCCCTATGATATTAACTGATGTTGATTAAGATTTGTTTCCTTTCAAAGACGAATCTTATATCGAAATCGATTATACCCATAAAACTGGCTCACGTGATATGTACTTAGTGACCTTTGACCCCGGTTGTGACCTCATTTATGAATATATTTTGGGGCAACAGGTCAAAATCTGTTCAGGGATGCTTGCCGAAGCTTTTGAGCCTAGTGAGATCTTATGCCGCAAAAGTGCCCACACTTCGAAAATTTTCGGTCTAAACCACCAGTCTAAACTGCTTTTGCTTCGTTATCAACATTCCAAACATAATTCCATGACAACGCGATGGCGTCATCGGTTCAATGGCTCCCGCGTTCTTTGTGAAAATAAACGAATTTAGTATTAATGATCATTTAGCAAGTTTACCTCATTACGAATGAAATATGATCTGCAACATCGTACACTTGTATCCATGGGGGATAGTTAGTAACATAGTAAAACTGACATTGTTCACGATCATAACCGTTCTGAATTACTCGCTCAGCGCTCCATTCATTCATTCCAATCACCAAATCAAACGCTCCAAAATTTAAAAATAACACTTCGCAATCGTTCAAACGATTTCCATTCCTTTCAAATCTTTGCATGATTCTATTAGCTTTTATTTGCAGTTTCTAAAAAAAAGTTTCTAGTTAGTCCGCGAAGACACTAAAAAACTAAAGTACGTTTTTTCAATAAAGGGAGGTGAAAGATTGCTTATTTCGTCCAGTAGGTAGACATTAATTAAATTGGAATACGCCCCTTTAATTTCACTCAAAACTAGCTTCTCCCAGCCATTCTATTTCATTGGGTAACTTTTCCAAAACACATTCACCTTGTCAATTCAAGATGCGCTTAACTGTATATGATGCAAATCATGTTCTTATTTGGGAGTATATCAAAATCAACGATGTCATCAATTATTGCACTACTCAAAAAGTACCCTTTCGCTTGGAAGATCACAGGTGAAAGGTTTCGTGCACTAGAATTATCACCCGACATAACTGAACGATTTTTTGAAAACGGTGTTAAACACCATTCAAACAATCAAACGACTTGGCTTCCTTTATCATTGATGTTTCAGCCAAACCATTTGCCCGTCCAAGCCATTGAACATTTTTAAATTTGCCATATAATCTATATAGTCTTTTGGAGTTTAAATATCTAGATTACGTATGCAAAAGCGAACCTGTGTGCTGAAATTTACATTCAATTAAAAAAAAGTATGAATAAATTAAGGTTCAACATCAATAAATCAGCATCGACTTTAAGGTGTAGATTTAATAACTGTTACTGATTGCATACTCAAACGCAAACTAGGCATATTTCAAATTCAGATAAATTCAATTTTATCGGTCAAAGCAGTTCATTTTTGAACCACGAGAAGCACGCGTGTCACTTTTTCTAACAATGGACACATCCGGTCAGTATCGGTTACAATGTTACGTAACGCCCGTAAAAAACGTAGGATTTTCCCGAGTGAAGTATTGTCGAACCTTATATTAACTAAATGAACATTCTATTCTCGCAACTCTCGGGAGTAGGAAAAGCTTAAACCAATTAAGAAAAATCAAAACTTGCTATGCCACGGCATATTTGAACATTATCGAATTTAAGCTTTGCTGATGCTCAATGGAGGTACCACAATATCGCCGATGTTGTCCGTGCTTTTAGATGAAACAGAAATTCTATCAATAACCTACATGCAAGATTTCGGTACACAGGTACAGTTGCAGATCGGCCTCGAAGTGGCAGGCCTCGGGTTACTGACGCCCGATTAGACCGTCATTTTGAAATGACACAAGCTAGAAACCGATGCTCGTCTGCAAAGTGCACAGCAGCGCCTCCGTTGGTGAAAGCGTCAATGGAATCAAGCTCTCTTTTCCGACGAGTCTAGGTTCAACCTCGGTACCATGTGGCAGAGTGCGGGTGTGAAGGAGAAGATGTGAGCGATTCGTAAACGCCTGCATTGTTGAAAGAGACAGGTTCGGTAGGGGCAGAGTTATGTTGTGGGGTGAGCTATCGGGGAATTTGAAAACCGACCTGGTAATTGTACAAGGCAATCTCAATGCTGCTGAGTACATGAATCAGGTGATGAGTCATGCAGTGGTTCCATTCGCCCGCCAGCACGTTCTTGTCACATTTATACACGATAATGCTCGCATCACATATGGCTCGCAACACTTTGAATATTTGAATACAAATGGCGTTGAAATTCTGCCATGGCCAGCCGTTTCCCCTTACCTTAACACTATCGATGTGCTTGTTCAACGCATAATGTAAACAATTTGCAGAAGCTGGAGCAGTCTTTGCGGGTCGAATGGAACCGCATTCCTCCGTTGGTCGTACAAATTTCGTCAACTCAATTAGACCGTCGTATTGTACAGGTAATACGTGAACATGAGGGACTTACCCGATATTAATGAAAATGCTTCATATCCATCATACGAAGGGTCAAAACCCTCTATTCAGTTCGAAACCAGATTTACCGACCTTTCAAATTTTGTGTATTTTTCATTTTGGGCCTTTACGCAGTTTAATAAATGTCACATGTCTTTACAATCTTTGGTTTCAAAACGAACCATCCCATCTTGTGGATAATTGAATTATCTGAACTTTGGTACCAAATGTGTTAAGGTTGAGGTTGTAAAGATGCCTGCAAAAAGTCCACAAACACAAAGAAAATTGATGCTTTTTACGCCATATTATCCACTTGCTAAAAGACGCGTTTCGTTTTCTGTGAAATTCTCCCAAGGTCGAATCGTTAATTCTCATTTATTTTACATCCAGAAAAATGTAATCAACATATCACACCCAGGGAAAGGGTAATGAAACAAATTTCAGATTTATGTGTGTTTTAATGGGAATAATTTCATTTTCGCGTCGATGTGTCAACGAATAAAGTATGAAATGGGAATAAAGTATGAAATGGGGAAACTTTATATGCAAAGCGAAATCTGCGGGCTCCGCCCTCGGATTTAACCTTTGGATATAACGCCTCTTCCAAATGCAAGTGTGCCTTTTCGCCTGTATCGAGTTTTATCTTGGGTCCTACTTCAAGATCATCAGTCAGGGCAAAGGTATTTTTTCAATTTCAAACATTTGTAGAATAAGAACCTGTTCGACGGTATCGATTCCTATAAATTGTATTTATTTTGATCGTTATTCAAAATGCCTAAAGCATTGTTGTCTGGTTTAGGGTTCATATTTTCATTCGACAGTAGTTCCGAAGAAAATGTATAATTGTTGATACAAAATTAAATTTTGGACCGAAACAACTAGGAAATTATATGCCGTATCACCATGGAGCCAAACGGCCATGTCGACCTTTTGATTGCAATGGAAGTCATAGTGCGACATGAAATATTATTTGGTTTGTGCAAAAAAGCAGCCAAACGATATGTTACTTCCCTTTTTTAGGATCGATTTAGGCAAAGCCCCCGTCTGCGTTAAGAGTAAAGAAATCGATATTTCTTTATCATTCTTTGAATAATAATTCTTGATTTAGCCTTATGGAAAATGAGTTACATAAAAGTCCAAATCAATCGACAAAACGTTGGCTTTTTCGGGAAACTCATAATCTGCCTTTAAAGTAAATTGTGTAAATGTGATTGTGTTCACGTTAAAAACGCCCTCGCGAAGGAGCGGCAATGCGCTCTATTCAAACGAGAGTCCGAAATCTTGCAGGTCATAAATATCATAAATTGCGAGTCATCAAGTTAGGCCTATATTTAGATCATCGTTTCATAATCGTTTACCTTACCGACTATTGAAGTGACAAATTCAAGCTGATCTTTGAGAATAAAAGTATTTTTTTCTTTGTGTACATAGTAGTTTAAGATGATTGTCTTGCGTTTCGGAAATGTTCACGAACACAGACGTGGGCATTAAAGTGCATTCTTCTTATTTCATCAAATTGTATAATTCCAAAATAAACAAAAATTACTTGATTTTCTTATTTTGACATTCCATTTACCATGGCAATCAAGTCGAAAGGCACAATTTAAGAAAACAATAGTATACAACGAGATGTGTTTGACCTTGAAATATGACATTGACAGTGCTAGTCTAATTGACTTTGGTTTCAGTAGATGCCTTTTGTTGAGATAAATCATCATGTTAAAAATAAGCTTTGTATCTTTAATGGCCTTGAAGAAATTGATAATTCTAATGGGTAGTTTGTCACATTTCGCTACCATTTGACCTTGAAAGATAACCTTGACCTTGTCAGATGGTATCGACCTTGACATCAGCAAATGCGTTTTCATGAACACTTGCCGACTATGATTTTGGATATCAGTTGGAGGTTAAGAAAGTAAATGATGGTAGTATTGGTTCGATAAATACCGGGAATCCGTTGTTAGCTAATACAGTTGCCGGCATATGACTTAAGAAATTGTAAAATCGGTGGTTTACCTTTTTCAGCGATACAAACAATCGGAAGTCTGTTCGTAAGAGCAAGAAGAAAAATAACGGTAACTGAGTTTGGAATCTATAATCGTGCCAGATATGAAATTAGTAGCTTGTTTAGTCTTGAAGCAATTGATGTAATTTAGTTCTTTCTTTAATTATGTCAAAGTTTTGACAAAGTTGACCTTGTCATATGACCTTGAAGTTGGAAACAGTAATTCAGAATAATCAGAATTATTGTAATATAATTAAGGCGCACCTCTGGTTTTCCGGGCGCAATAAAACAATGAAAATTGTGCGCATCGCACAGAATAACAAGTGCCCAAAGCAAACTAAGACGGCAGAAGGCCGTCGCGAATTTGGCACGTAAAATACTACTTAAACATGCACGCGACAGCTTGTCAATTTCGAAACAAGAGGACCATGATGGTCCTAGATCGCTCACCTGAGTCTCTTTGATCACTGGGACATCACATCAATTAAAAAGGCGTGGTGTCCGTGGTCTAAGGGTAAATATATATATACTCTAGAGAAAATAAAAAAAAGACTTGCATAATTATGACGTGTGATGTGTTGCAAAATTGAATTAAAAAAAACCTTTTTCAATAAAATAATTTAATTTTAGTCTAAAAGTTATATCAATATATTCTTTATTGACTAAAATGAAATAATTTTCTTAAAGAAAAATAATTAGGTAAAACAAATGAAAACAAATATTGGAATAAAACTTAAATTTGTGGTTCCGCTAAAGGTACTTTATCGCTAAACTAGATTACTGGAGAGAGAAATACAGGGATTGTGGGGTTAGGTGCCCGAATCGCCCTTAAATGACAGCCAAACTTAAAATATTTGCAATATATACGCTACTTAAACATTACCAACTCTGATATTGCATTGGCCTCGAATTCGGTTATAAACTGAGTCAGAGCCTACGTCCTCGGGGGTATATTTCCGGATCTCGGCCGGAAAGAATCATCTTCGTGTTGGTTATGCGCTCGACCCCGTATAGCGAAATCATACCCTGTTCGATTCCCGGGATTGCAATCTTCTTAAGGCGAGACGTTAAAAAGAGGCCCTGTGTTCCGATTCTTTACCTGGAGTAAGTTAAAGAACCAGGCGGATATCAGTGGGATTACAGTTAACAAATCGTGAAATTGACACTCATTCCGATCAAAACCATTCTAAATTGCTCACTCCGCGTCCCATTCATTCATTCCAAACACTCAATCAAATCGATCAAAGACGCTGCAAAATTTCTATTACACATATCGAAATCGGCCAAGAGGACTGATATTTAATTTAGATCAATCAAATTATTAAACGATTATTTATATTGGCTGTTGTGGATTCTTTAGTATCCGATTGGCTTATGCGTTAATTGGAATATAAAGTGCAACTGCCTTAGAACAGGGCAAATAACAACCGCGTGGTTTTATGTTAAAGCCATGTGCCAAGGCAATTTTTCTTTGTACTCCAATTAACGCATTGAAAAAGACACCCGGTCCTTCTAATTGCAATCATTTAAATACTCGGCCACATTAGAAAACGTTCAAGTTTCCTTTTTTTGCGTACATACACTTACCAAATCTTTTTTGCACAATTCTTGGTCTGTTTTAAATGACTAAGAGTGACTATTGGCCAACTTTAATGCCAATGCAAGTCGCTCTAACTACGGAGACTACACAGACGCAAGATTTTGCGCGATTAAGCGATCCCGGGCTAACACGTCTGTCACTTCCCGTTTTGGTCGCATACTCATGTTGAGCTACCCGAGGCTCATTTTAAGTGCTTTTTATTACTCAATTACTCATATTACTTGTCAATGGCACGAAAAAATATAATTGTTTGCACTTTTTTTTAAACGAGTAGGCCATAGCAATCGAAACAAGAGGGCCATAGTGGCCATAAATCGCTCACCTGAGTTAACTGTCAGTTACTATTTGGAGAAGGGGCTTTGGTTTAATGACAGGGCAGTAACAACAAATATCTCAAATTTGAACTTGTCCGAGATTTCATCAAGATAATCATTCTGACCAATTTTCAGGTTGATTGGGCTAAAAGTATTGCCTCTAGAGTGTCCACATGGTTTTTTCTAGATTTGAGCCAGTGACCTAGTTTTTCCCCCCACTTGACCCAAATCCAAACTTGTCCGGGATTTCATAAAAAAAATCATTCTGACTAATTTTCAGGTTGATTGGGCTAAAAATATTGCCTCAAGATTGACCACAAGATTTTTCTAAGATTTGACTCTGTGACCTAGTTTTTGACCCTACTTGACCCAAACTGTTACTTGTCTGATATTTCTCAAGATAATCATTCTGACCAATTTTCAGGTTGATTGGGCTAAAAATATTGCCTCTGGAGTGTCCACATGGTTTTTCTAAGATTTGACTCCCTGCCCTAGTTTTTGACCCCACTTGACCAAAATTCGAGCTTCTCTGGGATTTCATTAAGATAATCATTCTTGACAATTTTAAGGTTGATTGGGCTAAAAATATAGCCTCTAGAGTGTCCACATGGTTCTTCTGAGATTTGACCATGTGGCCTAGTTTTTGACCCACTTGACCCAAATTCAAACTTGCCCGAGATTTTATAAAAAGAATCATTCTGACCAATTTTCAGGTTGATTGAGCTTAAAATATGGCCTCTAGAGTGTCCACAAGGTTTTTCTGGGATTTGACCCTGTGACCAAGTTTTTGACCCCACTTGACCCTAATTGGAACTTGTCTGAGATTTTATCAAGATAATTTTTCTGACAAATTTTAAGGTTGATTGGGCTAGAAATATGGCTTGTAGAGTGCATACAAGGTTTTTCTGAGATTTGATCCCGTGACCTAGTTTTTGACCCCAGTTGACCAAAATTCGAACTTGTCCGAGATTTTATCAAGACAATCATTCTGACCAAAATTCAGGTTGATCGGAAAAAAAAATTTGGCCTCTAGAGTACATACAAGGTTTTTCTTAGATTTGACCCTGTGACCTAGTTTTTGACCCCAGTTGACCCAAATTCAAACTTGTCCAAAATTTCACCAAAAAAATCATTCTGACCAATTTTCAGGTTGATTGGGCAATAAACGAGGGAGGCCTCTAGAGTGCATCAAAGGTTTTTCTTAGATTTTGACCCTGTGACCTAGTTTTTGACCCCAGTTGACCCAATTTCGAACTCGTCTGAGATTTTATCAAGACAATCATTCTGACCAAATTTCAGGTTGATTGGGCAAAAAATGTGGCTTCTATAGTGCATACAAGGTATTTCTTAGATATAACCCCGTGACCTAGTTTTTGACCCCAGTTGACTCAATTTCGAACTCGTCCTTGATTTCATCAAAGCAATTATTCTGACCAAAATTCAGGTTGAAGGGGCAAAAAATGTGGCCTCTAGAATGCATACAAGGTTTTTCTAAGATTTGACCCTGTGACCTAGTTTTTTTCCCCAAGTTGACCCAATTTCGAACTCGTCCGAGATTTTATCAAGACAAACATTCTGACCAAAATTCAGGTTGAATGGGCAAAAAATGTGGCCTCTAGAGTGCATACAAGGTTTTTCTTAGATATGACCCCGTGACCTAGTTTTTGACCCAAGTTGACCCAATTTCAAACTTGTCCTTGATTTCATCAAGCCAATCATCCTGACCAAATTTCAGGTTGATTGGGCAAAAAATGTGGCTTCTAGAGTGCATACAGGTTTTTCTTAGATTTGACACCGTGACCTCGTTTTTGACCCCAGTTGACCAAAATTCGAACTTGTCCAAAATTTCATCAAGAAAATCATTCTGACCAAAATTCAGATTGAAGGGGAAAAAATGTGGCCTCTAGAGTGCATACAAGGTTTTTATAAGATTTGATCCTGTGACCTAGGTTATGACCCCAGTTGACCCAATTTCAAACTCGTCCGAGATTTCATCAAGACAATCATCCTGACCAAAATTCAGGTTGATTGGACAAAAAATGTGGCCTCTAAAGTGCATACAAGGTTTTTCTATGATTTGACCCTGTGACCTAGTTTTTTACCCCAGTTGACCCAATTTCGAACTCGTCCTTGATTTCATCAAGAAAATCATTCTGACCAAAATTCAGGTTGGTCAGGCAAAAAATGTGGCCCCTAGAGTGCATACAAGGCAAATGTTGACGACGGACGTCGCACGACGGACGACGGACATCCACCTACATGTAACCACAAGAGCTCACCTTGAGCACTTCGTGCTCAGGTGAGCTGAAAAGGCAGAAATCGGACTTCGAATGTGCATGTCTGTTTTTACGCCGCTCTCGGGACAGGCAATTCACATTTTAATATCTTGGCTGTTTTAAACTGCTGAGCTCGGTTAGGACAGTCGGTAAGGCGTCTGGCTTTCATTCATGGGGTTGTGGATTCGATCTCCTACTCGGCCATCTTTCATTCCATATTTGACAAAAGTCACTGTGAACAGTGTCATTTGTCTCCCACAGAATGTGCGAGTGATACGCCTAAAGGGGGGAAGGGCGACTGGAGGCTCAGACGAAATGTTCTAGCCGTGCCGTGAGAAATGACAAGAAACTATGGAAAGGTGCGCCAATCGTCGAATTTAAATTAAAAACTATTGTGAGCGACGTTTAAACCCATATCATCAAACAAAACATCGGTTCATAACCACTAGAGGTGTCGGTCAAGATAAGATAGACTCCGTGTGACGTCATTCAGAGGCGTTGCTCCCATCGCATAGTTTAACCTTTATTTCATCAAAGGAAGGAATACTGCAATATAGTTATTGATGTTTAGCTTAGACGTTAGTCACACATGTTATTGGAACTTTAAGTACGAAAACTTAATGGACTGATACTCAAAATATTACCAGTACACTTTCTTTCATTTCTGTGATTTTGGATATCGACCCGTTTGTCATTTGACCACAAATAAAACCCTCATTTTACAGATATGAGGCGCAGGCCCTTCCATAAACTGACTGATATTACTTTCAAGTTTCATATAATAGTAGTCTTCTTATAATACATGTATATGGTTTCAAAGCGATTCTACAGCCCTCAGAAAGTCATTTAAAGTTTCTTTTGCAAAGTATAGATCAATACACGAGATCTATTGTTGGATCGCATATTGAACGTGTATTGTTATCTCGCTATCGGAGTTTGCTGGCGTAAAGTTTTACAAATTTGACGCAAATAAGCGACAACTTTGAAATTTCTGAAAGTATTTATGATCAGATTTTTGTCTGCCTAATACTTTAAAAAATAACTCGTCCCCCTTTCATTTTAAAAGGAAATTGGTGTGATCAAGCGAGGTTATGAGCGTTGTCTGATGATCTTCATCGACTCGATTTAAAGGCAGCTCAGAATCAGAATTGTACGTTTGTAATCAAAAATTATTTGCAAATATTTCAATTCTTAACTGATCAAATTGCGATGAAGGGTTATGAAAGGGGGCCGAGTTTTTTTAGAGTTACTACAACACTGGACTTGTAGATCGATGGTCGGGGTTTTTTTCTCCAAAAAACTAAGTGCACTTTATGCAGAAAAAGTGCAATGGATCGCCCCATGTGTTGCGATTTAAACCAGTCAAAATTCTTGAATGTATTGGATTGCAACTATAATTAAATGTTTGTTATAGTTTGAGATATTCACATACACAACCTGCAAATATTAAATTTATATTTTTGGTGCCCTGCTTTTACCTCAAACCTATATGGTGTTCCTATTGTGTTCAAGTTACCAAATGGTCTTACGCTTCAAACCGTTTTAAACGGCTTGTTGTATAAAATCTGACATTGTGAATTTGATATTTAGTTTTGGAACAGTGACCAAAAGACATGGGGGATTAGTAAAATATCGCATGTATCTTTTCCAGACAAATTGAAAATTACTTAATTACCGGCTGACAAATATGATGTGCCTCAAGTATCACAATGATGTATGCGACCGATACCGACGTTAATTTTACATCGGGGAGTGTTTATGTTCCATTTTAAGTTCTTAGTTTTTGTTCTGATTTCTTTTAAACGGATGAACATGCCTGATAGGATTAGAGATATACCCCCTAAAGAATCTAAACAAGCGACGTTTTTCTAGAGAAAGGACTGTTTTGTTAAGTCTAGTGACTTTTATACAGTTGAATATTGGTGTAATATTGTAACATACTTAGCGTCATAAGAAAGTTACCACCCAAAATACCTTCGGATCTTTCGAATGGTATTGTCCTATGAAAAATACTATGTACGAAATTTATACTAGGTATAAATGTGCACGCACAAATTAACTATCCCGTTGATAAAGTTTTTTCATTATTGACACAATGCGTCACGTGAAAAATGAGTAATTCTTACGTTGCTGACGTGTATGGGATATTTATCACAAAATGTTTATGGACTATGCTGGCCAGTAATCATGCCGAAATAAGGACACTTAAATTCTTAGAAATTTTGCACAAATGAGACGTTTGACTGACGAACAACGTCATCAAAATTTCAGTATGGTCGAAGCAAGTATGTGTTTTCTTCAACCTGTAGGTCGAAAAGGCTGACCTCACCAAAAAATAATGAGACTTACCCGCAGCCATGATAAAAAAAAAACTTGGACTGTAGATGATATGCCACGCCCAGGTCGCCAAAAGGTGACGTCAACACAAAATGATGGTCAAATCATTCAATGTCATGTTCACGACACGTTTCGATCGGCTTCGAAGACGACACGGGACACATAAGGACCTCAAAGGGGATTAATTTGGGCATCTCCTATACCAAATTGTTTAAAACAGGCCGTATTACGCGCTGGAAAAGCTTTTCAAGAAAACGTTTTAACGCCAGACCACCCACAAGATCACGTTAATTCGAATATTTTGTATCGGAGATAAGATTATCGAGATTGACTAAGTGTTCTTTTTATAGTAGAATAAATTCTCTATCTCAAAATGGCCGACGTTGTCAATGTTAAAGTCATGGGCTATGTTGTGGTAGACAGGCTATGTGCTGGATAGTGGGAGTATAACGGCATTTCAAGGAGACTTAAAACACAAAGGGCGTTTTTGATCGATGGAAGTTTACAGCGAAACGTTATTTTTAGAACATCTTGAGACCATTTGATTGTCCGCCCTCAATGAAACACGTTAACATTGATCTTTTCCAACAGATCAACGCTCGGTCGCATCCTGCAATGTTGATTTAGGCTTTCTAAGAGTCAATTATGTTTATCTGCTCCATTGTATTGCCTTTTTTCCGATCGCAATTCTGCATGGTATGTGTGGGCCAAATAAGGACGTACGGTGTTTGACGATTGACGTCATATCGGAAACCGGCAGCCGCTCATTACGGCTCTTACGGACGAATGGCATGCCATTCTCTAACAACGTATACAGCTTGCGATAGGAATTTTTGGAGCTAAATCACTGCAGTTCCCCGTGAAAACGGTGGTCATACTCGTTATTGATGTGAGTGTCTTTAAATTTCAGGTTAGTTTCTTCAAGCCGGAAAAACAAGACATTTAGTCATAGCCACTGATTAAACACCATTGTTTATGTTTTCCCAGCACTCCATTGTCAATAATATAGATATATTTATTGCTACATTTAAAATTATCAATGCTGCATGAGAGTTGTTGGTGGTAACTTTCTATTGACGCTGAGTATATATCAAATTCTTTTTCTGGGGCAAGGTGACCGCGGTTCGCATGCTACAGTATGCACCAAGGAAGAAGTCAAACCAGATCATGAAAAGAAATTTTTTGTGGGATTGTTTTTCATTTGAATTGGCAATCACAAGAAGATATTCACTAGAGTAGCAATTGTACACAAACTGTAAAGAAATTTTGGCACCCGCTCTTGTTTTATGCCAAAAGCTGGTCTGTCTTCCATTCCACATTATCTTGAATTATTGCCCCGTTCAAGCTACAAAATGACGTAACGCTTCAGATCGTTACCACTGCAACTGAAGTTCGCACCATTTTAAATAACGTCTACGTTAAACGTCTGTATTTACAAACAAGCGACCAATCGTAGAAGAGCTTACAAGTGCTATGACGTCACATTGGATAAAATGGTACAAACTTTAGTTCCAGTCGAAAACGGTCTTAATGGTTCGCTTAACAATTCGGATTGTGGTAAAAATGTCTTCAAAAAGGAATATCGTGAAGCTCGCAAAAACATATTGGATGAGGTGTAGCTACGACGTTTAAGACGCCCTTAAACGACTATTTTGTTTTTTTTTCATTATGTCAGTGATAATATATGTTGCATATAAATGTCTACCATTACGCACATTACGCAAGTGCGTAATAGAAATAAATCCTCTTTCGAAAAATATCGTTGGTGAATGATCATAACATCGAAACTACAGCTTAGTCAAGCTGTAATTACGATGTTTTGATTATTCACTAACGCTCAAATCATAGAAAAGTGGGACAGATAGAGGACATTGATCTTTTTTCAGAGTCCAAATATCGCCTTTATCCTATGTATTCTATGTTGGTCGCCTTCTGAGTGCGTATAAATTTCAACATCCCAGTTATGCAAATGTTAATATCTGATGAATGTGTCTTCATGGAGTTCAAGGGGCGTCCCAACAATGCTTTTAAGAGATGATGAGATTAATGTGTGTGTGTGTTTTGTTGTTTTTTTTTCCTCGTGCAACGTAACCAAAGACGAACAAATTCTGATCACATTGTATAAATACGCAAAAAAATGTCAATAGGAAAATACGCAGTGGCCTTGGTCTCATTAGCATTTAGATAGATTGGGGCTTAGTTGCTGAGACTACATGTATATTTGTATATGTTCTGCGCAAAGTAGGAATCGGTGCAATTCCGGAATTGTCCTGCGCAATGTAGGAATTCTCACTTTGTCGGGCATAGTAAGAGTTCTTACTTTGCGCAGTACGATTACAGAATTGTCCGTGCGCAAAGTAGGAATCTGGATAAAGTAAGAATATTTGTAATTATTTCATCGTAAACTAAGACTTCTCGACATTGTAAGTATTTGCGAAATAGCGATTTATTATACTTGCATGTTCTGGTGTTCTTAGTGTTGTATAACCCACGAGATTTTATATTGATTTTATTTATTTGAAAACGTTCACGTTTTCTATATATTTGAAGAAATAACCATTATTTGCTAACGGTTCACTGGGTCAAGCGTAATTTTTAATGAGCTAAACTGGTCAAAATACCGTAAAAGCACAAGTGAAAAAGAAGTAATTTACTTCTAGTAATAACTATTTTCAATTTTTTAAATGCTATTTAAACATTACTTAAAAAAGAAAATATCATCCTTATTTCACTTATAAAATTGTACGGGTAATTATTTTAGGCGACATTTCACCGAATAGTCCTACTATTCCTACTTTGCGCAGAGATTCCGTCAGGTGAAAAATCGATAAAACCCCCTTGTGCGATTCTCGGATTGTCCGATACAATTCTAGAGTTGGCGGACAAAGTAGGAATCCCTACTTTGCGCAGGACAATTCTGTAATTGTACCGATTCTTACTTTGCGCAGAACATATATATCGATTTCGGTCCAACAGTTTTGTACGGTACAATACATGTTTCATTAACGATCAAGATAATCATAAAACAAGCTTTCAATACTGTTTGCTTGTCAATGGGTTGAAAGGGTCGGATCATTTGACCAGATAATTACTTCTGACATTTAGAATAGTAAAAATCTAATTTTTCATCTCAGAATCGCGCATGCTAGCATCGTGATGAAAGACAACCAAAGATATCGATTAAATAAATACGGGAGAACTACATGCAATGATTTCAGAATGTTATTTTGCCATATCAGTTACATTTTTATATGAGTTATATTACATATAGGTTATATATGTCAAAATGATGAGAAAATGGCCTGTGGTACGCACATTGATAAACTGCGTAAGTAATTGATATTTTAACTATTATTCCGCAAAGGTCAAGGTCAGATAAAATGAAAAAAAAAGATGAAATGAGTCTGGTGTACATTTATGTCACAAAGATTCACGGTGAGATTATTTGATAGCCTCTGAGTGACCATATTGAATGGACTGGCTGCGACACACATGCGGTTGTTTCATAATCACCTTTTTGTCTTTTACGTTATGATTAATTTCATAAAAAACTATATGAAAAACGTTCTAAATCACTCACCCAGAGCTTCATTCATTCATTCTAAACACTCTCTCTAACCACTAAAACGCACCAAAATGACTTAAAAATATAAAGTCAACAGATAGATTTGAAATAAATATGGAAAGAAAATAATTGCTATTTAACTGACATTATTGAAAGTGTAAGCATCTGATTTGTTCTCGAAGAAATAGGAAGATTTTTATAGAACTTGTTTACATTTTATATAAAAGGGAGGTAATAAATATCGCTAAAATCAGCGGTTTTAGATTACCTCCCTTTATTTTCACTCAAAACTCACTCATTGCACTCAATCAATTTCATTCCAAACTAATTCCTTTACAAAAACGTAGGCAGGACACATATATCTAGGAAAAACAGAAAATACATATCTTTTTAACATCATTGCCAACACAGTTTGCCTGATAGACTAATGAAACAGCTTACACTTGCAGAGATAAATCAGTTGTTGTAAAAATAATAAGGGTAATGGTGCATATATTGTCCACGAAGCCTCGGTTTATCAGAAAACTTATATATACGCGCTATTATTGATAGAGGCTTTAGTTAAAAATGCAAGAAGACATAGTACGACATTTTGTTTGTCCATCTTGGATTATTGCGAGAAGAATTGATATATATTCGGTTAGAAACCCCTTTCCTCCTACCCCCCCCCCCCCTCAAGAAATGAGTCTGGATCTGTGAATGGAGCGATATAAATACCTGTAAAATCATTTGCGACATCACAACCTATGTGCAGGACGCTTTATCTTTCTTCCACGTTCCATTGTGCTGCTTGCGATATTCATCGTAACGGAGAAAGAGTCGTTACAGTTAGTAACATCCTGAAATTGAAATTAACATCGAGCATAACCATTCTAAATCACTTACTCCGCGCTCCATTCATTACTTCCAAACACTTACTTAAACCATTCAAAAACGCCCAAAAGTCGTTAGAAAACGTTTCGAAATCGTTTAAAGCGATCAATATTTAATTCAAACCGATCAATTATTCAACGGTTTTGTCGGCTAGTGTGGCTGTTAATGTGTCTGATTTGTCCATGTAGACACACAAACAGAAAAGTGTTCATATTTTATTAAAGAGAGTTAATCCATATCGACAATCCTGTACAAAAATTAGTGGTATTTGATTACTTCTCTTTTATTTCACTCAAAACTTGCTCCACACACTCATTCAATTCATTTCAAAATCACTCCAAAATCAACCTTGTCAATTTTACGATGTTCTTAACCGTACTATATCATAATTTGTAGCATGATGTTGTCCAACGTAAGCAGATATTTGACCACAACGGTGGCATTTCTCTCGGTCAGTAGTTTTTTTTTTTAAAAAAAGGGAAATATCGTTATAAAAAAGAAGTACGGATAGTAGATCTAGAGCAATGAGTGTTATCTTTTATAGGCTAAAAATATCTTTAAAGTATGCTCAACGACTGAGTAATTTGTCCGTGTTAATGCATATTTTTACATACACGTGATCACAGGCACACAGTGTCAGTAAGTAGATCTTTAGTTTTACTTTGTATTATTTTATTTTTGTATTATTTTGTGTGATTTCTCATTTAAAAATTGCTTTAATTTTTGTTATTTTATTTATTAATATACCATGGGTTGTCTTAGGACGTAGATTCCGTTTGGCTAAAAATTGTTTTTATACCTAATTGAAAACAATTTGATTATGCAGCTATTTTGTAAGCAAGATCCATTTGAAGTTTAAAAGCATAAATTCCACGTAATGCTAAATCTATTACTTTTGAGTAAGATGATTAAGTATTCATATACGTATGAAACTGCAAACAAAATAATACTCGAGTATGAATCATACAGAGCGGGCGATGAGGTTTTTAGTTTCATACCCATATGAATTTTCAAAAGTTCTTTTTATTTCTTAACTTTAAGATCTTATGCGTTTTGTCTTTTTTTTAATATACCTACCCTGCGTTCAGGACAATAAAAATGTTTGACAATTATATCCCGCTTTGCACGTGCACATGCGTGCAAAGCGAGGTATAAATTGCAAGCAGTTTGAACCGTTTTGCCATCCTAATCGCAGGACTGGATTATTTGGTTCATGTATCTTTTAAGCGCTATTGTGCCTCAAGTTAAATTTGTTACATTAATTTGTTACATAAAGATAAGGAACAAGGTCAAAAGCATAATAAAATAACTAAAACGACAATATACATGTAAAGCTCTTTATACTGTGTCATGTTTTTGAGATAAATAGATATACCAACGCTTACTTATCAAATAATTACTCTTTTAAGTTTTTAAATATTCTAAACACTCACAAATAACAGTTAAACCTGACTGGAGAAGAAAAAAATACAAATTTAATGAGGAGCATCCTAGAATAAGTGATGCATATACAATAATTTTAGTTTAATGTTTTACATTATCGCGTTTTATGAGTTTGAATACAGTTAGCAACATCATGAAATTCACAAATTGAATGACTTTAGAGTGATTTTGTTATGAATTTGCTTGAGTGCGTGGAGCGTGTTATGAGTGTTTTGAAGGGGGGGGGAAACATCGAAAATCTCGTCAAACTGGACGAATAAGCGATTTTTTTACCTCCCGGAATTCCAACATATATTTATAGAAACCGCAAATTGAACCCAAGACAATTTCATTCCTTTTTTTAGATATATCATATGATCTCTACGCCGGATTATTTCTCCCCTCAACTTGTTGTTGACAATTAACCAGTTGTAATTAAATATTAAACATGTAATTTATACATGTAATCTAAATGATGTATTTATTCATCAAAGAGCTCCAGACATTCTGAAAGCTGCTTTAACTGCTCCAAAAATAGGGAAATTAAACGTATACGAAATCATTTTATGCTTCGCCTTTTTCTTATATGGTAATCACGTAATCTATGTGGCGGTCATGTGATCTGTACTTTTCGAAATCTGTCCTGACGATCGTTTTGGTAGACTTTTCCTAATGCAGACTTATCTGTGGTAGTCGACAGTGGGTCCGATTTTGTAACACCTCCGACTAATCTACGATCAGACCTCGGCGTACTTCCGACGTTTATCTTCAAAAACGGGATTGATCGAAGAAGTTCCGATTGCCATACAGTACTTGGTGGAATGTCCTTGCCTAGTCAACCCTTAAAGAGCCCACAACATAAGGGCCGGAACCGAAATACTATCGGTTGTTTCCTTCTGTTTATTAAGCTCTTGTTTACTGTAAAGAATAGAGTTCTGTCCTCGGGATGCGATACTATTCTAGGACACAATGAAATATGTTACGACCAAAATTGAGACTAAAGCACTGTTTAGACTAAAATCTACCTGTACAGATGAGCAGTCTGATCTAAGGCTACATTAAATGCATGTTTTGTACTTAATTATTTTTGGAAAAGACTTTAGATAGACTGCTTGAAGTTTGTTCAAATAAGTAAAGAGATATAGGGGACAATCGTTTGTTTCAGTATAAGATTGATTTATGTTCATTGAGTGATCAACAAAAGCTATTTTTTCACAAGTGGCGGAGCCACGAGGGAAAATATAACTTTTGTTGTATTAAACAATCTTTCTCGAAAAACAAACCATTATTCTATTTCTTTAATGCAAAAATGAGACAAAATTTGAAATTTCTAGGACATTTTCGTAAAGCGCGCCATTTTGCGCGTGATTGCTTTCCAACGTTCATTGTGACGTCACTTATTTCGCCCCGCATAGATGACGTCAGATAGGATGAAATGCACAAAAGCAGGGTATAAGTTTTTGATAATTTCACTGTATTTGCGGTGAGGTTATCAAGTGATAATCTACCGCTATTTCTCGATAAACCACCGAAAAGCATTAAAGAATGAAATTTAATTTGAATTCAGCATGATGAGGGTAAGTAGATCATTAGCCATCAAAACTGTTAGGCGGTGGAAGTACAATGTGAGTATAGACATATACTGGACAAAAAGGGTTAAGGATCATTATTTCAAAATTCATTTTTTTGGCTGGAAATTAATTTTGAATTTCGTCTGTGTATCAGAATGTCCTTTGGTGTATATTCTTCCAAATAAAGGCATAAAAAGCACATGCGAGTCATCCTTAACCAGGACTAAGGATAATTGTAATCTAACCATCTAAAATAAGTGAATATGGATTTCCTTATCTTCAATTATTTTGCTCTAATGTAGAAATCATGTTAGCGTCTCTTGTTTACTTTCTGCACTTTTGTGTTTTGACCTTTCTATTCGAAAAACATCCAAAGAAGCGTCATTTTTTTCTGCATAGTAAGCTCAAAGTGCATTTTGGCATGTTTTCAGCCGAGCAAAAGGCCCTGGCATCGCTTCAACCGGACTAGACCTTTAAGCCAAAGACAACAATTGTGTGTATAGCGGGCTATTTCTGCTGGACATGCTCATGACATTGGTATTTTTGGAGGTTCGTCATGTTCCAGACGGCTGTAAGACTTCAGACATGTACCTGAAAGGCATTTGTCGACCAAGACATTCGAGAACATGCACTTAACTTCTTATATGCGCAAAAACAGATTATGAATACGACCACTTCGACGAGACGCATGAAATTTCAAGTCTGCTCTGAGCAAGTTACTATTTGTATTTAGACAGACATATTTATTTTTGACGTATACAGATAGTACATAGTCACAACACATATGCATATAATGATTTGTCACGTTTTAAACAAACAGTGGAACACATATATACATAATATACATAGGAAAAATCGAAGGTTGCGTGTAAGAAGGAAACCTACTGACAAAATAGAAATGAGGATTAACAATCGTTTAAAACATCAATTGACACTGACAATAATATTATTTCTTCGTGACAAAGATTCTTTGATAAATCTGGAAATCTTGAAAAGTTCGGACTTATCTCTTGAGCAAATTGATTTGATATATTTAAAAACAGAAGGGCGGATATAATACTTAGCATTGATATATTTTTTTCTTAGATCAGAAAAACATCTACATACACAAATAAAATGATATTCGTCTTCGACGTCGGGTTCATTACAGCAAAGACAATAACGCATTTCGCGTGCGATATGATCTCTTCCATTTCGACCTGTTTGTATTCTTAACGGATGACTAGACGTTCTTAAACGGGTAAAATTTGCTCTAAGCGTTTTTGGTAAAATATCCAAATATGGTTCGTAACCGAATGTAGTTTTAAAAAATCTATAAACATCTAAAACAGTGCTTGTGTTAATCGCTCTGTACCACTCCGCAAGGAAGGAATCTATTACTCTTTGCTTAAATTCAATCAAGAATATTTTTACATCAATATTTTGATATGACGAGAATGTACCTGAATAGCCGAATTTGTCAAGCAAATATTTAACGTCATTGACCCAATTTGGCATGCCCTGCAAACAGTCGTTTAGGGCGCATCGGATATACTGTTTGTACCATAATGTTGTCCGAGTTCACTACCTTAAACCAGTACTTAATTATTCTAACGTATCTGTGAACATAGAGGGGATAACGGCCTAGTTCGCCATAAATAGTAGCATTGCATGTATTGAGTTTTACATTCATTAACCTTTTACAAAATTTTAAATGTATGCGTTCAATCTCTTTCGATTTACTGAATCCCCAAATTTCACAGGCATAGCTTAAAATAGAACCTACAAATGCGTCAAATAACTGACACAAAATTTTTGGACTTAAGTCGTATTCCTTACATTTACAAAGAAAAAAGTTTAAAGCTTTTAAGGCTTTTCCTGTTAAATGTTCTTGGTTAATACTAAATGTCCCGGTATAATTAAAGATGACACCCAAATAGTTAAAATTATCAACGATTTCAATATTTTGATCTCCATATGACCATGAATCACGACCAGATAATCGTCCTCTTTTGCGAAATACCATAATTTTTGTCTAAACAGTATTTACTTTAAGTCCCCAATCATCGCAATATTCTTTTAACAGATCAAGCTGTTGTTGTAATTCTTGTGGAGATTTGCCTAAAACGACCATGTCATCAGCAAATAACAGTAGAATGTAAACAATTTCGTCTAAATTAAGACCAGAATTAGTGTCATTTTGAAGAAATAATTCAAGGTCTTCCACAAACAAAGAAAATAAAATTGGGGACATTACCTCCCCTTGACGTAAGCCAATGGCATAATTGAAAAAATCAGAATATGAAGAACAAAGTTTGACACGAGACTTAACTTGTTGGTACATGTTACGGAGAATCCTTAATATTTTTCCTTGAACTCCCGAATTAAATAATTTAAGCCATAAGCCTTCTCGATATATTGTATCGAAACATTTCATCATGTCAATAAATGCAACATAAAGCTTGTTTTTATGATTAATTTGATGTTGAATTAAGGACAGTAAAACAAAAACAGCATCAGTAGTAGACCTTCCCTTACGAAAACCGAACTGGGCATCAGAAATTTTATCATTAGTTTCACAAAAGGTTTCAATTCTTTTATTTATAATCGAGGTGAATAATTTAGAAAAACAACTCAAAATTGTAATACCGCGATAATTGTTTACGTCATTTACATCCAGCTTTTTATGTAAAGGTATGATATTTCCTTCCGTCCATTGCTGGGGATAAACACCTGTATCTAGAATAGCGTTGAAAATATCACAAAGGTGGCTAGATAGGATATCACTCGTTTCAATAAAACATTCATTTAATAAACAATCGTTACCTACGGCTTTACAAGGTTTAAGTGACTTGATTGCATTTATTACCTCTTCTACCGTGACTGGAGTATTCAACTCTGGAAAACTAGATTCTAAGTTGTCAAAATTATGTTTTTTGTTGAAATCTTCAGCCTCCGCATTAGAAAACTCAACATTTTCGGAACATATATTACTAAAAAACGAACGAAATTCATCTACGGTACTAATTGAGTTATTCTTAGCATGCTTTTTACGAAAGTATTCCCAAAATTCCCTGGGTTTAGAATTACGAAGTGATTCTATTTCCTTCATTTTTCTTTTGTAATGATAATATTTTTTTCTTTTTATCTATATATTTATAATTCTTTTTATGATGGCATAGAACTGAGCGGTTTTCTTCACTCTTGTTTGAATTAAAAATACGAAGAGTATCGAGATACAATTTACGGGCGGAAATACATTCCGAATCAAACCATTCGGCGTTCTTTTGACAACTTTCATTGACAAACATTGCTTTATCATTTTTGTAAATTTGTTTTGCGAACAAAGGATAAGATAGAGTGTGTAATTTTTCGCTGAAAGCATTCACTGCTGTATTCACGGAATCTGTAGAACTTTTGTCAATATTATTTACAATATTATTAAAAACAGGTAAATTGGCAATTACACTTGAACGAAATTGCGGGGCAAAATTATTTTTCCATTTATAAACTGTTTCTGTATATGCATGTTTCACATTTGCTTCGTTGTTAATGTAAAGCGAAAAATATAAAGGGGCGTGATCGCTCCATTCATTGAAAGGGTAAACATTAATATATTTTATCAGGGAAAAATTTTCCTCGTGCAATAATAGATAGTCGATAACGGAACAACAATTAGTTGAGTAAAATGTATGACGGTCCGATTTTCCGATACGACCGTTAGCTATTCTTACTGACGTTGCTTTGCACATGTCAATTAATCTTAAACCGTGACTATTTTGAGTTTTATCAATTGAGGTTCTGATTGGGGGTTGTTCTAATATGTAATCATCTTCGTCGATAAAATCATTATAATTGTCATTTAAAATAAAATCATGTTTATTTCCAACACGAGCGTTGAAATCCCCTGCGATAAAAATATTACCCCTTTCGCTATAGAAGTCTATGTCTGCTTCTAATTGTGAAAAAAGATCAATATCTAAAACGTTATAGGCCGGCGAGTTTTCACCCCATATATAAGAACAACATATATAAATATCTTTCTGTAAATTGAAAAAGGACTTGTCAAGTTTTAGCCAAATAATAGTGTCATGTACATTTTTTACGATTTCAATGCCACTTTTCAAATTTTCCTTATAAAAAACAGCTACTCCGCCACTGCATCTGCGTGCCTATGTCCTATGTTGAAATTTTCGATAAAAATTATGGCAAAAAAATCCTGCTAAGTTATGGGTACTTTTGACATTAGACCATGTTTCAAATAACACACAAATATCATTTTTAGAAATAATATCAACAAATTCAGAATCATCCTTTTTTACACTACTTAAACCATTCACATTCCAGACTAGCACTGACAGCTCACCCTCTGCGTTCTCTTACTCCTTTACAGCTTTCCCATCGACATAGAGAGTATCATAAACAATCCAACTTTTATGACCTTTTGTTCTTGCCTCTTTCATTCGGCTGACAAGCTTTTTTCTTTTCGAGACGATCTCAGGGGGAAATTGTTCGAAAACATTGAAAGAGGTTCCTTCGAGCTCCTTCCATTGTCGTCGAACAGTTTCCCTATCCTTAAAGTAGGTAAACTTAGCCACTACCGACCTTGATTTTCCAGGTTTTGCTGCACTAAGAGAGCGATGGACCCGTTCAAATTTGACATTATTTGAAAATTCTTCAGATAAGTTCATTGCTTCTGCTAGATGGCGCCTTAATTTTGACTCGGTAATATCCGGAGATTCGTTTGAACTGTCTTCATCGAGGCCTACAAAAATGAGATTATTTCTCATAGATTGAGATTTAAGATAAACTAAATCATCCTTCAAACTCTCTTTCTCCTTCTCTAGCTCTTCAATTTTATCAGACAATAATGAAGAATTAAAATCGAAGTGAGACACTTTATCTTCTAATGAAATCATTTTTTGCTCAACATTGGAAGTACGATCCTCCAACGACTTTCTTAATGATTTAAATTCACTCTCAAAATTCACAATCTTTGACTCTAATTGATCTATCTTCTCGAAATTTGACTCTATAGTGTTCAACCGAGCATTTATTCCCTGAAGGCAGTTCATCAAGTCTCTGTTTGTTGGCTCGGCGCTACCGTTACCATTACCGCCGGACTTCACTGCTTTACCTTCGGATACTGAACCTCCACCACCACGACATTGACTTTGACTTCCAGGCATCTTTGAAACTTTGTTTAACTTATTGATATTGTTCAATGGTTCCTCTGGGCGTTTGGGTTTTTGAGTTTGATTCTGGTTTGAGCTACGACCGACTGATTGGCTAACTGGTGAATTTACGATGTTTTTGTTCTGACTTTTCTCACAGGAATCAACTGATTGATTAGCTTCAAAAGTATTATCAAAAGTATTATCGTCCGATTCTTCAAGTGTTATCTCTGCTCCATATAGTATAGAATTCGTTTGATTAATTAAATCGCTTACCGAAATGTTTTTTTTCTAACTCCTCAGACGGGCCTCTTGGTTTATAAATCTTATTCTCTGTTGTGTATTCACTTTCACTATCGCTACTACTTCTATTTTTCCTTTTTTCTTGCTTTTTATCCCTCAAAACTACACCTTTTCCTTTCCCACATTGCATTATATTGATAAATATCCTGCTTGACACAACACAACCTCAAAAATCCATAAAATTCCAGCTGCGATTTAAAATACGACTCTACCCGCCATTATCACGTGACCATACCATTTAGAGGTATCTCACTGATTGTCTTTTCATAGACGAGTCTATCTTGTGTATTGTGTATGGATTTAACGACGTGTTAATAGATGGGTGTCTTACATACCGCATGTGTGCTTCCTTGAGAATTTGTTTCAATTAATTGGCCAATCTTTCGATTGCATTACTGAAGGTTCTGTCAATCATCATAATCGTTTGCCTCTTGGACCTCGATATCATCGATACAGTAGCACCAAGTGGCGTGTACTATAGATTGGAAAATTCACTTCCAATTGTAAGACCTTTTGCAACTGCTCTTGTGGATAGTTTCTTTTAAATGCATGAAAATGAACGCACTCATAGGAATAATGTTGCCAATCAGTAACATGCAATTGGAAGTCTTGTTTGGACAGTCTGGACTTTTTTCTTCCAGACTTTTAGATTCAATAGAGCATACATAAGGCTTAAAGCAAACAAAAGATCTTAGACCGAGAACGCAAATCTAAATCACAAAGATGAGCTTGCTCACGCGATAACAGAATGAGTGCTGAGGAATTACATAAATGTGCCACAGACAGTGGATAAGAAGGACACAGGTGCACTGTAAAGCGCATATTCATGCAAGTAAAAGCGACCATTGGAACTGTCAGTCGCTTTACAAACACAGTCCAAGAATTCTTTAAATTCGGGGTTACTGTTGAAACCAATTTACAGTTTATTTTTAGGGGTATGTTAGGTTTTCTTTTCACGAAGCCGTATCTTTTTTTAAAGAAAAGTGTCGCTACTTTCATAAAATAATACATAGGGAAGGTGAACGCACATAAAAGAATACGATTCGTTTTAGAAATAAAGTGTATCCTTTAGAAAATACTAAATAAGTTTTGATGACTAACTTTTTTTCCCAGTATAGTTAGACTCTTTTATTCATGAAAGCAACCCATATAACCAAAGAAATAACATTCGGGATATTTTTTTTTCAAAGAATGACCCAAATTACCTTACTTTTTGCATTATGTGGGTGTTTTGTTATATTTTGACACATCACCGTAAAGTGAGCCTTACATCACCCTTTTGGTTTCATACAGGCACTCGCATGCCCACTTGGTTGGACTCAATTATTCATTTTCTCCATACGGAGTAGGTGGACTTCAGCTGTTAACCTATGTCTGTACAAAATAAACAGCATATTGTAACGGGCGACGGGCATTCGACGCATTCCAACATCACAGTACTTTCAGTGCTTTGATTTTGAACTTAAACTTTTTTGTCTAAAGTGTCTAAAGTTTTATCTTCTATGGTTGATTTTATAGGAAATTGTTATTTTCAAAAATGACTTCAAAATCAATTTTGTCACAGTGTTAAAAAATCTGTGATGCGTTTGTCCATGTGAAGCCGTTGAAATAATCTTCTTAGATAGATATATACAAAAAAAATGTCTATATGTTTTTTGATATAGCGATAACTATGACTACCTTTTTAGCTGTCGACATTGGACGAATTCCAATGAACTATTTTGGTGGCCCTTGACGGTTTGAGAATGCCTAACTCACAAAACAATTGACAAAATACATAAGATCAAATTCAAACAAAATGCAAATTTTATTATTCCTTGATCAAGAGAGAATGTCTTTTTTCTACATATAATTAAATGTTTTGTACTTGTTTTTGTAACCTATTTTTCACCAATTGGATTTTAATGCACTTAATTTTATAAAGTGTTAAAACAATGAAATTGCTTGTTTCAAGCAATTTCGCTTTTTTATGTCACTTCC
This sequence comes from Fragum whitleyi, assembly GCA_948146395.1. Classification (NCBI taxonomy): domain Eukaryota; kingdom Metazoa; phylum Mollusca; class Bivalvia; order Cardiida; family Cardiidae; genus Fragum; species Fragum whitleyi. The sequence continues at coordinate 5,184,685 of OX411554.1, forward strand.
GTCCGTGCATGCGTAGCCCTATTATTATTTATCTGTGAAACTACTTGGCAGAATTCAACCAAACTTCACTTGAATGATGAATAGGACATTTTCTTTGAGATTCCTTCATTTTGTCCTGATCAGTCTGTTATATTGGGTGATACGGGCTGTCGCGCAATCCGAAAATGTCTTATATAATGATAAAACTCACAGGAAAGATGCTTGACGCAGATTCCACAGATTCCCTAGGCTTGATGGACTGTAGCGTCACCCGAATTTGGCTCCCTCTGTCGAAACAAGAAATCTTCTCTGTAACTACGGATCAGAATTCAACCAAATTCAACTTGAATGAACCTATAGACATGTTTTCCAAGACTTCAGATGAACCTATGATTGGCAAAAAATAGGTGAGGTCGAGTCAGCGAAAATTGACTCGAATCGTGGTATGTGGAAAATGTCTTCTTCTTTGAAATGAATGTTTAGATATGAATGTTTGTTGTCAGGATTGTTCTTGAAATAGACCTCTCTAAAATTTCTTTTATAATGATACGATGCTGTGTCATGCAAATGGGGTCTATGTTAAATATTTTTGGTTATCACAATTTGTGCATTTATTTGCAGATTTCGTGAAACTGAATGGTATGAATGGCTAAGAACACTTCAAAGCTGCTTAGAAATAGTATTATTCATCACCATGTTGTGGGCTTTTATGTAAAGATTGTTTGCTGATATAAGACTGTTTTTCATTTTGTATATCAACCTAATTTAGCCTTTGATGACTTTACATTTAAAAATAGAAAATATGGTAGCTAAATACTTTTAATGCATTTTTTGGTGATTTCATAAATCTAATAGGTCTTAAGTTTCATAGGAGCGATACGGACCGGCTTGTGTCTCTTGGTTTGGTTGAGCATTCGATGTTTCGAAATCATCATGGATGGGGAGGGGTGTATATTGGGATCACAAGCACGGGTGATGATTGTGATAGTAATATTATACGTTGACTCGTATTTTCGAACACGGTGAAAATATAGATTGGTCAATCAATCAATCATGTTGCTGTGTGGTGACACGTCATCGGATATAAACGATTAATCCTCTTGTGTCTGAAAATGCTAAAACTCATTTTTATATTAAATGTGCGATTTCGGGACGTTATGGGCATACGTTAAAGAACAAATCCCAGAAGGTAACGGGAAAAACGTGGATTAATCAGCAATTTCACGCACTGTGAACGCCCGGCTTTTTTCTTTTTACTGAAATATCCTCGGTCTTGGCCTATACACTGTATCAGTTTCTTTGTTAAACATTAATTGGTTGATTGAAAGGAGTTTTACGCCGCTTTCAACATTTTTTTCAGTTATATCGCGGCGGTTGGAGCACCTAACAATGAGTGCCTAGTATTTCTCTCACTAGTACAACCATCACATCCTTTCCTAGCCTCCAGCTGCTATCTCAAATAGGTCTACGATTATCAACCCATTGGTGAGAGACAAATAGCCGGAAAAAATGAGTGCCGCCGTCGGGAATCGGAGCGTAAATAAAAAAAAAATGTTGAGCCTATCCACGCGTTAAATTTTATGGCGTCATTACTTTACCAAGCAACGTCCGTATAAACAAAAGTTACGGTGCAATGCATGAAGCAATTTGTCCGACACATTATCGGTTTCGGAGCTAGTTTAAAAACGTTCCTATGAATCATTTTGTGATTTCTGTTTGAATAAATACTTTTGTCTTTCTTTTTATGCAATAATAGCGCCAATTCACGTTTAAGGCGGTAACATTTGCAGACAACCTCTGCTTCGCACTTGGGCGTTAAACCATTTTTCGGGTCTCTGCAAACGTTTACGTCCTCAAAAACATTAATTTACACTAAAATAGCGCTTTGTTTGTGATATCTTTTTTCGTTGAAACCAGTGGTTGGTGGAAGTTATCTCCACGGTGACTAATCTATACTGCGCTAAGTTTAGATTGATATTATTGACGTTTCATTCAAGTTTTCTCTTTGCAGAATGCAGAAATAAGTTCTTTCACTTCCTGTGAGACCTGACGTCATTTCCGGTAAAATGTCCCTAGTCAAAATGAAAGATGGCGGCGGAGATACGCTAGAATTGGTGGATGTGAACGGATACCTCCTCTGCTCGTTTTTCCAGCCGCCGGAAGTGATGGCTAGTCATCTACTAGAACTTCCTAACTTTAAATGTCGGCCGGATGATATTTTTGTATGTGCTCCCGTGAAATCAGGTAAATAGGCTTGGGACATTGACTCAGATGGAAGTAGGAAGTAGGTTAATCTTCAAATTAATTGGAAACAAAAGCTGGATTTTCACATTTCCAAATTAGTGTTCGTTCTGCGATTAAGACATTCCTTGCATGACTTAATTTCATATTTTATCTATCATGTAAACAAGAAATCAGTGTAGCCATATACAGTTAAAACATCGTGAAATTGACACTCATTCCGATCAAAATCATTCTCAATTATTCACTAAGTGCTCCATTCATTCATTCCAAGCATTCAATTAAATCGATCAAAAACTCTCCAAAGAAATGAAAAAAACATTCAGAAATAGTTCAATAGGATTGATATTTAATTCAAATCCATTAAATTATCCTACGATCTTATTAGCTGGTGTGGACTAGTAAGTGTTTGGTTGGTCAACGAAGACACACAAACAGAATACGAATACGAATATTTTATTAAAGGGAGGTAATAAATATTGCTCATGAAATTAGCGATATTGGATACCTCCCTTTAATTTCACTCAAAACTCACTCCACACACTCATTGAATTTCATTCTAATATCATTCCAAAATCATTCATCTTTTTAATTTCACGATGTTATTAACTGTACTAAACGGTTCATTAGTATAAATATATAGAATGATCCATAGAGACCAATATACCGGCGCATATCAATGTTATCTATTCCAGGTTTGGAGGATGTATTATGACGAGGTTTTGTCGAGTCATGAATGATAACTTCTCAAAGTCGAGGCCAGAAAAAAACATTTATCTTTAAGACACTAATATTTTTAACATGCAAACACTTCTCAGGACTAATAACTTAAATTCCCAATAAATTCGGGTGCAAGTGGATATCGTTTGCATTAGGAAAAATCAGATTGATTCTAAAACACACAACCTGAGATTATCCAACCGTTTATATTAGCCCTGCGTTCAGGATGACGAAACAGTGAAAACAGTTTTCCAATTATACCCCGCTTTGCACGCGCACTTGCGTGCAAGGCGGGGTTTAATTGGCAATTAGTGTGCACCGTTTTGTGATCCTGAACGCAGGACAATTCAGTACAAGTTAGTTGCATACTGAATTGACCAAGAAGTATTTGTTGTTTTCTTTTCTATTAGGAACCCACTGGACTTGGGAAATTATTTCGATGTTATGTAACGGAAAGGCAGAGACAATACCTAAATCAAAAATTAAACATATGATTGAGGTAAATAAAATCAGATATATTCTTGGAAATTCGAAATTTGGGAATTCAAAAATGATAATCATGATAATAATAATAATAATACAGATAGGAAGAAGAAGAATGAGAAGAAGAAGATTGTTTGCAGCGTTTATGATGACCTCACTTATTTGGGTCCTCTTAGATAACGTCATATTAGGTGAAATGAACAAAAAAACGAAGTATAAGGGTCTTTTGTTTGTTTTTTAGTTCACCTGAGCACATAGTGAACCGCCCGTAATCCGGCTTCCATCTGTATGTCCGCTAACAATTAACAAAAAATCTTTTTCTTCTCAGGAAACAAGAGACTACTCAGAATTTGACAAAATTCAACAGATATGATCTTTGGGTCATGTGTTTTTTTTTCCAAAATACTTAAACGATTTTGACTCAAAGTCAAAATTAGGTCAAAAATTGGATTCGAAACAGGGTCAAAGGTCAAATCTAATTTTTGATCTATAAGTCACAGTTTTTGCGCAATCTTTCTAAAACTTGCTCATGATATTTGTCTATGCCTTAGAGAGAACCATGTACATTTTTCATGCAATCTGACATATGACAATGGAAAAGGTACCTTATAGACAGATATCTAATTACAACCCATAGTTCACAATTTTAGCTCTATCTTTCCCAATACATGGGGCCCTTTTTACTTAACTTCTTAAAGAAAAAATTATCGTTTGTCAAAATCAAACATCGTACCTGGTGTTTTCATTCATTGCTAGATTCTACCTTGTTATATCTAATTTGGAATCGTCTTTAAAAGACGATTCCAATGAGATGGTGCATGGCAGAATTCCCACATTTAATAACTATCGTAGAAGCAACTTTAATTTTTGACTCACGCAAAAATTAATCGTAAGAAGTTTAGTAATACGCGCCCCTGAGTCATGTCGGAAGTAAATTTCTTGGACCAGTGATCTATCAATTAGATTAAATTTCATTTCAGTTTTCTGCGGCAGAAGAATTTACAAAATTGCCATCACCACGCGTTTTAAACACGCACGTCAATTTCAAATACATGCCAAAGGATATCGAAAAATTACAGTGTAAAATCGTGTTGGTATTACGCAATCCCAAAGACGTCGTAGTGTCATTTTACAATCATATGATCGGATGTAAAAGTTACAAATATGACGGGAAATGGGACAACTTCTTTCCGTTGTTTGTGGATGGAAAATGTAAGTCAAGTATATGTTAACTTTTTTTATGATTTTATGGCATCAACCTGGTACGGGCGATTTCTTCAAGTATTTCTGAAGAGTTGGTACTAGAAAAAACAATATATTTCATCTTTAAGATTAATCAAACGACAAAACATAAATAAATATAACACTTTAAAGGCAATCATTTCTTGAAAAATGGTTCATTATTAAGCATATATACTAGGGATGGCAACGAGTACCAATTTTACTAATCGATTACTCGATCACCTTTTCGATCGAGTACTCGAGTACTCGGATAGAATTGAGGACATTCATTCATTCTGTGTCTTCAAACGTAAAGACGTAACGGTATTTCCTGCATATTTTCGGTCGAAGGGGTAGTTGAAATGACATATGATTGCTAATTTATTTTAAGAAACGGGAAATTGTAAAGTGCATGCTTAATGAGTGTCATCTTTCGGTAATATTTCCAGGCGATATTCATCGGTTTTATTTATAACTTTCGGTTGAGAAAGACCAAGTTACTTCAACGTCGATAAGATTGTGTTACAAGGTTTTGGAACGTCGCTGCAACATTCCGTTGATCCGAAGTTCCAAGTAAATTGCATTGTCTCGGATAAGAGTGCCAAATTTTGAAGGTGCGAATGACGTGTATTGTTTGACAGCAAGAACAATGACATTTGGCACTTGATTAAAAATTCGGAAAAATATCGATGGATAAGACAATCGGCAGGCGCCCAAGTGTTGCATACATTATTCTTAGCTGAACAGTATTTCATATGAAAGATCGACATTTTGAGAAAATATGAAAAAAATGAAATTGGAAACGAATTTGCTATTATTTCATTTTTTACCGATTAATCGATTAATGAAATTGGTAATCGATAATCGGACGTTCGATCGAGTACTCGATTAATCGAATACTCGTTCCCATCCCTAATATATACGCATCAGTATAATCCGCTTGGCTTCTATAAGGACCAAGCTTTTCATCGATTACATAAAATTGCATTTGATTGAGGGATTTGTATGTGGAAAAATCTTAATTTCAGCTTAATACCATTCCAAAAATATTTTTTTAATAAAAACGGTTTCAAAATAAAGCTTTTGTCCATCTAGCTAGTACTAATATTTTCGCATTTTCCGCTCTTAAACACGAGGGGTGATGGAGGCTGTTAAGTATAGGTGTATTTATCAAAACTGAGCTCTGACGTAGGCGCTGAGTCCATTACCATAGGTAATTTGGCTATATAATTAAAAAGCAAATGATAGAAATTTAACCTGATCCCTTTACTGCAATTACTCATATGTGTGAGTGAACCTTGCGTTTTAAGACAAGCACTAACGTTGGGGTAAAGGGTAATTTTAAACTTTCTTAATGCTTTAATTTTTCCTGTTTTATCTGTTTCAAACAAATAGTACGGGAATCTAACGGTAAAAATTTGATTTCACGGCTCACCGCACAAAATCTACCTACAGTAAGAAAATGTAAACATATTGTTAAAACACGTGTTTTATACTAAACATTTGACAGAAAAAAAATGTCCATTATCATTATTTGGACATACAAATTAGCATTATGGACGTTTCACTTTATTATCACGTGATTTGAACCGTTATAACTTATCTAGTTTCCTCGTGAAAATTTCAACAACAATTTTCTGGTGAAACGTTTTTTTTTTTTTTTAAAGAGAGAGAATACACATACATTTTATCTCCTAAGGCAGTAATTATAGTAAAACGACTCACTAAAAATCAAACACTATGCAAATCAGAACTATTTTTGGATAGACAACTCGCTGTTACGTTTAATACAGGCACAAGAATGTATGAAAGGCCGATAGTTAACATGTAGACGGACGGAAACAATCATCATTTTACATTCAAAAATTCTATAAAAAAATCTTCAAAGTTTTAGATAGAAAATATGATATGACAAGAATTCAAATACGTTTCATTAGTTCGATTCTGATATTTTCGGCAAAATGATGGTCCGTATAGAAGTCAAACGGATTATAAGTGTTCTTACTTTTGTAGATTTAAGTCAAGTGTGTAAATTTGCCTTTTAAGAGCTCTGAACAGATTTCATTTAATTTCTACATACGAGGACTCAATATTAACTTCTCAGCCAAGAGGATTACAATGAATTACCTCAACATAGGGTTTGATTGACCAATACGAGTTTTAGACTGTTCACCCCATCTTGTCAAGAGTCCTGCATAGGTCGAGGGTTCAGAGCAAGACTGTACTAAGTGTATATACACTTTGTACAGTCTTGCGCTTAACCCTTGAAATTTACGTTGAGTGTTCTATTATTCGGCACACCACTTGGTCACCCATATGGTCTGATGCAATTTACGGAAATGGCCGAGAGATGTTCGAAATGGTGTTGCATGTCATTGACACGACTGTAATTGCCATTTTTGAAAGTATCCTGTCTTTTTTTCTGATGTTACCATAAATTATAACTGATTTTTACATTCCTGGCAGTGAAATCTTGGGATTTCCGAGTGATTTAAATTTTGATATCATCAATTCACTCGAAAACGTTATAAGGCGTTATAAGGGATTTAAATTTTGATATCATCAATTCACTCGAAAACGTTATAAAGCTGTTAAAAATCTCGTCCTTCGGACTTTTTTTTAAAGCGTAATAATGCATTCTTGTGAAAAAATTTTCTTATCAGTCATAACCAGTTGATGATCTTCTATATGGCTTCAACAATCAAGAAGTGGATGTTCCGCTTTATCTGGGAAGAACTGTTACAAAAAGTCCAGTATTTTGATTGAGAAAATAGCATTTTTATCACCCTTCTTACCTTTGGTAACATCATGAAACTGTCATTCGCCTCGATCAAAACCATTCAAAACCGATCGCTTAATTCTTCAATTCCAAACATTCACTTAATTTATTAAAAAAACGCTCTCGAAAATCGTTCATAAACATTTCTAAATAGTTCAAAATGTTTAACATTTCATTCAATCGGTCAAATAATTCGATGATATTATCGGCTAGTATGGATTTTATAGAACAGAAACAGAAAAATAGGTTTTATTTAGGGGGAGGGGGATTAAAGAAAAATTGGACGAAATAAGATATATTAAATAACCCCCCTTTTCACTCAAAATTCGCTCCTCACACTCATCACTTTTATTCCGCTTTCCCCTTGTCAATTTCGCGATGTAATAAACTGTACGAGAAGCGTGTCTTCAATTCTTGTGAATTTTCATACAATGTTGGAAGGTCGCAAGCCTTTGTCTATTTGTTTTGTTCTGTTTTCGATGAATCAGTAGAATACAATAGTTGGTTTGACTACACGAAGGAATGGTATGATATAATACAGAACAAAAAAGACTTGAAAATACATGTGGTCTTCTATGAAGATCTGAAACAGGTATTATAATTTTAGTCACTTAAACTCTTTTTCTTAGGCCTTATTCAATAAACGTTGGTTTGCCAGGGATTATGATTCATTTACAATTCGAATAGTAAATTGAATTCACATGAACAAATATTTGGGGATGTGTTGAGAAAAGTTCAATAATTATTGCGATGAAGCTTTCGAATTCTTTGAATTTATAAAAAAGAGAGTATCTGGGAAGTGCTGAAAGGGTCGTCCTTAGCCAGACTGCGTGGATCGCAAAACTAGCGTCGAAACTTTTCGCACTCTACTTATTTCTGAATCGAAAATGGTCAATCTTATAGGCGCCTGTAAGCAGAATTGAATGGGTTGATTAAATCAGTTTTACATAAAATCTTGTATCCTGACGGTTTTAATTTTTACCTCGAATAAGCATAAAGTGCTCTAGGTTAGCTATTGTGATAACGCACCATCCGTCAAACGTCCAACGTCCGTCTGTCCGTCAACAGTTTATTTAAACATCTTTCCTTCTAAGCTGCAGGGAAATTAAGCTAGTGCTTAGCAAGGAAGATCCTAGTGCGACCCTATCAAAAATGACAAAAAAATTCATAATTCCATCAAAAACGTTAGTTGTCTTGGAAACCAAAAGGGTAAAAATCAGAAAGCTTGGTCATCATATTAATTTCCTTCCTAAGCCACTGGTTCGACTGATCTGAAACTTGGCAGACTTAATAATTGAGTGTTACTCCACAAATACTTTTGAAAGAACGCAATTCCATGAAACATGCTAGTTGCTTTGGTGAACCAAGAGCTTAAAAACTAAAGAACAAAATCTTCTCTTTCTAACCCATGGACCCCAGATTGAAACTTGTCACGGGCGGGGATGATCTACGTCATATGTTTAAAGAGTTTAATTCCACCAAAAACTATAATTATCTTATAACTATACAAAAATCTGTGTGGTAACATCCCATATGATAATTTTCATGATATCACATAGTTAATTTTAGAACAATTATATAATGCGGTAATTTTTAGAAACTTGCATTTCAGTTAGAAACATCGGCGAAAACAAGACAAAAGAAGGTTATAAGATAAATACAATACGCACTTAGTGTATTGTATGAAAAAAATATCTAACTCGGTTCTGAGAACTGATAATTGTCTCGGCAGAGCCTCGACAATTATCAATTCTCCTAACCTCGTTAGATATTTTTTTCATATAATATACTATGTACGTATTATATATTTATCATGATAACCCAAAGACTGACATGGAAAAAATCAATGAACAGATATTTTACTCCTCTACCACTGGGTCGGTCTAGCTGAAACATAGAAATAGAGGATATTGAATGAGTGGTCGTGGAATACTGAATTTATTAAACGAGTCATCTATAAACAGATAAAAACGAGGCTGCGCCGAGTTTTTATCTGTTTATAGATGACGAGTTTAATGAATTCTGTATTTTATGAGCACAAATTTTATATTCTGTTTATAATATGACCCGAATTTTAGCGAAAAATCGACAAAATCCTTGCAATTCAAAGTTTCAATTTTCCGCGAAACTTATAACGCCGTTTAAAAATGACGTCACAAAACATAGATTATGACGTCATTTTTGCGGTTACAAAAATAGCGTCGCTATTCGCTCTGAGCTCATTTGCATAGTTATTTCACTATTGTAATAACACCTGTGTAATATCAAAAATATTCAACGGGGTTATTTCACTCCGGCGACGTAGGTCATATTATAAGAGATGTTTCTTTTAAAAAGTTTGTTTTAGTTATTTATGTTTATTTTTTTAAAGGTTTTGTGGATAAGTGATAAAATCTATTGAAATCTATCGTGGCCCCCTTGTTGTAAAGAATGATTTTTTTCATTTCGTAGATTATATTATATTATATTATATTATATTATATTATATTATATTATATTATATTATATTATATTATATTTTATTATATTATATTATATTATATTATATTATATTTTATTATATTATATTATATTACATAATCATTTTATTATATTATATAATGTTATATCATATTATATTATACTATATTATATCAAATTATATTTATTTTATATGAGTTTGTTTGTTTTAGATGAGCTTTCTGATTTGACGCATAATTTGTTCAAACCTCTATGAAAAAAATGAGCATGCGGCTATTTTGTGTTCACGCAGTGTAACTTGACATAAGAAGAAAAATATTCTACATATAATTTTATCAATTGAAATATACAGTTGTATCTTTGTGTTACAGGAAACATTACACGAGGTAACGCGCCTGGGTCAATTTTTAGAAATAGAAAACAAAGACGGTCTTTTTGAAGCAATTTCAGAAAAGGTACAGTTCAAGACAATGGCAAGAGATAAGGTAGCTGCATATACACCCGAGGAAAGGACAATGCTGTTTAACGGAGACTTCACCATGTATAGAAAAGGTATATATCTGATCTGACATAAGATTTTGTTTGAGACAAGTTGATCTTAACCGAGTCTAAAATTGAAATGATATTAAGGTAGTGGAACCGTAATAGTTCTGTTACATTTTGGAACTCTTTATCTATTACAATGTTGACCCAGATTTCCTAATGCAAATCATTAGTTAACCTCGGTCAACACTGTTAAAGTTTATTACTTCCGAAATGTTGCGGATCTATTACAGGCCCACTTTATTAAGCGAGTATTGTTTGAGAAAAAAAAAAAGAATTTGATTTTAAATGAGTCTAAAATCGAAATGTAATTTTTCTTTTCTAGACGAGTTTAAGATCAGTTTGCCTCAAACACTATCGCCTTACAGTTTCTTTTTCTCACAAAGATACAAGTGTTGCACTTATTCGAGCAGATTGTCAGGTTATACAATATAAATTTTGAATTTCAAGTGAAATAGTGGCTGATTATTAGCTTAAAAATTAAGGCGATCGGTAAATGATGTTTTAATGACGTCATTTAGAAAGTGATCTTACATATGTGTAAGACAATGATATCTCTGCTAGCTGTTCATTATATAAAAGACAGGCTGGGGATGGGGGAGGGGGTGAGGTGCCTTGTGAGAAATTGTAATCATACCCTCTGGTATTTAGTAGAAAGATATGTATTTTGATTATCTAATAATTTCTTTTGTTGTTGTTTTCAGTGTTTCTTTTAAATGAAATCATATAAAAAGAAACATTAATTCTGGTTTAAGTTAAAAAAAAAAAAGAAAAACCTGGGTCGTGACACTTTGACAGACGCATCAAATCAATATTGTGTTTAAGGTTCAATTAAGACTTTACAAAAGATGAAGGATTGAGATATCCCTAGTTTTGTTTAAATTTTAAGTTAATCACGGAAATTTACAACATTGGGTCAACTTGGTTGAAAACTTGACAAATTATTCAAAAACCTTTTAGACAATCTGGAGGCTACATGAGAAATACCCAGTATGATTATCTTGGTGACATCTATAAATTCTAAACTACGACAGATTTTAAAGTTAACAACACCGTGAAATTGACAATGTGAATGATTTTAGAGTAATTTTGGAATGAAATTGAATGAGAGCGAGGAGAGAGTTTTGAGTGAAATTAAAGGGAGGTAATCCAATATCACTAATTTTGTTCAGGATGAGCAAAATTAGCGATGTTTATTACCCCCCCCCTTTAATAAAATATGAATACAAATTTGATAGATAGCTTCCTACTTCTTCAAGGACCTTCAAGATGAACAAAATTAGCGATACTGATTACCTCCCTTTAATAGAATATGCATACAAATTTGATAGATAGCTTCCTACTTCTTCAAGGACCTATGAGACGCTAACAATTTGAATTATGTCAGTGAAATTGATATTTTTCTCTATTAAAATTTATTTTGAATGACGTTGTTGATCTATTTTTTTTTTCAATGGGTTTGAGCGTTTTTGAATGGTTTCAGTGAGTTTTTGGAATGAATGAATGAAACGCTGAGTGATTGATTTAGAATGCTTTTGATTGGGAAAGAATGCCAATTTTACGATGAAATTAACTGTTCTTTGAAAAGCCTTCAATGTATTCAAGAACCATTCAGACGCTTTCAATTTCAATGAAGTCAGTGAAATCGCGATTTTTTTCTAGCTACATTTTTTAGCTCACCTGAGCACGAAGTGCTCAAGGTGAGCTTTTGGGGTTACTTGATGTCCGTCGTCCGTCGTCCGTCGTGCGTCGTGCGTCGTGCGTCGTCAACATTTACCTTGTGGACACTCTAGAGGCCATATTTTTAGCCCAATCAACCTGAAAATTGGTCAGAATGATTATCTTGATGAAATCTCGGACAAGTTCGAAATTGGGTCAAGTGGGGTCAAAAACTAGGTCACAGGGTCAAATCTTAGAAAAACCTTGTGGACACTCTAGAGGCCATATTTTTAGCCCAATCAAGCTGAATATTGGTCAGAATGATAATCTTGATGAAATCTTGGACAAGTTCGAAATTGGGTCAAGTGGGGTCAAAAACTAGGTCACGGGGTCAAATCTTAGAAAAATCTTGTGGACACTCTAGAGGCCATATTTTTAGCCCAATCAACCTGAAAATTGGTCAGAATGATTATCTTGATGAAATCTCGGACAAGTTCTAAATTGGGTCAAGTGGGGTCAAAAACTAGGTCACGGGGTCAAATCATAGAAAAACCTTGTGGACACTCTAGAGGCCATATTTTTAGCCCAATCAACCTGAAAATTGGTCAGAATGATTATCTTGATGAAATCTCGTAGAAGTTTGAAATTGAGTCAAGTGGGGTCAAAAACTAGGTCACGGGATCAAATCTTAGAAAAACCTTGTGGACACTCCAGAGGCCATATTTTTAGACCAATCAACCTGAAAATTGGTCAGAATGATTATCTTGATGAAATCTAGGACAAGTTCGAAATTGGGTCAAGTGGGGTCAAAAACAAGGTCACGGGGTCAAATCTAGAAAAAACCTTGTGGACACTCTAGAGGCCATATTTTTAGCCCAATCAACCTGAAAATTGGTCAGAATGATTATCTTGATGAAATCTCGGACAAGTTTGAAATTGGGTCAAGTGGGGTCAAAAACTAGGTCACGGGGTCAAATCTTAGAAAAACCTTGTGGACACTCTAGAGGCCATATTTTTAGCTCAATCAACCTGAAAATTGGTCAGATTGATTATCTTGATGATATCTCGGACAAGTTCTAAATTGGGTCAAGTGGGGTCAAAAACTAGGTCACGGGGTCAAATCTTAGAAAAACCTTGTGGATACTCTAGAGGCCATATTTTTAGCTCAATCAACCTAAAAATTGGTCAGAATGATTATCTTGATGAAATCTCGGACAAGTTTGAAATTCGGTCAACTGGGGTCAAAATCTAGGTCACGGGGTCAATTCTTAGAAAAACCTTGTGGACACTCTAGAGGCCATATTTTTAGACCAATCAACCTGAAAATTGGTCAGAATGATTATCTTGATGAAATCTCAGACAAGTTCGAAATTAGGGTCAAGTGGGGTCAAAAACTAGGTCACGGGGTCAAATCATAGAAAAACCTTGTGGACACTCTAGAGGCCATATTTTTAGCCCAATCAACCTGAAAATTGGTCAGAATGATTATCTTGATGAAATCTCGGACAAGTTCGAAATTGAGTCAAGTGGGGTCAAAAACTAGGTCACGGGGTCAAATCTTAGAAAAACCTTGTGGACACTCCAGAGGCCATATTTTTAGACCAATCAACCTGAAAATTGGTCAGAATGATTATCTTGATGAAATCTAGGACAAGTTCGAAATTGGGTCAAGTGGGGTCAAAAACAAGGTCACGGGGTCAAATCTAGAAAAAACCTTGTGGACACTCTAGAGGCAATATTTTAAGCCCAATCAACCTGAAAATTGGTCAGAATGATTATCTTGATGAAATCTCGGACAAGTTCGAAATTGGGTCAAGTGGGGTCAAAAACTAGGTCACGGGGTCAAATCTTAGAAAAACCTTGTGGACACTCTAGAGGCCATATTTTTAGCTCAATCAACCTGAAAATTGGTCAGATTGATTATCTTGATGATATCTCAGACAAGTTTGAAATTGGGTCAAGTGGGGTCAAAAACTAGGTCACGGGGTCAAATCTAGAAAAAACCTTGTGGACACTCTAGAGGCCATATTTTTAGCTCAATCAACCTGAAAATTGGTCAGAATGATTATCTTGATGAAATCTCGGACAAGTTTGAAATTGGGTCAAGTGGGGTCAAAAACTAGGTCACGGGGTCAAATCTTAGAAAAACCTTGTGGACACTCTAGAGGCCATATTTTTAGCTCAATCAACCTAAAAATTGGTCAGAATGATTATCTTGATGAAATCTCGGACAAGTTTGAAATTCGGTCAACTGGGGTCAAAATCTAGGTCACGGGGTCAAATCTTAGAAAAACCTTGTTGGCACTCTAGAGGCCATTCTTTTAGACCAATCAACCTGAAAATCAGTCAGAATGATTATCTTGATGAAATCTCGGACAAGTTCGAAATTAGGGTCAAGTGGGGTCAAAAACTAGGTCACGGGGTCAAATCTTAGAAAAACCTTGTGGACACTCTAGAGGCCATATTTTTAGCCCAATCAACCTGAAAATTGGTCAGAATGATTATCTTGATGAAATCTCGGACAAGTTCGAAATTGGGTCAAGTGGGGTCAAAAACTAGGTCACGGGGTCAAATCTTAGAAAAATCTTGTGGACACTCTAGAGGCCATATTTTTAGCCCAATCAACCTGAAAATTGGTCAGAATGATTATCTTGATGATATCTCGAACAAGTTCGAAATTGGGTCAAGTGGGGTCAAAAACTAGGTCACAGCGTCAAATCTTTGAAAAACCTTGTGGACACTCTAGAGGCCATATTTTTAGACAAATGAAGCTGAAAATTGGTCAGAATGATTATCTTGATGAAATCTCGGGACAAGTTTGAAATTCATTCAACTGGGGTCAAAAACTAGGTCACGGGGTCAGATCTAGAAAAAACCTTGTGGACACTCTAGAGGCCATATTTTAAGCCCAATCAACCTGAAAATTGGTCAGAAAAATTATCTTGATGAAATCTCGGACAAGTTCCAAATTGGGTCAAGTGGGGTCAAAAACTAGGTCACGGGGTCAAATCTTAGAAAAATCTTGTGGACACTCTAGAGGCCATATTTTTAGCCCAATCAACCTGAAAATTGGTCAGAATGATTATCTTGATGATATCTCGAACAAGTTCGAAATTGGGTCAAGTGGGGTCAAAAAATAGGTCACGGGGTCAAATCTTGGAAAAACCTTGTGGACACTCTAGAGGCCATATTTTTAGACAAATGAAGCTGAAAATTGGTCAGAATGATAATCTTGATGAAATCTCGGACAAGTTTGAAATTCGGTCAACTGGGGTCAAAAACTAGGTCACGGGGTCAAATCTAGAAAAAAACTTGTGGACACTCTAGAGGCCATATTTTAAGCCCAATCAACCTGAAAATTGGTCAGAATGATTATCTTGATGAAATCTCGGACAAGTTCAAATTGGGTCAAGTGGGGTCAAAAACTAGGTCACGGGGTCAAATCTTTGAAAAACCTTGTGGACACTCTAGAGGCCATATTTAAGCCCAATCAAGCTGAAAATTGGTCAGAATGATTATCTTGATGAAATCTCGGAAAAGTTCGAAATTGGGTCAAGTGGGGTCAAAAACTAGGTCACGGGGTTAAATCTTTGAAAAATCTTGTGGACACTCTAGAGGCCATATTTTTAGCCCAATCAACCTTAAATTGATCAGAATGATTATCTTGATGATATCTCGGACAAGTTTGAAATTGGGTCAAGTGGGGTCAAAAACTAGGTCACGGGGTCAAATCTTAGAAAAACCTTGTGGACACTCTAGAGGCCATATTTTTAGCCCAATCAACCTGAAAATTGGTCAGAATGATTATATTGATGATATCTCGGACAAGTTTGAAATTGGGTCAAGTGGGGTCAAAAACTAGGTCACGGGGTCAAATCTTAGAAAACATTTTAAGATTGTTAATTCAGGTGAGCGATTAAGGGCCACTATGGCCCTCTTGTTTTAATGGTGTTGTTGATCTTGTATTTGTAGTCATTTTAAGCGTTTTTAAATGATTTGATTGAGTGTTTTGAATGAATGAATTGAGCGATGAGTGAGCGATTTAGTATGGTTTTGATTGAGATGAATGTCACTTTCACGATAATTTTTAATGTATCAAGTCGCCCTTGAAATCATATCCCAGAGGATTGTGTATTTGAAACAGAGACAGCGCCCAAGGAAATTTGAAGAAAAACCTCGAATGGTTGTCTATTGACTAGCATACACGAGTTTTAATCTGTCGCACATTTAGTAACATCGTGAATTTGACACTCATCGAAACAATTATAAATCAAATAAGCGCTCCATTCTGTGCAGTCATAAAAAATACTTCAATCATCAAACATTTTCCGAATCGCTAAAAACGACGTTCAAGTACTTTATTTATTTATTCTTTTTTTTTTTCAAATTATTCCATGGTACAGTTAATCATATCGGGAAACTGACAATTATTTCGATCAAAACCATTCAAAATGACTCACTCGGCGCTCCAGTAATTCATTCCAAAGACTCACCGCAAGCACTCCGCAATTGTTCAAAAACGCGCGGGGGGGGTTTAATTTCGGCCAATTGTACGAAACGATTTTCCCTCCCTTGAAAACCATTCAAAACGCGCACTACGCACTCATTCAATTTCATTATAAAATCATTCCATTAATATTCATTTAGTCAATTTCACGATATTGTTAAACGTGTCACTGGCTGGCGTGCATTTCGAACTATTTGGTAGGATTGTGAAAACACGATTTTTTAAGTACAGGTTTTAATTAAAAGGTGTTGATATAAAATCGCTAATTTCGTTTGTGGAACGCAATTAGCGATATTTTATTACCTTCCTTTAATTTCGTAAGAAACTCGGTAATTTCCAGCATTCAGCGTGTTATTCACTTATCAAATAATATTGTAAATCAGCCTCGCTCGTGTTTTCTCGGACGTTGCCTTTTACCTTTAAGATTATTAGATGGAGAATAATTACTTAGAACTTTCGTCAATTTATTACGTCAATTCAGCACTTAACTTCCGCTAGCACATGACGTTGTTTACGGAAATGTTTGGTTGAACCTTTTATATATAGAGGACATTGAATGAGTGGTCATTGAATACTGAATTTATTAAACGAGTCATCTTTAAACAGATAAAAACGAGGCTGCGCCAAGTTTTTATCTGTTTTAGATGACGAGCTTAATAAATTCTGTATTTTATGAACACAAATTTTATATTCTGTTTATAAATTGACCAAAATTTTAGCGAAAAATCAACAAAATTCTTGAAATTAAACGTTTCAATTTTCCGCGAAACTTATAACGCCGTTTGAAAATGTCGTCACAAAACATAGATTATGACGTCATTTTCGCGGTTACAAAATAGCGTTGCTATTCGCTCTGAGCTCATTTGCATAGTTATTCCACTAGTGTAATAGCACCCGTGTAATATCAAATATATTCAACGGGGTTATTTCACTTCGGCGACGTAGGTCATATTATAAAACGATGTATTCCGAATCCTTCCGACATCGCGCTTATTTCAAAGTTTCTCGTTGTACAACCTCAACTGTATATATTTCCGTAAATTCTCATTCTTTTGACAGGAGAGCATGGTGACTGGATGAACTGGTTTACGGTAGCACAGAATGAATACTTTGATAAAATATTCAACGAAAGAATGAAGGACGTTGGTTTCAACTTTCGTTTTCGACCAAACAGTAAAAATTGATCAAAGACATCTCTCTTTGATTATTCAACTCCATTTTGTAAGGGGTTTGTTTGGAAAAGTTGGAACTTGGATAATTTTGAAATAGGGTTATCCCCACACAAAGACAACACTTCACATATTGGACCATTCGAAACACCACTCGGCCAATCTCACGATCAACCTCGGATGCATTCGGAACACCACTCGGCCAATCTCACGATCAACCTCAATCGGGAACCTTCGGCGATTCTACGGAATAGACCTCGGGTATAATACGGGCGCAGCCATGAAAGCGCGTCATATCGCACGCGGGTTTATTTGACGTCACAAACATAACTCAGGATGACGTTGCAAAAAATAAAATCAACGTAAGGTCAGAATTGTGCATATTATAATTTGAAAACAAAACGCAGTGTTTTACTGCGTTTTGCTTTCAAATTATAACATGCCAAAATGAACTACACAGACGATCGGAAAACATTAAAGGAATATACTACTCTTCAAGCGTATTAACCAAAGTACCACCAGGAGCCGAATTACCGAAAAAATGACCAAAAATTACTACACTTACGTCCGAGGTACTTTCCAGTTTACGGAAAAGTTCGAGCGATGTTCCGAATGGATCAACCTCGGATGTACATAGACGGACTATTTTTAAAAAAATACGGGAAAATCTTGGAAAAAATTCGATGACGTCAGTTAAAATGGCGTTAGCCCTCGAAACTTTGAGTGAAAACATTCGACGTCGGCAACGCTACTCGTTTAAGTCACTGACGTGAAGCCATCGTGTCCTTATATTTTTAGATATTTAAATAACGGCTGAAAAATCTTTATTCTTGAGAATAATTCGTCATTCTCAAAAATAAATATTTTTCAGCCAATATTTACTGTAAAAATTATCAATCTAAAGATAGTGTCGGTTGTTTCCGCACTAGTTTTTCTACCAATGTTTCTGCCTAACAAAATGCACAATTTTGTTACAAACCCACCCGCCTTATGAACACCCGAGGTCTGTTGCTGTTTACAGAAATGGCCGAGTGATGTTCCGAAGGATATTGGACTTGTTCTTTTACCGTATTTTCCGTTTGTTTGTAATAGCTGGTTGAACTTTTTTACATTAACAATATCCCAGAATTATTCCGAAGGGAATAGAATACACATTTAAAAATATATTCGAATTTTTGAAATAACGAGTGTGTTTATTAAATATATTTTACCTTTGCTATTAACTTATGAAATCAAACCCCTAGAAAAGGAATTCAAGTATCAAATATCCAGGCTACATGAAGTTGACAGAATTTCTTATTTTTCGTTTTGTCTGAATACATTATAGTATTGTCTTTAATACTTTTGCTTGCTCGATTTTCCCCTATCTTATACGCGTTTCTTTGTTTTTCGTCTCAGCTATTTTTAATTTTCTTAATATTCAATTTCATCATTTTATTCGTGCAATTTGCTTTCATCCAGAATGCGCATTTTGAAGAATATAATAAGAACTGTCGTCCGGTAAATCTCGTATTTCTTTTTAAGTGGGGGCAGATTTAAATACCCTTTTCAGCAGAATTTAACCAGAAAACTCTTTGGGAAAGCGTCTAAAATTGTAACGTATCTGTCACTTTGTTTTTAATTCCGGAATGAGAAATTGAACATTAACGAAGATTTATAATTGATGTTTTATCTTACACCTTTTGGTCGTGTTTTATCAATTAATTCCGTTGCTTAGTGAATAGAAACAAAAAAATAGATTCCTTAGCCTATGAATATGTTCTATCCCTTTAAGAATTTAAATGTTCTATAACTCTAAATCCTATCTACAACATGTTTGCAACTCTGTGTAGATTTATCAATAGTATCCCTGTCACCAATTTGAACAGGGTTTCGACTGCAAGATTTTAGGCTATTGAATCACATGCCTTTGTTTTTGTCATCATAATTTAAAAAAAGTTGAGAGACGCGATCTTTAGAATATCTTTTTTTTAAAAAGTTAACATTGCCAAATTTGAAAGGCTTTGGCGATGATCCCTTCCTTTGTAATGGAAACACTAGATAACAAAACCAAAATCTATGCAGTACTGTGTCAGCCCCTAGGTTATCTTTACAACTTTCAGGCGTCTTTTTCTTTATTTCAGAGTTTTGTTAAGCGTAGTGTTGTGTTTTCAAATAAGAGAATTTTTTGCAGTACGATCTTACAAACATGTGAAAAAAATTAAATCAAGCTGTTATTCACAAACCCCATTCAGACGCTTGGCAGTTGAAATCGAATATTTATATTATTTAATTCATATTAAAAACCAACAAACATGTGTTTCAGCTATTTTTTTGTAAGTTTGAGAATATAGTAAATTTTTGATATAAGAAATGAGAAACAGTTCAAGTTGATACAATCGTAAAATAATCAGAGACAAACAGGCTGATGCATATCATGTACTAGCGCTAGGCGACATATCGAAAGTTCTTAATACATAGTTTATGTAGAACAGATTGCGGAGGCTTGCTGTGTTGGGACTTAACTCATTGCTTTGGAAAGATTATACGAAAGAGCAAATATTCTACCATACTTCCAACTTATATTTAATTTTCTTATACATTTCTGATCGGATATACATGTGCCTCATCAAATCTCTTTTCAAATACTGAAACAGTTTTATTTGCAGGATGGTCTTTTTGCAACAAGAGGTATTGGATTTTTTTTTACACTTTATTTATACGAATCGTATTATTCAACAACATACAACAACATACATTACGTTACATAGTGATTTTAGCATTTGCCGATCTAAATTACATGATAAAGATTGAGACTAATACAGTTATTCTCATCGTTAAATTGACATTCACCTCAATCAAACCCATTCTAAATCGGTCACTCAGCGCTCCATTCATTTCAAACATTCACTCAAACCATTCAAAAACGCTCAACCCCCCCATTGAAAACTAGAATTAACAACGTCATTCTAAATTAATTTTGATAAAGAAAAATAGCGACGTCACTGACATAATTCAAAATGTTAGCTTCTAGGTTCTTGAAGGTATTGGAATTGCTAATTAAAGCAGGTATTTCCTTTCTATACGCCGCCGGAGGCGGACGTATATTGGCGTCATCTTCTCTGTCTGTCCGTTCGTCCGTCCATCCGTCCGTCCGTACGTCCGTCCATTTTTCTTGTCAACGTAACTCCTCCTAAGTTTCTGGCTGGATCTTCTTGAAACTTGGTCAATGTTATCACCTCAATTGGTAGATGTGCATAAAGGAAGGATTTAATGGTTCGTTGATTTTTGCCTGCGTTATGCCCCTTAAAAACTTAGTCTCTGGTCCACTTTCTTGTCAACGCAAGTCCTCCTAAGTTTCTGGCTGGATCTTCTTGAAACTTGGTCAATATTATCACCTCAATTGGTAGATGTGCATAAAGGAAGAATTTTATTGTTCATTGATTTTTGCCTGAGTTATGCCCCTTAAAAACTTAGTCTCTGGGGCTTATTGCCTCAGTTATGCCCCCTTAAAATTTAGTCTCTGTGGCTTGTTGAAATTGCAGCCTTGTGAATGTAACTTTTCCTAAGTTTCTGGCTGGATCTAAATGAAACTTGGTGGATGTTATAACCGAAATTGGTAGATGAGCATGAAGTAAGGATTTTATGGTTCATTAATTTTACCCTAATTTATGCCCCCTTAAAACTTAGTATGTGGGGCTTATTGAAATTGCAGCCTTTTGAACGCAACTCCTTCTTACTTTTTGTCTTTATTCAAATGAAACTTGGTCAATGTCATCACCATAATTTGTAGATGTACATGGATCAAGGATTTATGGCTCATTTATTTCCCTGAATTATGCCCCCTTAAAACTTAGTGTCTGGGGCTTATTAAAATTGTAGCCATGTGAGGGCAACTCCACCTTACTTTTTTTCTTGATTTAAATGAAACTTGGTCATTATGAATTTGGTTCTGTCAAAATAAGTAGTGTCTACAATTATTTTCGTGAAACAGCAGCAAAGTGGCGGCGTATTTTGTGACTATGGCACTCTTGTTAAATAAGGTTGAACATTTTAGCATATTACTGATTATTTCAATGTTAGCATTTTAAGCTCAAGTTTAAATGTTTGGCTTCTAGCGACATATTTTTCTAAAGGACTCTATGAGAAAATATCTTTCGGCGGCCTGATTAAGAAACCTAGTAACTACATCTTAGATAAAGCTGCAATAATGATGATTTTAAAATAAAAAAAAACGATAAGCTTGTTTATGAATTGCATCATCTTAGTTTTGCTTAAACTTTTAGATATTGCTGAGCATCATCCCGGGACAGCGAAAAGTATAGAACATTGTCAGCATGCTGATGTCTGAATGCTTAGTACAAAACATCCACTTTCTTACCAAGATTCACGGAAAAAAATTTCCATGGTACATTTCTAGAAAGAATTACACGACTGAATATAAATTTCGCTTAAAATTCTTTTGTTTCCTTACCAAACTATTGATTTACGAAGGACTAAGTCGGCCAATTGACAAAAGTAGATCGGAAAATACTTATACACCACAAGATGAACAACAATATTAACTTGACAGAGTTCTTTTTCATTTAATATAAATTAATAAGACACTAAATGATTATCCTCGATGAGCTTAAGCATTCTTACTGAAAATTCAGGGTTAGGGGTGGGGGGCTCTTTTATTCGAAGATATCAAGCCCTCAAAAATGACATTTAATTTTTGAAAAATTGAAGTTTAATAAGGAAGGAAAACAGTATATATGTTTTTTGAGATACAGATAAAAACGGAAAATAACACTCAACAAATTAGATACAAAATAGGTATTAATTTTTCCACATATAACCGAGTATAATAGGAATTTTTCCTCATGAAACAGATACGTTACTACTTTTGACAGATACTAAACGATGGCAAACTACAGACATAATTCCCTTTAATAAAGAAATATCAAACAAGTTGTTGTTTTTAAAAAAACATGTCACCATGTAGATAAACTATGAAAGTAGCGATTATCAGGTAAGAAACTTTATAGACAAATTTACCTATCGTAAAGATCCGAGGTAGTTTAACAGCTCGATCTTTATCAAACTTCATAGACTTTTTTTCTGTTAAATGAGCACTCAGGATCATTAATTGGGGCGCAAATAGACTAACTCAATCGTATAGCATACAGAACAAGACTCTGTCATATTTTTATGTGTTTTATGTTGTTTCGAACTTAACATGAAAACAGAATATAACGTATCCGTCATTTGTAACGTATCAAGCGTTTTATGATTTCCATGTAACTTTCATGAATACAACTGACGATGGAATCATTGAAATTACCTTTTCTGAATTATATAGTCGTTGTCTTTCTAAACATATGCCTTGCCAGGTTAGAAATACCGTTTTCTACCACACATGCGCAGTAAAAGCCGTTATGTTTCTATTGTAAATTTTTGAAAATTCTTGATTAGCTACAAGCGCCTCCTACCATTGGCGTATAATTTATAACAGCCCATTCAGACGGATTTTTTTCGTTTACTACATACATACTTTAGTTAATTAATTATTTAGAATGCCCCTTACAAAGATTTTAAGTCCGATTTCTCTCTGTTACGATACCGTTATGTTTATGTATGGGAATCGGCTACACCATATTTGTAGTGATTTTCCGTAAACTTGAACAATTTCAAATATGTTTGATTAATGTTTCATTGCCTTATTATATTAGAAAAATAGAACGCCTCTAGAATGTTGCTTAATTAACTTAAAATGTAACAAAATAAAGAGATTTAATAGGGTATCCCCGACCGTCTACAGGCAAAAAGTGGTATTTGACACCCATATAGAGCGTTAAAACAAGAAAATTCTATTGTCATTGACTTTTATTTTCTCTTGTCCTGTAAGTTCATGTCATGGGCTTTCAAAAACTGCCAAAACCGATAACCTTTTCTAATAAATAAGATTTAAAATGTCCCGTCTGCACGATTTTTCTGGAAATGGGCCGTTATACGGAGAATGAACGATATTCGGTAGCTTCACCCAGAATTTTATGCATTTTGTCATATAGATTACAGAAAGTGGGTATCTTCTACAGTCTCTTAACGCAAAAAGGTCAGACACTATTTGCTTAAGGCAACGGTTACGTTTATCAAAATGCGATGTGAACATGAGCCATAACATAAGATAGGAACTATGACAGAATCAAATAATTCCAATGCTTCCTTTGTGGAAAAGTATCGATTTTCAAGTAGTTTTAATGTATAGAACATGGATTAAGTATCTTGTTTAGCTAGTGCTTCTCTGGAAATCGACCAATGCAATTTTAGAGTGAAAATCGCCCCTAGCTTTTTATAACTGGAGACAACGTCTAGTCTAAACGGTTTGAAAACCGTTTTTAATGTTCAAGTAGTTGGCCTCCGCTCCTAAATACCATCACTTTTATTTTTTCGGTATTTGAAAAATACATCAAATACGAAATTTATTAAAGTCTTCATCTATAACAGATAATCTCGACGCAGCCTCGTTTTCATCTGTTTATAGATAACTTGCTTAATAAATTCGGTATTCCATGACCAAGCATTCAATATCCTGTAATTTATATGTCTTACCATCATTCATAGCATCGGTATGAGTGGTGATACTCTGATCCATATACGCTTTTCTTTATTGCTTTCATATTGGCTTTTGATTTCCTTTTTTTGACATTTTAATATTTTTCATCAAATTATTATATGCTCATTTCTAATATTTTGTCGGTTTTTTTTAAATGTCACCTTGATGCCTGTGACGTCATGTAAACGCATGTGCGAGAAGATGCTGTCATGGCTGAGGCCTTATTATTTCCGATGTGTATTCCGTAGAATCAACGAATATACCCGATTGGTCTTACCCCATGTATGACGCCGTCATGGCGTAGCGGGCAGAGCGTCAGACTGTCAATCAAGAGGTCCCTGTTTCGATCCCCTATAGCTGCACTTATCCCTCCGATTTTTTTTTCTTCCACAAATGGGATTGATAATCGTACACCTATTGGAGATAGCTGCTGGAGGCCAAGAAAGGATTTAACGATAGTACTGATGAGAGAAATACCAGGAATCATTTGTTGGGTGCTCCAGTCGTCGCGATATAACTGAAAGATTGTTGAAATAGTATAACGCCATTCATTCAAACAAACAAACAAAACAGAGTTCCTTATACAAAGTAATTTAATGGAATAAGTTAGAGTTTAGATCATCGAGAATGGATGAGGGATCTTGTCAATTGCATGAAGGCAAAATACTTGGTTATGACTGTTTGCTGTTCAGCTCTTCTAGGGGACTTTACATTTTTTTTTAAAATAAATTTTTCTTTCCATGTTTTTATCCAATACTGCTTTTGGGGGTCTTTTAAAGTCGCACCGAATATAACTTTCTGCGTCCGAACGATGAACTGATAACACATCATTGCCCAAGGATTTCCTATTGGGTTCGTGTTAAGTCCATTTTAGTCCAAGTGTTGAATCCGTGGTCTAGTGGCTAGGACAGTGGTTTGGGGATTGAAAGGTCCCAGGATCGAATCCAGTCTAGACCACGGGATTTTTTCTGAGCAAAGAGTTTACTCCACGTTGCTTCTCTCCACCGAGGTTTATAAATGGGTACCTGTGAGAGTTGTAAGTCAAAGTACTGTGGCAGTCGAAGGCGCCATTTGTTAACAGCTAACCAGGGGGTTAAAGTGTGATAGTCGTGTGAATACGTATATCGTACAACATCACTATAAACCAAACTTTAACTTTGAACTGAAATTTTCACCAATATTCTACACATCATATGGGATTGGCGGTTCTTTAGCCACGTATTCAATTTGCGAAAGGGGTACTCATTCTGCACCCTGGACAATAAAAAAGTGTATATTATTAAACATTAGACTCATAGGTTCATAGCTTTTAAATTGCGTAAGAAAAGCCCTACTTGCGCACGCATGAAATAGCTAAAAATGTTATGCAGAGGGGCGAAAACGCACCCTCGATTTAGTAATTGAAGTGTGCCAAATGAATTTGATTATTTGTGACCAATGTGTTTTCTTCATACTAATGCTTAACTACACTAGATGTATTTATATAGACAAACAAATGAAAACCAAGGGGTGGTGCAAATTATTTAAAAAACATGAAAAACAGTTAGTATCATAGTAAAGAATGAGTGAAAATTAATTGGAGAATTTATTCTTCGATTAATGGAACGAATGATATAAGGCGACTAATTCCACCTATTTGACCGGATATAGCCGCGATTGGGACCCCTAAGAAACTGCCATAGATATTTTGATGAACATTTGAGGATTGAAAGAATGGCACCCGATGTAGGTCTCTATATAGCCGTTGTATTTCGGAAAAATCGATTTAAAAAGAAATTTTAGTTTTTTACCAACAAAATTCCCAGAGCTTTTGGAAAATTCGGTAAAATTCCATGACGTCACGCGTCATGACAACCGTTCCGCCATGTTTTGGACCCGCCATGTTTTTATTATTCTCGACTCGCATTGAAATCATTTCTTGGATGACAAATTCTTAAAGGTAAATGATTGTTCTTATTGAGAGGCAGAAATTTTGTGTCATTGTTTTTACGAAAAGAAAGACAGTTGATATGGGTCAAGAAATCTGAAGACGGCGAGCGAATGCGAAGTCTTCAGATTTCTTGGCCCATATCAACTGTCTTTCTTCTCGTAAAAACAGTCTGACATAGATCTACGCTTCTGGTACATTGTGAAACTGTATTTATTTGTTTGTTGTTTTTATTAGCATTTAAGAATTTTATGACACTAGGCAGGGATCGACACTAACACCAGTCCTCTGGTCCGAGACCTGTGGATTTTAGGGAGGACTGGTAGATGTTACCATGCTGCAGGTCCTTCAGACCTGTTGTAAAAGGCAGAACAAAGTATTTCAAATCTGTCTAGTTTTGAAAAATAATTGCCTTTCTAATACTAAAATTGGTATTACCTTGTGATAGCATTGTAGAGAAAGAAGAAATTGCTTGTCATAAGCAATTTCTTCTTTTCATACAATGTTTCCCTAGCAAATCATCCCTTAAATTGTTAAAAATCAAACATGATTTTCATGCAGGACCTGTTGTTATCAGACAGGACCTGTAACATTTAGGGCTAACAGGTCCTTTGGGCTGGCGACAAAAAGTAGTTAGTGTCAAACCCTGCACTAGGCAGCTTTATTACCAGGCAACCATGAATTTAAGCATTTTTTGTTATCACACATCCACAAAAGAAAAGCAGTTGGCAATTTACCCCTGGCTACCCAGAGACACCTTCAAACACAGTATATAGGAGAGAGAATTTTTAGAAACAATTTATCCTGTTTATTTTGTACACTGAAAGACTAAATTATTTTAAAAGATTGTTTTCTTCTGTAATTTCTACCTGTTTGTGAGGGGGTAATGGCGTAACAATCATTTAAATCCCACCACCAAGGTCAGCGGGTATCTACAGCAATGAAATTAAAGAAAAGGGCCGTAGAGGCAGCAGCCTTACAGTGGCTTCGACAAACAGGTAACAGGTATGATATATGCATATTGTCCCACCACCATATGCAAACCGGTAACCTTTCTTATTTTTAACCCAATCTAGATTTCAAAATGTGCACGAGAAAGAGACAATGGATTCTAACCACTAAGCAGCTACCCATTTTCAGCTAAGTGGACTGAGGCATTGTCCATTAAGTTTCTTGCCCAAGGAATTACCTCGCCTTCACCAGGACTCGCCCCCCTGACTTTTGAGCCAGGAGACAGTGCTCTAACCACTGAGCTAACGAGGCAATTTTTTTTTTGATAATTATTTTACTTTTCGTAAATTCTTTTTATTTGCATGGGGGTTCGGGGGCAGCGCCCCCGACATGGATAAATAAGTTTTAATCACTGAAATTAACAATTTCAAAAGTGTACCAATAATAATAAATTACTGTTGTGTGTGTTAGAAAACTTTGTTTTTATAATTTTTTCACTGGTTTGTCTAAAATATGTAAGGGATAAAAATTTAACTTTTTGAAAATTATTTTTATTTGGAAGGGGGTTCGGGGGCAGTGCCCCCGACATGAATTTATAATGGATTTGTTATTTTTAACCAAAAATATTTCAGAAGTGTACCAATAATAATGAATTACTATTGTGTGTGTATGAAAAATTTGATTTTATCATTTTTACATTGGTTTGTAAAAAATATTTCAGTGTAAATGGAATTTAGAATAGAAGATGTAAACCTGAACAGCTAAATTAACCCTTGAATACAGAAATACATAAGATATTTTGCAATTGAGGAATGATACAGATTTTTAGCAAGAATATCCTCATTAGGCTGATTTTTTCCCCAAAAGAGTATTGATAAATGGGCTTTTTTGTCCTTATTTAATCATCATTATAATAATGTAAATATGAAATAATCATGTTCCCAACTGATTAAGCATGCAATTATACAAAAATACATTGATTACCTTGCTCACCAAACTTGACAGTAAATTGTCAGCTTTGAAAATGCAAGTGTACGGTATTTCACCTATTAGATGCTCCCTCTCTTATAAACACACCCCATAGAATATGATTTCCAGTCAATTGACTATCCGACCGACACCAAACCCTCCGTTGTGGAAAAATTCAGTCTCAAAGTTAATTTCATTATCTAGAGCTACTCCTTGACTTGGTGTTCAAACGATTGTGGTTTAACTTTTTTCCATTCCTATTTTGATTAGAGTGATTCCATGATTTAAGTCAAACTTCTGAAACTTGCACATGCAAAATCTCACATTTTTTTTTTGTCTATATTTTATTCAACCAAGTTTACATTATCATATTATTTCAGATGTCTATATCTATATTTTACAATATGTCACTTGTTTTATTTGGTATATATACTTCAACCGCGATATTGTGACCTTAGGAAAAAGATGGATCTAAGATCAAAGTAATAATGTTGTTTTTTTATCTTAAATAGAAAGTCCCCTAAAGTGATTGAAAGATGTTATTGTTTAGAATAACCGATATTTCGAAAGCGTTAATTTGGCGCATTCTTTTAGAATGTCATAGTCCCGATTTGGTAATTTATTTTATTGTTTGTATTTTGTAAGCAAGTGACATATTATATTTGACAAGTTATATATAAATTTAATATCATATAGACAAACAGTTCATATTTGATAACCCATGTACATTTTTTTTTAAAAGTTGATTGAAAGATGAAAGAATACACTAATTAAACCGTTTAGTAAAGCGGAAATGTCAATTTAAACGATTCTTTTTGTGTATATATTTTGGATTACTTGGTGTATTAAATCTTAGTCACTGGGGCTTATTGAAATTGTAGCATTGAAATTGCAGCATTATGAATGCAAATCCTCCTAAGTTTCTGGCTGAATCTTAGTGGATGTTATACCCTAAATTGTTAGATGTGCATGAAGTTAGGATTATTTGGTTCATCAATTTTTCCCTGAAAAATGCCAACTTAAAACTTAGTATCTGGGGCTCCTCCTAACTAAATGAAACTTGGGCAATGTCATCACTATAATTTGTAGATGTACAAGGATCAAGGATTTCATTGTTTTTTGCAAGAGTTATGCCCCTTGACACTTAGACTCTTGGTTTTTGAGTGGATATTTATAAATCTCTCCAATTATTTTAGTGAAACAGCAGTAAAGTGGTGGTGTATATTGTGACTGTTGCACTCTTGTTGATATCATGTTGCAAATAGATTGTGACTGTACTGAAATCACTTATACTGGGAAATAGCCCTGGTAGGACAAAGCACTGGTAGGGATATCAGTCAGCTTTGCGACAGTTCAAGTTTCATATGACTATGAAATAAGAAAGTTATTTTTATAAGTTAATGACTTCAATAGACAAAACAAATAGATATCTTTTATGGAACTAAATAGTGTGTAAACATGTGAAATGGGAGTGAGCTGAAAATTACCTTCATAATGATTTGAATGGAAAAATCAGCAAACCAAATAGCTTTTCAAATATTAAAAAAAAATGTTTAAATCTTTTATTTCTTGTAAGGCATGGTTTTAGTTATAGTTGGACATACGTGTATACCAGTATATAAAGCAAAGAGCAAAGGGCCATGATTGAGTACATGGTATGCAGACTGATCAGGATCAATATTTCATTGGTAAGGTGGATGTTCTGAAAGATTAAATAAGTTATTTTTCAGCTCACCTGAGTAAAAGTGCTCAAGGTGAGCTATTCACGGTGATCGATCAACATCCGTCTGTCGATCCATCTGTCCGATTGTCTGTCCGTCTACAATTTCAAAATTCTTCTCCTCCAAAACTATCCATCAGATTTCACCCAAACTTCCACATTAAAAGGACTTTCAAAATACTTCACAGAATTGGAATCCATGAACAACTCTGGTTGCCATGGAAACAGAGTAAAAAAAAACCTTAAAAAATCATCTTCTCCCAATCCCTGGGGCTAGAGCTTTCATATTTGGTATTGAGCTTTATTCAATGCTTGTCTACCAAAAAACTTGAAATTATTATTTTTTCTTAAAAAAAGCTACCCTTTGTTGTAGGATCCTGGATTTTACATTGAAAAAAAAGCACAAAAATGTATATGTGACCCGTCACACAAAAAAGGAGCATCTGGGAATTCTGTAAAATGAATTAATGAAAAAAGATTTGATCCATAATAAGTCAACCAGAAGTCGCATTTCAAAAATTTATCACTGGAAGGTAGATTGAACATTCTAGATTCAGAAAAAAAGCACCTTGCAAAAAGTTTCGACACTTGTCAGTCTGTGCAATCCGCGCAGTCTGACAATAGTCGACACTTTATGCACTATCCAGATGGTCCCTTTTCGTGTGACGGGTCACATACATGAAAATCTTCTTCTCAGAGTCCAGAAGTGTAATCAAAGTGCTGTAAGCACTGTTATTGTGCAGAACTGAATAATGACTGAACCATTTATTGTTGATTTAGGAATTGAAATATATCTAGTTTTGAAAAAAAACCTCTTAAACTTAAGTTATTGTTATAGATATAGACAAACCATTCAAACCACATCAAAAG
This sequence comes from Fragum whitleyi, assembly GCA_948146395.1. Lineage (NCBI taxonomy): Eukaryota > Metazoa > Mollusca > Bivalvia > Cardiida > Cardiidae > Fragum > Fragum whitleyi. Next base: position 5,215,460 of record OX411554.1, read on the forward strand.
GGACCTTAGAATATGTGAAACATTCATTGGACAAAGATTATGGATGTCGACAAAATTTATTCAACTTGTAACTGCCAAATATAAGCATTGGCATTTGCTTCAAGTTCATACATAGTTTTAGATTTGAATATAGTTATACAGACAAATGCACATCTCCATTCTTTTGCTGCAGAAATGTGAAAATAACAAGTGTCCTGACAGCTAATAAGCTACTTGTTACAGATGTAAGGCATTCTGTATTGTGACTCTTTGGATAATTTAGACAATGATTCCTGGTGTCACATATTTAGCTCTATTGACCGAAGGTCAGAAGAGCTATATCGACAATGGTTTTTCCTTTCCACATCTGTCTGTCTGGCTGTCTGTCCATCTGTCCCTTAACTTTTGCTTGTTAACACTCTAGAGTCAACAGTTTTAGTCTGATTGTCTTCATACTTGATCAGAATGATTAGACCATCACAAGGGTGGTTTCTTTCTACAATGGATTAGATACCCCAAAAGTCATGAGAAGAGGAGCCTAATTTACCCTTGTCATGCTGAATAAATTTTGGCTAAAAAATTTCATCAAAATCAAAGGGCAAAAAGCACTGAAAGTTCCAACTATAGGTCAATTTTTATTTGAAAAATTAAATCTATTCACAATTCTGGTTTGAAAGTCAGAAACAGGTTGTGTAAACTGGCATCAGACTGCACATATGTGCAGGCTGATGTTTGTCTATAGCTCCTGCCTAAACAGGTTTATTCCAGGTTCAGCATGACAAGGGTTAAGTTTTAATTAGAAAATCCTCGCTGATGCTCACAAAGATGGGTCTTTTTGAAAATGGGCTTGATCCCGGTCACAGGAAAAGGGGCAAAATGAAAATATTTGAAAAATTGTATTGGGAAATCCTCATTAACTCTCTATGGTCAACAACTTTTATAGGACTGTCTTAAAACTCGATCAGAATGATTGGACCATCACAAGAATGTTCCTTTCAGAAATGGGTTAGATTTGTCAAGAGTCATGGGAAAAGGAGCCTAATTATAATTTAATTAGACAATCCTTGTTAACGCTCTAAAGTCGGCAGTTTTCACCCAATTGACTTCAAAACTTGCTCAGAATGATTGTACTATCACAAGGATGCTTCCTTAAAATAATTTGGCTCAATCTGTCAAGCTTCTTGGGAAAAGGGGCCAAATGAACATAATTGAAAAATTTAATTAGAAAATTGACGTTAACACTCTTAAGTCCAAAGTTTTTATCAGATTGTCTTCAAACTTGCTCAGAATGATAGTACCTTTATCATGATGCTTCCCTTCAATTAACCTGAATCAAGCATCACAGGAAAAGGTGCCAAATAAAAATATAATTAGAAAATCTTTAATGCTCTGAAGTCCACAGTCTTCAGTGCTCTCAATAAGGGCCAATTTCATGAATTTTTGTAATTCCATGTTGGAATTTTAGGATTTTTTTTTTGACGACTTAAGGAATTTTTACACACCCCCCCCATCTTCACCTTCAATTTCCTGCACATTTTGTAAATGCTTGTTTCCTGGCTTAATTAAGTTTCATTTTTGCTCCCAAAGTCCATCCGTCTGAGTAGATCTTTAAAAGTAAAGGACTTCCAAGTGTTAAAACTCCTAGCTGGAGTTACGAACTGGTTGCAAAATGACTTAAAATTATTAACATTAAATAAATTATGAAAACTAATTTGAGACACTGTAGAGTTTAGATTTTGAAAGGTCGATTAAGGTATTTTACGCGGTGAGGCTAGTAAATGCAGCTTACTCAAATCTTAGTTATGATGTTTTTGGTATCCGGCGCTAATACGGAAATTGAGCCCACAGAAATGAATGCAGCTTCATTTTTCTCGCCTAGTCGTTCCAAGGATGCCAAACGTTCTAGGTAGTGTGTAAATAAATGTACTTGCAATTTATTGTATCCTAACTTAATTAATCTTATGCAGAATTATCTGAAAAATTGAAGACAAGAAAACTGTCATATCAAATCTCTCGTAGAAATTTTGTTGCAGACAATGTAAATGAAGTCATCGGGATTTCCCCTTCTCGGAAGATGCCTTTTTAATAAACGAGAACAGCCGATTAACTTTGGGAATATTTTCTGGTAGCGTTTTTTTTTTCTTTGATTTACAAATAGATCTCTTCTTATTATTATTATTATTTTTTTTCTTCAAATTTATATCGGTCAGAGATGTATGAATTACATTTGATCGCCCGATTCAAATTTCTTTTGTTTCAGTATCAAAGGAGATCTTCCCTCGTGATCTGCTTCTGACAAAGAAAGGTAACGACGGAGGCGGCAATGTCAAGGCTTTGCTAACCCGTCAAAATTACGTTATCATAGACTGGTTGATATAGCAAGTCTATGACCCTGCGTGTTACACATGACTTGTTTTGGCCAGCTATATGTGTATTCTCTGGTTGAATATTGACTTTTTGCTTGTGTAAACTTTTAATCCTTTATTAGGTAAATTCGTAAAATATCCGGGGTCAAATACAGGACGTTTTTCTTAATTCTTGGTTGTTGTTTTTACGCCCGAGTCTGAAATTCTGCTCCGTCATGATAAAAGTGGCCTTTATGTATATTCTTCATAAACATACCTCCCATTTATACATGAAAATATTGAGAATTTCGTTTATAATACTACATAATCTGATTAAGTGCATATTGATGTTGTCTAGTGATTTAATACTGCGTCATAGGAAAAGGGGCCTTAGTGTAAACTTCCTTTTAAACTAATCCCTCTTTTAAGCTCACCTGAGCATGAAGGGCTAACAGTGAGCTATTGTGGTTAGGTGAATGTCCATCGTCCACCAAGCGACGTCCTTCATAAACATTTGCCTTGTATGCACTCAAGAGGCCACACTTTTTGCCCAATCAACCTGAAATTTGGTCAGAACGATTGTCTTGATGAAATCTCGGTTGAGTACAAAATTGGGTCAACTTGGGTCAAAAACTAGGTCATAGGTTCAAAACTTAGAAAAACCTTGTATGCACTCTAGAGGTCACATTTTTTGCCCGGTCAACCTGAAATTTGGTCAGAATGATTGCCTTGATGAAATCTTGGATGAGTTTGAAATTGGGTCAACTGGGGTCGAAAAATAGGTTATGGGGCCAAATCTTAGAAAAACCTTGTATTCACTCTAGAGGCCACTTTTTTTGCCCAATCAACCTGAATTTTGGTCAGAAGGGTTGTCTTGATTAAATCTTGGGCAAGTTAGAAATTTGGTCAGCTGGGGTCAAAAACTAGGTCTCGGGGTCAAAATCTAAGAAAAACCTTGTATGCACTCTAGAGGTCACATTTTTTGCCCCAATCTACATGAAATTTGGTCAGAATGACTATATTGCTGCAATTTTTGATGAGCTTGAAATTGCTTCATTTGGGTTCAAAAACTAGGTCACAGGGTCAAATCTTAGAAAAACCTTGTATGCTCTCTAGAGGCCACATTTTTTGCCCAATTAACCTGAAATTTGGTCGGAATGATTGTCTTGATAAAATCTCGGATGAGTTTTAAATTGGGTCAACTGGGGTCAAAAACTAGGTCACATGGTCAAATCTAAGAAAAACCATGTATGCAGTCTAGAGGCTATATTTTTTGCCCAATCAACCTGAAATTTTGTCAGAATGATTGAATTGCTGCAATTTTTGAAGAGATTGAAATTGGGTCAACTGGGGGAAAAATCTAGGTCACAGTGTTTAATCATAGAAAATCCTTGTAAGTCAACCTGAAAAATGTAATAAAAAGTATTCTCAAGTTGTATAGAAGCAACCGCATTGTTAATCTAAGTCATTCATCATTCTATTTCTAATATGGGACTTCTTTTGAAAATTTTAGACAGTTCATTCTGGTGAGCGATTAAGGGCCACTATGGTCCTCTTGTTTTACTTGATAAATTCATATGAAACTTTCACAGAACATTCTTTTTCCAGTGACTACAATGTATTTGTATTAGTAGCGGTCTACTTATATGCGGCTTCATTATAAAAGGACCCTTTATGTGTATAATTTGCAGTGGTTCTGAAATAAGCTGCCCGAGTTGTCCGAGTTGCCCATTAAACTGCACGGACAAGCAGATTTTCCTTGCTTAGTTGTCCGTGGACAAGTGAAAAGTCTCAAGAAAATATTGTAATATTTTCTTATAGTAAAAGTTAGCAGTTTTCTAAAAGATAAATGCCATAATACTTATGTTAACAGTTAGTGATACTATTTTATGGATGCTTCTTATAGCAAAACCAAAGTATCTTCAATGTCAGAAAAAAATAAGACTATTTTTTTGGGAAAAAAATGTTAAGATAAAGAACAGACAAATGGGCGTTTGATACGGACACATATTGTGATTGTGGCTTGTCCGTGGACAAGTTGACTTTCAAAATATTTCAGAACCCCTGATTTGGTAACACAACTCATACATTTGTACATGGTAGTTAATGAAATGTTCACTTGGTATTTAACATTCGGTGACCAAGTGAATATTAATGTAATTTGATGATTTGATACTACATCATAGAAAAGGAGGCCTTAATGTACACCTCTTCAAACAAAACTCCTCTTTTATAAATGGAAACATTCCTTTGAAACTTTTACAGAATATTTCATTTCTAATGACTAGGTGCATTAGGCTTATTTAGTTGCAAGCCATGTTATGATAAAAGGGCCTTTATGCTTATTTATTGTGAACACAACTCCTTCATTTATACATGGAAGAAAATGGAAAATTGTCTTAGTGTTCTATATCATGTGACCATGTGCATATTGATGTGGTGTAGTTATTTCATTCTGTGTCATAGAAAAGAGAACCTTAATATAAACTTCTTTGTGACAAAACTCCTCTTTTATCAATGGATACATTCATTGAAACTTTCACTGAATATTCCTACTCAGTGACTATATGCATTTGTGGACTTTAAGTTTCATGCTGCGTCATGAGAAAAGGATCTTTAATGTATAATTAAACATAACTCCTTCATTTTTACACAAATTTTCATTAAAACTTAACAGAACATTTCTCATCATGTGACCATGGCCAAATTTATTTTGCCTCATGTCAATATGCCACATCACAAAAAAAGGGGCCTTAATGTTAACTTCCTTGTTAACACGACTTGTTGTGTTTATATCTATACATTTGTTTAATAGAATGTCCCTTATCAAGTGACTATGTGCATTTCTCAGAGGTATGGTGATAGTATGCAGTGTCATGGGAAAAGGGGTTTTATGTCATATTTATTATTTATCGTTTACACAACTTCTTCATTTATGCATGGTTTGTCATGATACTTGAACAAAATATTTCTCAAGAGACCATGGCGAACAGTTTGCCATTTGGTGCAATTTGGCAGCATCTTGAGAATAGGGGCCTTAAGGTAATTTTCCTTATCAACACTACTCCTCCTTCATTTGTGGATATATTTTCATTAAACTTTTTATTGGTTATATCTTGAATAGGACTATCAAGATGTAGACTTTTCAAAGAGTTAAAAAAGTGGTCTCAGGTCCTCATGGGCCTCTTGTTTAATTCATGGAGGAACAATACTAAAAATTATCACGCTAAATGACTTTTTTATCAATCTGATTTTGAATATTTATAAGGGTGTGGTTTCATATATCTCCTTGGATACTCTGTCATGTTGGAATTCTCATTGTGTTTTTTAATATTTCAAATTCAGGGTCTTATGGCCTCATTAATCAAAATCATGTATGAAGGTTCGATTCCTTCCCCAGACTGTATAAATTGCTGGTGCACAAAGGGACAAATTGTCTGGAGGTCCCACATGATTTTGATATGAAAATATGATCATATGATTCTAGAAGAGACCAAATAAAACTGTGTTAGATCAAAGCACTGAAAGTACTCAAGGTGGACGTTTCTTGATAAAATGGAAAAAAATTATATAAATATCATATTGCAAAACTTTAAGATACAAGTCAAGCAAAGTTTCAACCTAAATGCATTTCCTTTTCAAGTTTGTTCAGAAATTTTCAATTACAGGTTGAACAGAATGGACGGATACTTTACGGGAATTAAACTTAACTAAATACTTGAAATTTGATCTTTAGTCCAGTACTGTCTGTGACAAGCAGCAGTTTGAGCGAGCTATGTTGTCCGCAGACAACTCTTGTAAACTTCCAAACAAGACGAGATCTGTCAAACACTTATAGGAAATTTTACAGATGGAATATATATATTGTTTCAAGAACACATCTTGTTTATTATATGCTACCTAATGTCAACGTATTTTGGTATCACCTCCAGCTGTCTGTCGATTCATCTCCCTACCTCAATATATCAACTTTGATTTGTCTTTAAACAAAACATTTATCATGATTATTTTCACTCATTCTTTCCCGCGAAACCCTTCAGGTGTCGCCATACTTGTAAAATCAAGACTTAAATTGAGAATCGCTCAGTTTGCGCTCCATTCATTAATTCAAAACAATTTCTCAGACCATTTTTAAATCGATTAAATTATTCCACGAATTTTTATGGCTGGTTCGGATTTCAAAGCGTACATTTGGTCCGTAAAAACACAAAAAGGAAACATTACGTATATTGTAATAAAGTGGGGGTAAATATACCAATAATATCGTCCAATATGGACGGAAATGACGATATTGTATTACCTTCGTTGATATTCACTCAAACCTTACTCATCTCACTTATATCATTTCTTTTCAAAATCATTCACCTAGTTACTTTCACGATGTTACTACCTGTATATGTTACATTTATCAACATTGTGAAATTGACAAGGTAAATGATATTGGAATGATTTTGGAATGAAATTGATTGAGTGTGTGGAGCGAGTTATGAATGAAATTGAATAGAGGTAATCCATTATCGCAAATTTTGTTCAGGTTGAACAAAATTAGCGATATCGATTACCTCCCTTTAATAAAAAATGCATACAAGTTCTATACAAAGCTTCCTCTTTCTTCATGAACATATGAGGCTCTACCAATTTGAATTATGTCAGTGAAATCGCGATTTTTCTCTATCAACATTTATTTTGCACGACATTGTTGATTCTATACTTTTCAATGGGTTTGGGCGTTTTTGAATTGTTTGAGTGAGTGTTTGGAATGAATGATTGGAGCGCTGTGTGAGCGATTTAAAATGGTTTTGTTTGAAGTGACTGTCAATTTCACGATGTTACTAACTCTACATCTTGATGCGCATCAGTGTTCAGCGATGTGAGTTATTAGATCGTGTGGATGCAAATACGTGAAGTACTTACGTAAAAGTGAAATCAAGTATACGTTGATAGTAAGTAGAACAAATTTTCTATAACTAGTGGAGGCCTAAAAGAGCTCCACTTGATTTAATGCCTGTCTGATTTATAACAATTCAGCATTTAGGGCGTCGTTCGCACGTCCGTTTTTAGATTTCCCGCCATTAAAAATGTGTTTGCGTTTGTTTGATTGTTATACAAATATGAATGTTTTTGATACAAGTGCAAGTTGAAAAAAATATGAAGAAATGAATTATTTTTGAATGAGTTTGAAATGAAATCGAATGAGCGTGTGGAGCGAGTTTTGAGTTACTTTTATGGGAGGTAATCCAATATCGCCAATTTTGTTCAGGATGAACAAAATTAGCGATATTAATAACCTCCCTTTAATAAAATATGCATATAAGTTCTATAAATTGCTTCCTATTTCTTCAAGAACCTATTAGATGCATACAATTTGAATTATGTCAGTGAAATTACGATTTTTCTCTATCAAAATTTATTTTGAATGAAGTTGTTGACTCTATATTTTTCAATGGGATTGATCGTTTTTGAATGATTTGAGTGAGTGTTTGGAATGAATGAATGGAGCGCTGATTGAGCGATTTAGAATGGTTTTGATTGAGGCGAATGTCAATTTCACGGTGTAACTAACTGTACCTCATCATGCTAAACCAAATTATCAAAAAAATTATTATTTTCGATATTGAAAAATATGTTGAAATTTGAAGGACTTTTTGCGAATTTCCTCCTTTTTATCTGTCAGATTAGTCCAAATATGTTAAAAGTTAAGACTGTGACCCAAACTTTTTTTTAAATGAAAATTTTCTTCATTATGTCGCAGAGTTTTATTGAGAGTATTAGGAAATTACAAAATAGAAATATATATCCATTTTATTATAAAACATATATAAGTAGCTCTCAATATTGAATGTAAATGCTTCCATTTAGAACCGATTATAGATGTTATATTTCATCTTCCTTTATTAAGCCACAATTTCTAGTGAATAATTTAGTGGAATGGGTTGTTGCAATCTGACAATCTGCAATATTTCTGATTTAAGTTTTAATGTGCAGTTTTTGGATAAAAATTTCACCTTTTGGTCAACTAGAATAGAAATGTTTCATAATTAAGGCGGGTATAGGGAAAATTTTATATATATCTTTGTTATTTGAAAAGGGAAATGTCCTGAAAATCATCGCATTTTGAGAAAATGTAAAATAGTCAATGAAGGGACAATCCCGTGTGATGCTCTATCATCTGTTTTATCATTGTACACCAAGCCAATCTAAGCTTCATAAATATGTATTGTGCATAATGTCCATGAAGTTAGCAGAATTGCACATATGTGAAATAAATGGACACTAGGTAGATAATTCTTTCAGAACAAATAAGCCATTTTTGTCTACACAGATGTATGGTTGTAGTGTCCAGGTGTTAGTAGTCCAATAGCACCATACTAAACATTCAATGATTATTTACATGTACTTTTCTCTATAATTCAGTATGTAATTTAGTTGACGTATGGCATTATAATATCAGAACTCACAAAAAACACACGTACTTTCACTTTGACAGTCACAATCAAAGGTGAATTCAACCATAAAACCTATAAGAGTATGTCCCTATGGAGTTTGGTTTAATTCTGCCCATCAGTTTCAGAGAAGATGTTTAACGAGAAAATTTAATTGACTGGCGGACGGACGGATACACGACAAGCACTAGGTCATGGCAATACCCCGCTGGACTACCCCAAATGGAGCTAAAATCATGCTCCCACTTCTAAGTGGTAATTTAGTTTTAGCGTAAGTATAGTATACTAACACAATATTAAGACCATTTGTTTACAACGTTAAACAATCTCTTTATTTACATGTCAAAATGCAGAAAAAGCGCACGAAATTATTGAAGCGCGCGGTTTATTAATATTTTGCTAATATAAATGTATTCAAAATTTCCACAAGTTTTATAGACATATAAAATATATTTATTCATATCTTCAAATGTAACGCCTTATTAATTATGTGTTTGTTGAAAAAGTATCGTTATAGATTGCAACTCGAAGAACCTCGTTCCTCCTGTCCTGTCCCAGTAAGTCACATTGAGACAAAGACATTCGCCTTGATCAAAATAGTTCTAGATCGCTCATTCAGCGCTCCATTTAGGCATTCAAACCACCTTTTCAAACCGTTAAAAACGCTCAAAAGTCGTTCAAATACTCAAAATCTTTAAAACTAGACTTTATTCAAATCGATATAGACCTTTCCAAAATGTTATTGAATGCGTTTGTTTTGAAGCGTCTGATTGGTCCGCGAAGATCCATAAACACAAAAGACCGTTAACTTTGATAAAGAGGGGTGACAAAACACCGAGAATTAGGTGCAATTCGGACTACATTAGCGATATGTATTATCTCCATTGCATTTCAATTGAAATTCACTCATCGAACTCATCAATTTCTTTCAAAAATCATTCCAATATTATCCACCTTGTTAATTTCACGATGTTTTATTGTATTTTATTTAATGTTTGCTGACGACATTGCTAACTGTGCAGAAACTACCCTTAAATTACAACAACAGTTAAATGTTATAGATATTTTCTGTCAAAATACAGGAATGGAGGTCAATTTAGAAAAAACTGAAATTATCGTTTTCAGAAATGGAGGTCCTTTGAGAAGCTATGAACATTGGGTTTACCGTAACCAACATATAAAAGTAGTACCTGTTTATAAATACATGGGTGTACATTTCACTTCAAATCTGTCATGGTCTTCAACCCATGAAAAACTCTGTATTCAAGCCAGAAAATCTATTTTATCAATACGACAATTTGAAAATTTGTTTGGAATCTTCCCAATTAAAGAATATTTTAAATTATTTGACTCGATTGTACAACCGATATTATGCTGTTCGTCACAAATTTGGGGTTATTGTTATGTAGAGGCTTTAGAAAAAGTACACAACGACTTTTGTAAAAAATACTTAGGTCTTACCAGAGCAACAAATAATGTAATTGCACTTGGAGAATGTGGACGGTTACCACTATGTATAACGTACATGACTAATCTCATTAGATACTGGTGTAAGCTTTTAAATATGCAAAATTACAGATACCCTAAGCAATGTTATTTATTGCTTAAACGTCACGATGATTCCGGAAGGGAAAACTGGGCAACTAAGGTCAAAGAAATTCTATTTTCAAATGGGTTTGGAATCGTGTTGATAAATCAAGAAGTGGGAAATAATTTATATTTTATTAAGACATTTAAGCAACGACTTATTGATTGTTACACTCAAAACTGGCATCACGAAATCGATTCATCAAGTAGATGCCGTCATTATAAACACTTTAAATCACTTCTCAATGTTGAGAGATATTTAACATTTGACATACCTTTTAAATTTAAGAAAGCTCTAACCATAAATTGAGAATTGAAACAGGTACACATGACAAAATCCCAGTAGATCAACGTTTTTGTATTTATTGTTTAAATTTTTATGGAGAAATGTTAATTGATTGTGAATACCACGCTTTTTTCACTGTAAAAGATTAGAAGATGTTCGGAAAACATATCTCTTCAATTGGTATAGAAATGGAACATCTTAACATGATTTCTATAATCTTATTAGCTCTACAGAGTATAACACCATCAGAAAATTATGTATCTACACATACCATGTACTTTATAATGACGTCATAACTATATAAAGGGACCAATATTTGTAATTTGTTATGCTGTATGTATTTTGGGCCGGAGGCCTATATTATGAATAAAATAGTTGTAGTAGTTGTAGTAGTCATGATAGTATAGAGTCAGAATAATTTACTAGTTTTCAATTCAAACCAGATTTTGATGACTTCTTTAAAGTGATTGCAAATGGGATTTCATGCCACTTTTAACATTCTACCAAGCTTATCTCGGCGGCTGCAGCACCTCATTATGGATTCCTTGTATTTCTCATACTAACACAATTTATTCCCTTCCTAGCCTCCAACTCCTATCCCACATTGGTCTATGATCATTTACCCATTTTTTGGAGACAAATTGTCGAAAATGATTAGCGCCGCCCTCGGAGATCGAACCCGGGACTTTAGAATAGACAGTCCGACGCGCTTCAAACTTCGCTATGATGGCGATGGAAGTAAGTGCACAGCTGATATATATATTGTCTATGTTAAGGTAGTGGACCAATAATAGGTCCGCAAAGTATCGGAAGTAATGAACTTTTACAGTGAATACCGAGGTTTCCTAATGATTTTCATTAGGAAACCTCATTATACATTGTGAAAGATCACGAAATCCGAAATGTCCGATACCTTAATATAACCAGGTATTATAGACGCTATATTCTTCCAAAAGAGAATCCACTTTCTGCACGATGTCTTTGATACAAGTTAAAGACGGTGGCGGACATACGATGGAGTTAGTAAATATAAACGGATACTACATTGCCACGTTTCTACAACCACCAGAGAAGATTGCTAAACGAATAAAGGAGCTTCGAAACTTTAAATGTCGCCCGGATGACATATTTGTATGTGCTTCAATGAAGTCAGGTAAAAGTCGTTTATTCTATGTTGATATATTTCCTTCGCCTTGATTATAAGATTTTCGCACTTAAATGAACAGAACTGTTTTCATATCTTTTATTATAATTTGACGGGGTGAAATAATCCCGTACACTATTTGATATTACACGGATGTTATTACACTGTTGGAAAAACTATGCGGACAGGCTAAAAACGTACAGAAATGTTATATTTTCGTAGTGTGAATTACGTCAAAAATGATTTGCTGAAGATATTTAAAAATACATGTATATCGAAATATCAAACTTTTTACATCCACATAATTGGAGGCACACGTTGCAGGGAAGTTCCACACAATATTCTAAAAGCGGAGAGGGTTGCTCCGATTATAGACACCGACCCCAGTGTTGTTTACGCGTACAATGGCGTGATTAAATAGGATTTCTTTTGTTGTGTCGAGCTTTGGTCTCAGAAAGACCTGTGATTCACTTTAAAAAAAATAAAGAACATAAAATAAAAAGAGGATATTGAATGAGTGGTCAATGAATAACGAATTTATTAAACGAGTCATCTATAAACAGATAAAAACGAGGCTGCGCCGAGTTTTTATCTGTTTATAGATAACGAGTTTTGTAAATTCGGTATTTGATGAGCACAAATTTGATATTCTATTTATAATATGACCAGAATTTTGGTGATAAAATGGGAAAATTACGATATCTATCAATTCTTGTAATTCCGCGAAACATATAACGCCGTTTGCAAAATGACGTCATCAGATCCATTATGACGTCATTTTCCTAACAAAACATAACGTTGTTCTTCGTTCTTATCTCATTTGCATAGTTATTCCATTAGTGTAATAACACCCGTGTAATATTAAAAATATTCAACGGTGTTATTTCACTCCGGCGACGTAGGTCTAATTATAAATGAAAACTAAACGATTATTTCATTTCAGGGACCCACTGGACATGGGAAATAATATCTATGTTGTGCAACGGAACAGCGGAAACAATACAAAAATCGAAAGTCCGAAACATGATCGAGGTGAGTTTTAGGGAAATTAGGAACATGTCTTTTTCTCCTCAAACAGAAAAACATCATTATCGTGCATTTGTAATTAAAGCCTATTATTGAAATTATCAATAGAAAAAATAAAATCCGTATTAAAAATATATGTTTCATTATTTCCCGATTTCTTATAGAAATGTCTATCAACCATTTCGAACTTTCATTGTTCATTAAAATATCCGTCACGTGACCGGTCAATAGTATGAACTTTTTCATGCTTGCGCATTAAGCACCGAAGTGTTGCCCCTTTTGCGAAAATGACATTATTGTGTTGCACGTGTAATAAACATGTGGAGTAACACGTCCTTATACATTTAATCCTTTACCGACTTTTTTCTCTATATATCATTTTTTGTTAAATGAATTTGAATGAAAAACGGTTTATTCAATCATTGTATACAGGATAATCGTTTGTTTCAGTGTAAGATCGATTTATAGTTCATTGAGTGAACAACAAAAGCTACATTTTCACGATCGGCATTGCCACGAGTGAAAATATAGCTTTTGTTGTTCACAAAATGAAATATTAATAGATCTTACACGAAAAACAAACGATTATTCTATTTCTTTAATGCAAAAATAAGATAAAATGTGAAATTTCTAGGCCATATTTTCGTAAAGCGCGTCATTTTGCGCGTGATAACTATGCAACGTTCATTGTGACGTCACTTATTTCGCCCCGCATAGATGACGTCAGATAGGATGAAATACACAAAAGCAGGGTATGAGTTTTTGATAATTGCACTGCTTTTGCGGTGAGAATATCAAGTGATAATCTACCGTTATTTCTCGATAAACCACCGAAAAGCATTAAATAACACGTAATAAAACAGTTATTTAATGTTGGTTCTGCCTACGCGTCGGGCAACAGTTCAGAACACCATCCCCTCCACCTCGGGACAGTAAATAATAACTGTAAAACGGAGCACTACGAAAAGAACTGTAAAATATAACATCCAGAGCATTATTCTAAAATGAAAATCAAGCCGAAAAGGGATAAAATCCCACAAGATATTTATTTATTTTTTTCAACTGCGATTTTTTCGGAATAAAGCCTTTTTATAAACGGTACGTAAACAACCCCCGGCAGAAATTAGTAGATTGTAATTGAGGTAACTAGAGCTGTTGCAAAGCAGACATATACCCCCCACCCCACAAACCGGTTCGTTGACCCAGTATACGAGCCATCACTTCCTACTTATCCCAAAACAATTGAGAATTTCCAATCAATTATCTTATAAAAAATCATCAAACAAGATAACTTAAGGAAGTCCGACACCACTATGCACCTGTTCAAATCTTTATCAAAAAAATATATTTCGAAGAGTGTACCTTTCCGATAATACGACCGAAAATTCGGCATAGCTTTCCATGCATTTTTCGGAGAAAATGGGAATATTTTAAAATACCGTTCTTTCTTGCAAAATGCCAAGAAAAGGACGATGAGAAGCTGAATGATACCCTTCAATGTTAGTGGGTTGGTACACATGCTTCATTGAATACAATGAATTGTAAAATGTTCGATAGAAACACTTACAAGACGAAAGTGCAGGAAAAACGTTCTCGAAAAAATACTCTTTAATTCACAGAAATCTAATTTTTATTTTAAAATCAACACAAAACATACTACTACATTAAATATAGTTGAAATAAAAGAATAGAAAATTAGTTTAACATTAGAAGAATTAGGAAAAGTAAGGTACAGTAGGTGTATCCAGGCATTTTTGGCCACTTTGAGTTCCATGTAACTACTAACATCCGAATTCAGGCGCTCACCTATTGTCGTATTTTGTAAATAAATATCCATAAGACAAGAGTTTGATAATATTTGTTGTAAAACAAACACATACACCTCATTGATATTTGTGTTACTGCTATTTAAGTGTCAAAACTGATAACCCAGGCACGTAGGATGCAATTAAGGGGGATTGGTTGGTCAGATAAATACTTGTTCCTTCGGGGCTCTTATTTCCTTAAAGACAAAATAAAATTTCGATTTCTACACGTGTAATAATTAGTGACAAGGACGCTTCTACTTCCTCTTTAATTGAACCAAGGAAACTACATATACAAGAAAAAACTTAAAATCAGCCAAATCATCATGTATATCAGTCATAAGATGATGCATTTCAGGAAACAATTTTAAAGCGCCCATGTCATACTAAATACCTAAGTCTCATTTGTTGAATCTTCCAGAAAAATGAAATACACGACAAATGACAGTTGAAAGATAATGCAATGGCAGAGAAAAGTCAGGTTAAAACATTAAAAGAAAAGGAAACATTGCTTGCGACAAGAGTTTTCTTACCTTACAACAAAATATCACATTTTTTCAAAATTGTAGCAATGAAGAACAAACGTTCGCCATTTAAGCTTCTGTGCCAATGTTACCTACCAAGTTTTATTCCAATGTCCCAGTAGGAACAAGTACTTGTAACATTGAAAAGAAAAAAATGCCCCTGAATCAATAAAACACATTTTTCAAAGGGCTAACAATTTTTAAAACAAATACTTTTAACCTCAACAGAAAAAAATCATTTCATTACTATATAATTAATAACAACAATATAACGAACCACCTAAACGCTCGAATCTTTGATACAAAAAAAATAAGAAGGGATAATTTTTATTAAAGGGAGGATTTTTTTTTTTTTTTTTGCTAAATTGTGTGAAGGTTTCCAATTGTGTCTGATAGCCTTAAATCTTGAATTACAGCCCAGAAATAATTGTTGGACAACGTTCGATTGTGAAGCAAACATTTGAACCTCGTGACCCAAAAATAATAGGTCACTTCCGGGAACCACAATAACCATTTTATTAAGTCAAATGCTTCTAGGTAACTTTATTGTTACTTCATTTAATGATTTTTGGACAAAGTTAAATAGGGAAATTGACCTTTGACCTCTGTGACCAAAAAACAATAGGCCAATTGTTTTGGGTTCTGGGACAAAAATGTAAAAAAATGAAGATCTTTTGTCAATTGGTTCTTGAGTGTGAGTCCGGAAACAAAAAGTCTACAGACGGACAGATAGACAGACAGGCATTGTAAAACCAATAGGGCCTAAACCCCGCTCTACTTCGTGATGGGTGGTTTTTCGTATCAGACATAATTAGTTGATTATTTTGTTTATTACATTCTCTACAACCGGTTTATTTTTCAGAATATTTCTCCTATATTGTCAATCTAATGCTTTTTCAGTGTCTGTTCTCAGACGATTTCAGCACAATGCCATCCCCACGAGTTTTGAACACGCGTGTCAATTTCAATTACATGCCGAAGGATGTCGAAAATATGAAATGTAAAATTGTGTTGGTATTACGAAATCCTAAAGATGTCATGGTGTCACATTACAATCATGTGATTGGGTGTAAAAATTACAAATATGATGGGAAATGGGAACACTATTTCCAGCTGTTTATGGATGGGAAGTGTGAGTATCATTTACGTAATGGTCGGGAGCATTCGGAACATTGTTCAGACTTTTCCATTAACTCAGCGATTCTACGGAATAGACATCGGGAATAATAAGGGCGAGGCAATGAAAAAGCGTCATTTTAAAAGACGTCACAATTTCTTACATCCCACTCGGGGTGGTGTTGCATAACACATAATCAATTAAAGAATTAAAACAAGAGGGCCAGAATGGCCCTAAACCGCTTACCTGAATTTATTGAACCAGTCGAGGTGGTTGAGAGGATTCAAAGTGAAAATATGGCCCACCTTGTCATGCCCATATTTATGGACAAATCAGAATGTCATCAATATTTTTGGGTCACAAAAGGAACATTCCGGCAAATTTCAATTTTGAATTGGTCTAATGCTTTAGGATAGATTTAAGTTATGGTTTCATAATTGAAGATTGCCAGGCTTATCAAAATGTCCCATTTTTTTAGGAAAGAATCACCCGGGGAACGTTCCGGGAAACAATCATTGATATTAGCCCAGTAGTAGGAAGTGTTCTATCAAGGATTTCATAATAAGAGCGCACGGTAATATTTATTGAGCAATCAAATGTTGCGAACAATTTTCAAGAGAGACATTCAAAGGGAACATTCCAGCCCAAAGGTTAAAGCGGTGATGACGTTTAAAGATTTCAGAGTGAAAAAAAAAAATTCTTATTGGCTATTCAGAAATTCGCGAACCAGTTTTGAAAGATTGTCTCACAAGGAATATTTCAAAACTTATAAAACGCCATGCCACGCCTTTATTTATTAGCCAATCAGAACTTAGCGAAGAATTCTCAAAAAAGGTGACTCAAGGATCAATGTGGCAAAGTTTCATTGAAATTGACCCAGTGGTTCAGAAGGAAACGACGTTAAAAGATTTCAGAGTGTAAAATTAACGCCCTGCCCCGCCCACATTTATTGCCTCATCAGAATTGCCTGAACAATTTTGAAAGATTTTCACACAATGAATATTCTGACAAAATTTCATTGAAGTTGGTCAAGTTGTTAGGGAAGATAGCGTTCAAAGATTTCAAAGTGAAAAAGGCCACACCATGGCTCGCCTAAATTTATGGGCTAACTCATAATTTTGCGCACAATTTTTGAAGAGGTTCACTAAAGAAACACTTATAAAACTTCATTAAAATCGGGCTAGTTGTTTAGAGGGAGTCCAAATCAAAATGTAACGCCTTGTCCCGCCCATATTTATGGGCCAAATAGAACTTCATGAACTTTTTTCGAAGGTTGATACACAAGAAACATTCTGACAAAATTTCATTGAAATCGGCCTAGCTGTTTAGGGGGAGATTTCGTTCAAAGACTTCATAGTAAAGAATTCTACGCCCTACCATGCCTATAAAATTTATGGATCAATCAAAATTTCGCGAACAATCTAAGAGGACGATCATCAAAGGAATATTCAAATAGTTCCACGCCCTGTCACCGCCAATATTTATGGGCAAATCAAATTTTCACGGACAATTTAGGAATTGATCACAAAAGGTGATGTGATAGTAATAAAATGCCACGCCATACCACACCTGTATTCATGGGTCAATCAGATTTTTTTGAACAGTTTGGAAGAGGGTCTCCCTAGGAACATTCTGGTATATTCCCATTGAAATCGGCATTATGTTTCAGATGTCGTTCAAATATTTCATAGTGAAAAAAAAGGTATGTCACGCCCTTATTTATGGGCCTATCAGAATATTGCGAACAACTTTCAAAAAAGGTCACTCAAGGAACATTTCGGCAAAAATTCATTGAAATCGCTCCAGTTGATCAGGATGAGATGTCGTTCATATTTTTCCAAGTGAAAAAAGCCACGTCCATATTTATGGGCCAATCAGAATTTCGTGATCAATTTTTTGAAGCGGGTAACTCAATGAGCAGTCTGGCAAAATTTCATTAAAATCAGGTTTCAGAGTTATAGAAGGTTTTAATTGTTGCCGAGGTACAACGGACTAAAGGCGATCCTATTAGCTCCCCTTGAGCACGTTGTGCTCAGGTGAGCCGAAAAGGCAAATTATAGATTGATAACAAAACGCTGCGTTTTGTCATCATGCCAAAAATATCACCACAGACGATAGGAAGGAATGATACCGGACGATTCAAATAAATACCATCAACAAAGGGTTTGTGCTGATCTTTTTAAAATACTTTTATCCTTTATCTAAAATCCAGAATACCCCCTATCTTAAGCTCTTGATCATGTCTCGAATTCTTGTATTCTTTTATACAATGTAGTTAGGTCGCAACCCTACACCTAATTTATCTTATAACTATACAAATATCCGTGTGATAACATCCCATATGATATTTTTTATGATATCACATACTTATTTTTAGAACAATGATTTAATGCGGTTATTTTTTAGAAACTTGCATTTCAATTAGAAACATCAACGAAAACAAGACAAATGGAGGTTTTAAATAAATATAATACGTACTTAGTGTATTGTAGGTAAAAAAAATCTAACTCGGTTGTGAGAATTGATAATTGTCTAGGCAAAGCCTCGACAATGATCAATTCTCCCAACCTCGTTAGATATTTTTCTCATACAAAACACTAAGTACGTATTATATATACCTAAAAAAGCTATTTTGTTTTCCATAAATCAGTAGAATATAACAGTTGGTTTGACTACACCAAGGAATGGTATGATATAATACAGAATAGAAAAGACTTGAAAATACACGTTGTCTACTTCGAAGAACTCAAACAGGTATTTTGTACTTAATCGATTTTATTAAATTGGGGTTTTACGCCGCTTTCGACAATCTCTCCGTTATATCGCGGCGACTGGATTTCTGGTATTTCTCGCCTTCCTTAGCCTTCAGCTGCTATCACACATAGATCGACGATTATCAAATTATTTCAGAGGGACAATTAGTCGGAAAGGATGAGGGACGCCGTCGAGGATCAAACACAGAACCTCTAGAATGACAGTTCAACGCGCTACAAACTGCGCATTGACGGCAGCATTTGTATCGAAATGTCTTTGAACGCTTCCGATGCTGTGTAGGATTTTTTTTTGGCTTTGGTTCTTGAAGTTCAGAGCATACGATTGATCACATAACATATACGTGGTCAAAGCACAGTTGGTAAAGCATCCGATTGTCAAACCGGATGGTCCGCCGGGTTTGTTCCCCGACGGTAGCACCCATTCTTTCGACTAATTCTCTTCCACTAATTGGTTGATAATCGTAGACCTATGATGGATGGAGGCTAAGAAAGGACGTAGTGGTAGAACTGGCAAAAGAAATACAAGGATACCATTGTTAGGTGCTCTAGCAATAGCGATAACTGAAAGACTGTTGACAGTAGCGTTAAACCCAATCCAAACGCCGATCAATATCGTTTTACATATCGGGCCGATATCGTTTGCGACATCGGGCCGATGTCGGTTTTGCAACAATTTTCAAAATCGGTCCGATATAGGGCAGCTTTTAATTTCATTTTGTAATTCTAAAATTATATGATTTGGTAAACAAGAGCATAGCATGCCAGTACCGGCAATATGCTGCAGGTGCTAGATTATGAAAAAAATCCAAGAAAAAGGGACATAACTCTCACAAAAGCACTGCTGTAGTTATGCCCCTTGATAGTCTTTGTAGCTCTTGTGATAGTGATCACACATGCTAAATTTGTTGTTCATATCTTTAATAAGATATGTGATTAGGGTTTAAGTTTGTCAGTAGGCAACACATACATCAACACAAATGCAAACAACGCCAATATGATGATAATACCTTAATGTTCTGTTGTTAAACAGACAAGCTATAATGTTGGATAAGTACTATAGGCCTAAAGGACATTAAACATAGTGGTTACTATCAGTCCTCCCTAAGATCAACAGGTCCTAGGATAAGTTTTAAGTATTGATCGCTGAGAATCCATAGTTACGTGCCAGGAGCTCTGCTATACACAAGCCCAATTTTTACATTGACCTAAGAGCTATAGATCAAAATTTTGTTTGAATGGCACAATTACTCAGACTTTAGATCTGCATTTCTTTTAAATCATTGCCATACTTTGTGTGCTAAAAGGGAATGAAGTGATGAAATATTTCCAATGGGTACCCACAACAAAGAATTTGATGAATAATATAAATTGTAATTTTGAAAGGAAAGTAACTAGCTCTTCCAAGGTTTGGCTCAAAGATCCAGATAATTTGAAAAAAAAATCTTGGTTAAAAAAAGGGACATATCACACAGTTGTCCACAGTAGATCATATATAGTAAACACATATGGAAAGTTTAAAGCAGATTTCTATACAACTGTATTTTAAATAATGACAGAGATACAACGACGGGATGATCAAAAACTTCATTTTTTTTGTTCTAGAACAGCCAAGCAAAAAAAGAATGACAAATTTCAAAAAAGAGGGAGGATAAATTTAAACATTATTTAGTACTTCAAAAATTTATCAAATTTCTTCTTTTTCTCAGTCTTCAAATTATTCTTGATATTCGGCCATTTCTGTTGTGTGTATCCTTTCTGTAAACACCACATCTAATTCCCCCATTTTTGTCCAGAATGTAAGTTGACCATCGACCCAAACTGGAATTTACATATTTTGAAAAATAAATACAAGAAATTATCACCAAATATATTAAACTTTTTGCATGCTCTAATGTGAATGTTCTCAAACTTTAGCTTGATATCAAAGCTATTAATTTTTATGAACTTGAAAGACATATTAATAAGTTGTAAATAACAACTAATTAATTTCATCTTTTATTATCCATAATTTATTTAGATTCTAGATTAATTCCACAACCTTTGAAAAGAAGAAAATTTTAAGTTCTTGGTAAAAATTTTCTCATTATATTTGGCTAAATGAGATATCTTTGCACATTATATTTTGAACCAGAACAATTTTTTGAGAATGTTGAGCATTTTTTTTTCTATTGAAAATATTCAGTGTGTTGCACACAATTTCATCTATGTGTCGCACCTGAAATAATCTTTGGGGCAAACTCAAGCCGCAGCAAATAAGTTGTTAAAATAGAGGGGAAAATCAATAATAAGGTCATTTGAAAAAAGATGAAATATGCACTTAATAATTTTAAGTTTAATAGATTTGTAAAAACCTTTCATACGTACTTGATGTAATCTTGTTAGTTTTCATACTCTCAGTACAGATGATAAGTGGCTTTTTTGTTGGCCTTTTGATCCCTGGAAGTCTTTATATCACATCTTCTGCCCAAAGCTGTTCGGTAGAGGATAGACTGCCTTTTCATGGCCTCTTCTAACAGTTTATCGGTCCAGCATAATTCATATAGGTTCAAGATGACATAATTATAAATAAATGAGTGGTCAATACAGTAAATACACATTTCGAAAATTTATTCATATATAAGGTGGTTGCTTTAATAACTATTGTAACTTTTAATGTGAATAGAATGTATACAATTTACTCTAAAAACACAAGTTGCTTAATTAGGCGAAAAGGACATAGGATCAAAAATTTATTGTTGTGAATAGATAAATATTAATACAATTCGATTGATTCATTTCATATACCGTATTTATTCTAATAATCGCCCGGGCATTTATTAGAAGAGTCATGATTGACGCAGTTGGGGGTAGACGATTATCAGGGGTATTTTGTTGGGGAATAACACAAACTTCCTTTGTACGAACGTTCAATAAAAGGAGCGATACGCTACTTTCCTCCTAATGTGCAAGTAAATAAAGCAAAAAAAAAACCAAACCCATTGCTAACGAAAATTTCTTCATAATGTGCAAGTAAATAAAGCAAAAAAAAAACCCATTGCTAACGGAAATTTCGTTTAAAAACGTCGGCAATTTTGGATTTCTGTAGACCGACTTCTTGTTCATTTTTGGTGGACGTTTACGTTCATCAGTTTATACTACGTGGGAACAATCCAGTCGGATGTTAATAACTTTTAAAAAACGAAGAGCCTCTATCCTTCAATTTACTCTTTTTCAAGACTTGTATCTGTCCGTCAACTGTGCATTTTGTAAATGCCATTATACAAGCATTCTATAAAGTTTGTAGATTATTCAAAAACGCCTCTCAAATGAAAGATCAGGTCCCAGAGCTTGACCACGCTTATTAAACTTTCGCGTAAGAATATTATTCAATGACAAGGTTGTAGTCTGCCTATTGGGTTTTCCCGTGGTCTAAGGGAGATAAAATCTACATGTAAATGGTGGCCCGGTTTATTGGAGACAATATGTACCAAATACCCTTTCCTGCGACCCTTATTTGATAGCGAGGGACAAATAGAAGCAGACGGAACCCTCAGTTCTTTCACCGTCTATCATAGTATAATAACCAAAGGTGCGTTCGATAGAGAAGATGCAAAAATGCCGCTTGTGTATGATTTTTCAAAACACCATTTGGTTCAATTTTCGATTTGTTGAGTGAAAGGTTAGTTTTCCTGTTTAGAATTCCTAATATTTCTAAGAAGTCTTCACGGAAAATATGCGCCTTACAATTCAACTTTATGTAACAAGCGACACTTAGATTTAGAATTTTCCAATGAATTAGTTTTTGTTACTATATCTTAGTGACCTCATGCTGACATCTCTCTGTCTGTCACTCATGCAATAGAAGTTACAGTGTGCGCGAATTTAGGCGTTATGATACGTAGATTGAATTTGAATGATCGACGTTATCTTTGAAACTGCAGCTGTATTTGTGAGAGGTGAGTTGTCCATTTATCAATGGTGTTTAGTACTTTTTGTGGATGTGTACCTTTAAGTAACTAATTAATCATTAACATTTTTTATGCTGAATCTGGAATATAACTGCTTTGGCAGGAGGTGAAGGTCGTGATCAGACTGCACATATGTCTATACCAACTATTTTTCATTTCTAAATAAGAAATGTTAAAATGGTTGTATTCTTAAATAAAAACTCACTTCAATTAGTGCAAAAAAATACCTTCAGTACGTTGATTTACATGCAATTCTATCAAAGGTTTTTGATAAGCATCATGACAAGGGTTAACTCAAAAATAGCACATTCATTTGAAAAATGGTTGCGATTAGGCACTAGGAAAAACAGAAACAGTTCGCTCTTTTCTTTAAAGAACAAATATCGTCTACAACTTTTACTTCAGCACTTTTGCTGGCATCCACTTGTTGATGTTTTTCTTAATATAAAATCTCATTAAAACTTTAGAAAGATAAAGAAAGTGTTTCTTGCTCAATATGTTTAATTCCCTCCTTGGTTATAAGACTTTAAGTGCATTGATAAAATTCGTATATTTAGAATAGACTTACATATATCCCCAAAATTATTTTCTTATGAAAACTTAACACATCGACAATTATTATCCTCGGCCTCTGAGTTAAACAAAAATTATGCACTGACGTCGCGTACCGCTTAACGTTTTTGACGTAGTTTATATCCAATTCAACACTTCAAAGAGTTTATCGGAATCTGACTAATGACAAGGTGATATTTAACCGATCCAAAAAGTGTGATAAGATAAATTATGCATAACAATAAAGTGTTGAATTGTTTCACATTGTCGTGCACGTTTTGCGCTCTCGAGCCGTATTGATGTCTTCACAGATATTGCATCATTAGTTATAGAAAAGAAAAATGAAGTCAGTGAAATATTTGTCATTTTTTTTATTATTTAATGAATTTTCACGTTCTCATTACTTTTATTTTCAGCCAATGAGTATGCTTTCGTTTAAGGCGTATGTAATCTATATTTATTTCAAACGGTCGCTTATAATAATGAAACAATATAAAATTTACATAAATATACACCTCTTTAATGATAAGATAATTTTGAAACTTCGAAATACAAATACAAAAAGGTATACATGATCATGTATCGGGAAACGTCACTGTGACATAAAGGAGTGAAAAAAATAGAAAACCAAAAATAGTTAAGATATTTACGCCTCGCATACATATGAAGTAGTTTTCGAAGGTAAGAAAAATACTTGAAGCATACTGTGTTTCGTTTAATTGTGAAAATATCAGGAAGCGTTTATGACCCTTATTATATATGTGACCCGCCATTCAAAAAATGGACGATCTGGGTATTGATTAAAATTCGTATTAGGAGCCTTAAACATAGGTTAACGAAATTAGTTAAAATCCTGTAAAGTTTGCATTAACATTGAAACTAGCAGAACTTTGGTCGAAACATTTTACATTCATCATACATTTACATATATAGATTATCCTTTCGTCTCGTTCTTTTCACTACAATGCCACCAGATACGTCCACCTTCAGTACTTTCAGTGCTTTGATTTAGAACAACATTCGCTTGGGTAAAGTAGATAAGCACAAGTAACAGGTAAATTATACTTACGCCTCTGTTAAAAGCGTAAATGACTCTTTCCGCTTCATTTCCGTCTCATTTAAGCCTATTTTCTAACCGGAATCCGCTACATTTTTTCGTACGGGACCGTATAACGGGCCGATGTCGGGCCGATGTAGATTTCGTTTTATCTAACACTTTTTGTAATTCGAGAAAAAACTCTAAAATTGAGAACAACAATAATTTACATTAGATTTCTCTCATTTTAAATAAAGAATAAATAATATAATAAAAAGGTTGTGTTTTTTTTTTTTAAAATCGGGTCTATTCTGCACTAGAAATAAAATAAAATGTACTGCTTGAAAGACAGAAAAGCGATTTTTCTTCGTAAAACATCTACTTCAAAAGGATTAAAGATTTTATGCGAATAAAAAGTAATTAATTTATAATTGATCACAGTTGCATATTGAATTTCTGGACGATTTCTTGGCCCGACATCGGCAAAAATTGCCGATATTCCAATGATTAGCCGGTATCGGCCCGATATAGGTATGTTTGCTCGGTATGCATGATTTCAATTTCTATAAGAGTTTTATATAGCTTTGAATACTACTTAAAGTTTTCTTGAGCAAAATCGTCGGGCACAACGTGATCCCTAAGGCTTCCCCTGAGCACCTAGTGATCAGGTGAGCTAGTAATAAAGTAATGATCCGGTCATAGCTGCCATGTATGCGAGTTATTTGGGTAATAGAGTGAATGTTGATGTAAGGAAATAGCGCAAATCAGTTTTTTTATTTGTTTTAATTTTCTCAGGACTAATCGTGTATATGACTATCTTGTCGCAAAGGGTTCACTGCATCGATTGAATTTTCGATAAATGAATGTCATTGCTTTTTAGTGTAAAGCTATTTGTTCCATTCGGAAAAAAGTATGACTTTTCTACGACCAAGAACAAAAAAAATGCTTTACCTATCAGTTGCAATCCGAAATATTCTGACGGTTCCCTTAATCAAGAGACATGTTTCCATCTCACCGCCGTAAGTGACTAAACGTAAAACTCTGGTGTAGAATGACTAATTTGGGCGTAAATCATATGGCATATTATAACTAAAGTTTATTGAGATTTGCCATACGAAAACGATTAATGTGGAAAGAGTACTAATCACTGACATTGCTTACACTGCAAAAACCGTTTTCTTGTAAGGGGGGGGGGGGGTTAAAAAAGAAATCACTAAAGGTGGTCGATCCATAATTGTTTCAGCAACGTTTCGGAAGTAATAAACTTAAACTGTGTTAACCGAATTATCCTAGTTATTTCCATTAGATAACTTCGGTCAACCTTGTGAAAGATTATGAGTTCTGAAAAGCTGCGGAACTATTACGGTTCCACTACCTTAAGGCCGATTGTGTCCACGTGGAGATTTATTTTTTATATATTTTCAAAAGAAGCGCGTCCTTTTCATGTCAAATAATTTACACCTTTTGTTGCAACAATTATCCCGTAACCGGAACTTTATCCACTGAAGATAATTTAAGAGTGCATAATGAGAAAAACAGAAATTTCTGTTAGTTTTTTTTTGTTTATTTATTTATTTTTGTTTGTTTGTTTGTTTGTTTCGCCTTGGTATTTTCTACAATGTATTGCAGTTGTTCGTCTGTATCTATGAGATATTGGCTTTTTTTTAAAAATAAGTCTAAAATAGTTCGTTGTTAAAAATCTTGTATAGACAACTGATATTAAAAATTGACGTCATTTAGACGAATAAAATATTAATTAAGTGTCGTTCTTAGATGGCTATCAGTTTACGATGAAGTTTTTTTTTTTTTCGTTTTTTTTTTTTTTTGTTTGTTTGTTTTGTTGTTTGTTTTTTAAGACGATCATTTTTTCAGGATACGTTACAAGAAGTTAAGCGCCTGGGCCAATTTTTAGGAATTGACAATAACGACAGTCTCTTTGAAGCTATAAATGAACAAGTCCAATTTGAAACGATGAAAAAGACTAAAGTTGCGGCACATCCACCCGAAGAAAGGAAGCTGTTTTTCAAAGGCGATTTTAGCTTTTATAGGAAAGGTATAGGGAACTTACCCCCATCTTTCTTCAGTCATGCAGATGAAAAACGTGTGAAGATGCACGTCCCGGCCATACGTTACATTAATGTCTTGCAATTGCCAAACAATTTGTATGTATAGAAGTTCATTTTGCTCGAAGAGTATTGAATACCTTTCGTTTGAAATTAGTTTCCCTAGCCATTTTAGATAAAAAAACAAAAAAAACCAACCAAACCGGTTAAAACATAACTTGAAAATAATTTGTTTTGAAAATGGAAGTTACTGCATGGAATTAATAGTTAAGTTTATAAACATATTGATTCGTTCTCCAGGAAAACCTGTCTAAATGACAATTGACAAATACATAAAATCCAATTCAAACAAAATGCTAAAGATATTATTCCAAAAACAAGAGAGAATGTGTATTTTCTACATAGAATTAAATGCTTTGTACCTGTCAATGTATCTACTTTTCGGCAAATTGGATTTTAGTATACTGAATGTTATGTTATTACATTTACATTTCTTGTTTCAAGCAATTTCTCTCATTTTTTGAATGTTTTCCAGTTTTTGTTGTCTTTTTTCAGTTTCAATCGATATTGAATTGACGGTCGAAATTCTTTGAGGTTTGATTAATCTTAAATTTACAGTTTTGTATAACCTGATTAAGACAGCTCAAATTACCAAATGTCTTAATTTAGGAAGTTTTTCTCTGGAGATCACATTGTTTTTATTCATTATAACCCGAGCAATTTCGAAACATTATCGTCAGGGGTTCTATAAAGACTGAATTTCAGATAATGTGCATAGTTTTGCGGTGACACGGCACGTAAAACTCGTTAATTGGCAACAAGCATAGCAAGATTCTGATTGGTCAGTAATCCCTGTTGAAGTATAAAATTAAAAATTTGTGCGCGATACGTCACAGTTTTATTATTCTCAGTCGTGAACAGTTGTTCGAAAATTTTGAGAGCAGTGTCTAAACTGTGCATTGTTCTTTTTATATTGTTCGAGAATAATTTTGATTAGTAACGATGAGAGCAGTGCTGTAGAAGGACTATTTGTTTAGTAGTGTACTAGTCTTGGGAACTATTTGCAGGGTTCCTTAGGGAAATTTAATTGATATCATTGTCTTACAACGATCTTACTAACTTTTCACAACAATTAATGGCTGACAAGAGATCCAGACCTCAAATTAATTATAAAAAGATGAACGAGGAAGGATTGGTGAGTTCTTTACCATTAACACCTATGGGGAGAGGCAAACCCGTGGGGACCCCCACAGAAAGAAAACCAGCGCAGACGGAAACGTCCCGGGAACCAGCCATGTTTTCGTCGTTAACATCCGCTTCTCCGGACGAGCATGAAATGCATGAGATAGATAGGCAGTTTGAGGAGGAAAGGGGCCGTCTTTCGATAACTTTACATAAATTAAGACGAGAAAAGGAACTTCAGAAACTACGAGAAGAAGTAGAGAAGGCGCAGCAAGAATTAAGTGTGAGTGTTGCTTCGCAGAACAGTGACAAACCAGTGAAAGAACAGTCGTCGGAGAAACGAAGTGCCGAAGTCGGTAAGAGCCCGAGAGTAGACGAGGGACAAGAACAGTGCAAAGGTAAATCTAGTATTTCTTTGAAAACTTCACGTGAAAACACTGATTTAAAATGTGCTGCTAGACGACAATTGGCTAAACTTGGTTTGATTGAGGACGGTGTTGAGGTAGAGAGTAGCGATAGTGATGATGAATTTTCCCTTGACATTCCAGTTTCTAAGGAAAAGAAAAGTGCTTGTAGGTCAGGCATTAGTAGCAAGTCATCTGACCAAGTGATTTGTCCGCAAAAATACCCACATGCCTTTTTTAAGGTTTGAGTATGTTAGCAACTCAGTTGAATTTGACAATTTAAATTTCAATTTATTTGTAGCTGGTGAATTGGAAATTATTTCTTTAAAAGGCTTATCAGAAAATGAAAAAAAGGTAGAACAAATCTTTTGAAAAGATTAATGTATTTGAATAATTCTTATGAGTTTTCGATTCTCAAATCCTTGTATGCAGCAATTTTAAGAGATATAGAACTTGGATACAAAAAATGGGGTGATGACTTTCTGTACATTGAAAATACAATTTTGGCCCCAGCTTCAATCAAGCTGAGACCCAAAACAGAATTTTCAATGGGTAGTAACACGATAACGAAAGCAGAGGATAGGTTCTGGTTTTGTGCCAGATACCAGAGAAACAAATTCACATATAAAGATTCTCACCCCATTACAGTCAAAGGAAAAATTAAAATGGCTAAACATGTGTGTGCTGCATGTTGGTTGAAAGACAAGAACGAAATTAACCATCCTGAATGTTCAACTGCATGTCCATACATGAATTCATGACAATTTCCCAGTAACAGTTCTTTAATTCTTGAAACGACAGAAAAAATTGTAGATATATTTTTACCTAGTTTTATCACTTTTAATAAATGTAATTCTAAATTTGGATGTAAGAAATCATCCTGTGATATTTGCAAATCGTTGCAGCCTATCACTTTAAACAATTCATTAAAACTGATTGAAGTTCATGAAAAAGTAATAGAATCAGGTTTTTTCAATTATGAAAAACTTAAGATTCCCATAGATCTTAAATTCAATACTGATTTCATGCAGAGAATGCTGCATAGATATAATGATTTGCAAGTTTTAGATCTATTGAAATTTGGATTTCCAATCGGGTATTCTCGTCCTTCGAACATGAATGATTTAAGTACATGTCGTAAAGTTAAAAATCATAGAGGCGCCATAGAATATCCGGTTCATATTCAAAAATACCTTGAAAAAGAGGCATCTCATGGGGCAATTTTGGGTCCGTTTAACACTAATCCTTTTCAGTCTGATTTAGTGATATCACCTTTGAATTCAGTGCCAAAATCTGACCCAGGGGAAAGAAGGGTGATTTTAGATCTTAGTTTTCCAAAAACGGTGACAGTATCAAAAAATTTGTTTCTAATGAATTCTATTTGGGGGATAAAGTTGATTTAGTGTTCCCAAAAATTGATGATTTTATTTCTCTGATTTTAAGTAAAGGTCCTGGTAGTTTAATGTTTAAAATAGATTTAAGAAGGGCTTATAGACAGATAAGTATTTGTCCTTCAAGTTACAATCTAGTAGCCTTTCAATGGAAAGGTCACATTTTTGCAGACCACGTGCTCCCGATTGGTTTGAAAAGTTCGGCTCAAATATGCCAAAGAGTCACTAACGCCTTTTCATTCATGATGTATAATATTGGGGTAGCTGTTTTGAATTATCTGGATGATTTCGGGGGTGTTGAAACTCCAGACAAAGCTTATTTTGCTTTTAAGACAATGAGACAAATCTTCATTTGCAGTGGTCTAGAGGAGGCTTTTGATAAAGCTTGTGAACCTTCAGAGATCATGATTTTCTTAGGGGTTTTATTTGATACTAGGTCAATGACAATGTCTGTGACTCAGACTAGATTGCAAGAAATAAAATTGCTAATAAAAGTTTGGTTAATAAAAGAAGTTGCATGCATCAAAGACATTCAAAAGTTAATTGGAAAATTGAATTTTGTGGGAGCTTGTGTCAGGTCAAGCAGAATTTTTGTGAACAGAATTTTGAATTGGTTGAGGGAATGCTATGAATTGCCTCATAATCAAGATTGGCCTATTCCATCTGAGGTTAAAAGAGATGTGGAATGGTGGGATAAATTTCTTCCAGTATTTAACGGCATCACATTAATTGATCATGGTCCTTGGGTGACTGTAGATTCTTTATTGAGTACAGATAGTTGTTTGACAGGGTGTGGTGGAATGTTTGGCAGTAGATTCTTTCATTCTGATTTCCCGGAATTCATTCTTAAGGAAAACCTGCACATAAGCGCCTTGGAATTACTAGCAATTGTAGTAAGCCTCCATCTATGGGCAAAGTATTTGACAGGTAAACGAATTCAGATATTTTGTGACAATCAAGCAGCTTGCATAGTTCTCAATTCAGGGAAAGCTAGATGTCCTTTTCTTCAAAAGTGTTTACGTGAGATTTGTTATTGGACTGCAGTTCATGACTTTCAATTACGAGCTGTTTTCCTTGAAGGGAAGTTAAATCGGACTTCAGATAATTTGTCGAGATGGCATTTGAATGCAAAATTTAAAGAGTCATTTTTATCTGATTTTTCAGATGTTGAATTGTTTGAGGAAATCATTTATGATGATAGCTTCAAATTTGTACATCCCTGGTAATTTTCTCTTTCAGGTGTTTTTCTTCAAAATCTGACAAGAGATATGCAAGAGTCTACTAAGTATGCCTATGCAGTGGGTACACATAAAAACCTCCAAGTACAATGGGAGGCATTTATCATGTTTTGTATATATTTCAAGCTGTCCTTTTTACCAGCTTCTGTAAATACAATAAGATTGTATGCTCAATTTCTCTCAAGGTCTTTTGAGTCGGTTCAAAGTATTAGAAATTACATAGCAGGAGTCAAGACCTTACATTCCATGGTTGGATGTGAGGTGATCCAATTTGATGATTTCATTTTGCAATTAACTCTAAGAGGCTTATCTAGGGTAAAACCTCGGTCTGTTAAAAGAGCAGCACCCATTACTATAGACATTCTGTTACAAATTCATGATAGTCTTGATTGGACCGATTCAGATAATATTGTTATTGGTGTTTGTTTTGATTTGCTTTCTTCTTAGTAGCTCGCAAATCAAATCTGGTGCCTTCCAGTAAGAAAGATTTCAAAGACCAAAAATTTTTGAAATACGATGATATTGAAATTAAGTCAAATTGTTTGTTTGTTAGATTCAGATATTCAAAAACTGTGCAGTTTGGAGTAAGGGAAATTTTTTGTCCCTTAATCCCTTTAAAAGATCTGATTGCTACAAGGATTACTTGGAATTGTCATGGAAGGATAAATTTATAGTGCTAAATAAAATGTTGGTTAATTTATGAAGAACTACAGTGGATTCCGTGTTGATATCAATCGGACTAGGAGTATATATTAATTTATTTTCTTGCTTCTTAAACAAAGCACATTAATTGCTTACACTAACGGATATTGTCTTAAATTTCTTCAATTCATTCAATTAGAAACGAGCTGTTAATTGACATGGTCTGAATGGATGTTAAATGGAGTCCACTGTGTAACACACATCTTTAATTGTACATTTAAGTAATTATGTTAAAGAATGTTTTGTTTTTGTGTTTTTTTACAGATATAAAAGTTCATATCATATCAGACTCCATAGCGAAATATGTAAGAGATATTAACTATGCACAGGTTATTCCATTTCCTGGTATCAATGTGGCACGGCTAACTAGGCGTATCGAAAGAATACCTAATTTGGTGAAAGCTGAATTTATTATTTTGCACGTGGGCACTAATGATGTTATTGCATTATCAGTGGGTGAATTACTTAGCAATTTCTCATATTTGATCTCCGTGATCAGAGGACTTTCAAGTGCAAGGATCATTGTTTCCTCAATTTTGCCAAGACCTATAGATCATGAAGAATCTGGTGATAAAATTAAACAAATTAATTTCGAGTTAAAAAAATGTGCCAATCTTTGAAATTGTAATTTATTCATTCTTATAGACATTTTTTTCAAATTTGGTAAACCCATTAGCGAACTTTTTGCTGTCAGAGATGGGGGGTTGCATTTGAATTTTGAGGGGACTAGAAAATTGAGATTGTGTTTCATAAACACAGTAGTGCATTTGTTGAAAAAATAATTTTAATTCATTTCTTATATGGTGAAATCACATAGTGAATTTTTTCCTTAATTACAAACAGAATACATAATTAGATGAGGGGAATAAAGCTTATTGGGGAAGGGCCCTCCTTGATAGAGGTATTTTACTCTATCGGAAGTTTTATCCATGTTATAGTAATATGTTATACAATTGGTGGATAGGGATGGGCTTCATCATAGGGGTTCAGGGAGGGGGCCCTCCTTAAGGGAGATACTTTCCTCCTTTGAAGGTAGGTTCAAGTGGCAGTAGTACTTGATATTGCTCTTGAACCGTGATGGGTTGTTTGAATTGATTTTGTATATATACATGTATTAGTGTATTGATGTATTTTGGCTTCTGTTGGGGGATGTGTGAGGGCTTGGATTGGCGGATGATCAATTAGCCAGCATTGCTTATAGTTCATTTGTTTATATTTTCATAACATTATCATTTTTGCATGTTGGTATGGCAGTGCTGGCTCATTGGTATATTCTTGCTCACTGATTATAAAGTTGTCATATAATTAATATTTCGTCATATTGAATAGTTTTATATGTGACTGAGATGTACCAAATAAATCATCTATAGAGTGAATAATATCTTGTTGTTTGGTGGCCAATTTGCATAGTTTTGCGGTGACACGGCACGTAAAACTCGTTAATTGGCAACAAGCATAGCAAGATTCTGATTGGTCAGTAATCCCTGTTGAAGTATGAAATTAAAAATTTGTGCGCGATACGTCACAGTTTTATTATTCTCAGTCGTGAACAGTTGTTAGAAAATTTTCCCACCCTCCCATTGCCCCTCATTTGTGAATGATTATTAAATTCAGATGCCAAATGGTAATTCATGAGGACCACTGTGCCTTCTGGACATTTGCAGGTCCTCAGGGCTTAGCATTATTATATATATGGTATTTTGAGTTCAAATAAATGTCATAGTCCGAATTGGCGGATGATCAATTAGCCAGCATTGCTTATAGTTCATTTGTTTATATTTTCATAACATTATCATTTTTGCATGTTGGTATGGCAGTGCTGGCTCATTGGTATATTCTTGCTCACTGATTATAAAGTTGTCATATAATTAATATTTCGTCATATTGAATAGTTTTATATGTGACTGAGATGTACCAAATAAATCATCTATAGAGTGAATAATATCTTGTTGTTTGGTGGCCAATTTGACAAACGTTCTACCACATGTCAATAAACGTCGCGAATAGTTTAAATGCCCTAATTAATTGTAACTTTGACCCAAACTTAACCTCAATTATACAACATGTAGCTGATTTGACCTTCGTTTCTACCGCTAGTCATCAAATTAAAAAAAAAAAAGCAAATACTTGAGCTGAAGAGTTCTTGTGAGCTTGTTTGACCGGAAATTTCTACTTGACCTAGTAAATCTAAAATTTGACCTGAATTCAACTTGTCGATCTTCGCTAGTCAACTATCGTAAAATGGTGCCAATTTATTACATGAGTAAACGTGTCACTTATGTTGGCTTCAAAAGGCTTGGTTATATTCAAGCGCCTGATTCAATAGGTTTCTCGTGAATTATCTTGTTTACCTTATTTATATTCTGCTACGGGAAATCTGTTAAAACAGCGTGTTTTCCAAACGGATCAAATAAAATTCGTGAGTTTGTTGTTTCTGCTCGTTTTTCCGCCTTCACATTGTTTGTAGCATTTCTAATATGTCAAGGGATAGACAGCGTTTGCAGTTTTGCAGCTGAATGCGCCCCTAAATGTCGAGATGGCATCGGGGTTAGACTTGAATGTCTGCATTTCTTTCATATTCTGTCATGTTTGGCATGTCATGTGGTAGATGCAACTGTTTTCTCAGGGAACATTTTTCTAAAGTTTGCTCGAGTCTTATGTATTTTGGTGTTTCTTCTTTTATATATCGCGACAATAATCCGGCCGAAGAGCTTTAAGGCTTTCTGTTAACTGCGAATAAATTTCACCCAAATATATAGTTTATTTATATAGTTTATTTACGAAACATCTTATGAACAGCATGTTTTCCTAGGCACATTATCACACAAAGAATAAAATGAACAAGTCATTGGGTTATATTCTTAACAAACAGATAATCATCAATACTTGCTTCCAATAAGTTTTCACTCAAGACACTGTTTCAAAACATCATACACAGTTTTGCACTCAGAAAAAATAGAATCTGCACAAAAGAAATCACTTTCAAATCAAGGAGCTATCATAACATCTATTCAACGCAATTACACAAAAGGTTCCGTTTTCGCTGCCATAACAGCAGCCGCTGCCATATAACGTAAAGATCTGCTATTGTATAAGAACAAGATTGAACAATCGAACAGAATACAATTTGTGCCGACAAAGAAAATAGCCCTAACATAAGAAACAATTAATTGTCCAAAATCGAGGCGACGAGCAAACTCCACAAAATAATCCCTGAGATATAATCAAATATAGCTAAAACTAATTCCGTCCAATTTGATGATTTTATCGTTATCATATCAACACCCCCCCCCCCCCCCCGATTTTCTTCCAAAACTCGACTCTCCACAGCGCCCATTCAATTTCAATCCAAAACAATGCTAAAATCATTCATCAGGTCTTTTCTCGATGTTGTTCACACATTTTCTATCAATTGAGTCTGTGTGTGAGATTTCCAACAATTTCAAATATGCGCAAAGGAACGCTCTTGCCAGCCTGTGCATCCGCACAGTCTGGCCAGAGTTATCACAATGCGCTTAGTAGATAGCAACGGATTCAAAGTATCTGTTTGCAGTATGTGGCTGTCTACAGAGCTCAATGTTTGCAACGCGCGCACATGTCAAATGGTTGGAAATGTCACGCACAGAATCAATTTCTTTTCACAGGAGGGCATGGTGACTGGGTGAACTGGTTTACGGTAGCACAGAATGAATACTTTGACAAGGTTTACAATGAACGAATGAAGGGTGTTGATTTCAACTTCCGGTTCCGGCCAAATTAACACTTTACCGACCAATAACAGCCATGTGCTCTCAAAAGATACTCCGTTAAACCCAAAATAGAGTGCGATTATAAATTCAACCGCCCTATTGGCTTTTCTCCAAAATATGTTTCTTTTGCACCTAAATAATACCACTTCTGATACCAGAATTACATATTGCAGTGAAATTGAACATAATTAACGATATTGGATTACCTCCCTTTCATTTCTTCTTTTAAATTGCACGATGTTTTCAACTGTAAATGGATAATTATCGGCGAATAAAAACACCTTGAAATATATAAGTTTATTTGTCAGGCCTCGTTCCAAACTTATTTTTGTATGTATATTACGGTTTATCTATCGTCGCTTTTAATGTATATATCCATGCATGTGAAGCTTAGTGATCCCGGGTTCCATTCCCGACGGCGGCACTCATTCTTTTCGACTATTCGTCTTCCAGAAATGGGTTGATAATCGTAGACCTATGAGGGATTGCAGCTGGAGGCTAGGAGAAATGTGTGAGAAATACCAGGAATCCACTGTTAGATGCTGCAGCCGCGATGGTTAACGATGTTTAAAAGCCTCGAAAACCCCCATTTAAAAATGAGAAGCTTCATAATTAATCTACGGATCGAAAATCCCAACCTGTGCATCGGCCTTCGGTATTCCAGCGATCTTTCAAAGATGTGAGTGTCAAAATTGTTGGCTTGGAATCTTTACTTTATTGGACTGAAAAATGCAGATACTGCTATTTGATGTTTTATTTCATAATGACAAACCTCCCATTTGTATTTCTAAATTATATTTGTCAATATTTATGCCAATGAAAAAACTATTTTATAATGTTTAATTGGTTCTGGTCCACATTGCACCAAAATACTCAATCACAAAGAACATGCATCCCTTTACCCGTCTTATTAAAACACAAGGTTCAGAAGGTAATGTCGTTCAAAGATTTCGGGCTCAAAATAGGCCCGACCTGCCGCGCCCATATGTATGGGCCAATCAAAATTTCCTTAACTTTTTAAGTAGAAGGTCACCAAAGGAACATTCTGATAAAGTTTCGTTGTAATTGGTCTTGTGGTTCAGGAGGAGATGTCGTTCAGAGAGTCGCCATTAAAATAAGCCCCGCCCTGCCATGCCCATATTTAAGGGCCAGTCTAACTTTTGTAAACATTTTTTGAAAAGAGTCAAACAAGGAGCATTATGGTAAAGTTTCATTGAAATAGGCCCAGTGGTCCAGGCGAAGATGCCGCTCAAAGATTTCGGGCTCAAAATAGTCCCCGACCTGCCACGCCCATATTTTTGGGCCAATCAAAATTTCTTTAAAAGTTTCAGTGAAGGTTTATGCAAGGAACATTCTGTTAAAGTTTCATTGAAATCAACCCAGGGATTCAGGATGAGAGATCGTTCAAAGATTTCGGGTTCAAATAAGCGCCGCCCTGCCACGCCCTCATTTATGGGCCAATAAAAATTTCTTGAACAATTCAAGTAAAGGGTCACCCAAAGGAAGATCCATGCAAAGCTTCACTGAAATTTGCTTAATGGTTTGGGAGGAGGAGATTTTTAGTGATTTCAAAGTCAAAAAATGCCCCGCCCTGCCATGCCCATATTAAGAGGTCAATACTTCTTATTATTTCAATTCCTGATGAAGACCCGTGAAGGGTCCAAACGTTGGATGTAATTAAACATAAACTAAAGACTGTGGTTGGTTGTTATTTATACTTCTCTCCCGCTATTCGCTTTTAATTTAAGAAGAGGGTAACCCAAGGATCATTTCTACCTAGTTTCGTTAAAATCCACCCATTGGTTTTGGAGGAGAAGATGTTTAAAGAAACGGACGCTCGGACGCCATTACAATAGCTCGCTGGCCATCGGCCAGTTGAGCTAATAAAACGGAAAACTCGCATGCAATCTGCCTCGCGTTCAGGATGACAAAACGGTGCAAATTGTTTGTCAATTTGAATCAGTTTTGCATGCAAAGCTGGGTTATAACCTTTAAATACTTTTCATCGCTTTTTTGTCTTGAACCCAGGGCTGCTTTGCGATCGGGATGAAATCGTGCGAAAAGATTAAGGCAAATTTTCCTAATTTTCTAGGTTTACTCACGTGCAGTGCACGGGACGATTTTCAAAAAAAGGCGCAAATGTTTTTGCATCCAGAACATATGATTTTGAGATAAATTCGCACGGAGAAGGCAATTGTGGTATTTAAAAGTGAGAGGGGAGGGGGGTACAAAAATGAAAATATTTGATCCGTTCTCCAGGAAAACCAGGCTAAATGACGTGACTTTGTAACTTAAGTTGTCTAATACAAATAATACGAAAACAAACAATTTTATACTCGTGCAAGTTCAAAGAAATTGCAAATGTTTATTCAATATCATTTGAAATTAAACCCAAAAAATACTGCAAAAATTTAAAGAAAACATTAAAATAAAGGGAAAATTGCTTGAAACAAGCTATTTCTCCCTATTATTCAGGTTTTCTCCTCTTAATAACTTTCAGTGCATAAAGTTCTCGGTTTGTGGTGAAATTGCAACACATTTAGGTCAAGGCAATTATTTATGCGGGATAGCATAGTTAGCTTTATATTAGAATAAATATTATGGCATTTTAATTAGAATTCGGTTTAAAGTTTATGTCATTTCTATTGTAATTTCGGTGGGTTTGGCTCGGAAACGGATAATTTCTGAGCCATTAACCAAACCCCTCGGGTCAGGTGGCGGGTATCGAAGACAAAAAAAATATTTTTTTTGAACGTAGGTCCGAAGATATGATATTAGTATTTGAACGTTGGTCCAAAGACAAAAATTTACTTTTCGAACGTAGGTACCATATGACTATAATGTACACTCATTATTTAATATAATACCAGAAATGACTAATTGGAATAAAGCCATCAAGAATGGTTATTTGCTTGTCATTTTAATGTCTCACTTTTACCAACAATTACTAAGTCTTCAATGTGAAGAATGAGTATGTGAATAAATGTGTTCAAACCTTTCTGTTTGTTCAGTATGGAATAAGAGGAATTATTTTAAAGCCCCCGTCTGCGTTTAGAGTGAAAACCAACGTCGGCTTTATCGCGAAGCGAAATAAAATATGTAAATGAGATTTTGGTCACGTAAAATACGCCAACGGACAGGAGTGGTAATAGAGTAGAATTCAAATTGGAGTCCTAAATGATGCGGATCAAAAATATTCATCAAGATAGGCCGTTAGACCCATATTTAGATCATCGCACCATAATCATTTGCATTACCGACTATTGGTATGACAAAATCAAGCTTATCTTTGAGAATAAAAGTCTAATTTTAATGAACCTAGTCTTCTACGATCATTGTCTTGCGTTTCGGAAAGTACACAAACATAGACGGGAGCTTTATAGCAAATCATTTATATAAAAATTACTTACTAAATGATCATCGAAAGGAATTAAAAAGTATTAGGTTGAATCTTGTCGTTATTATTCATGAATATTTTATGTGTATGTTTTTGTTGTGCTTGAAAGGGTCAGATAAACAAGAAATCGAAATCCGACATTTGAAAGGCCGTAACATCTTTATCAACAAGAACAATGTGCTTTTATTCGGTGATTCAGTGTCCTTTTATAAACAATGATTAAAAAATGGCAAACAAAGGGTAAAAACGCGTTCAACACTAAGGCTAAAATAAATAGTTCATAAAATGGATTGAAATCCCTTTACATGTATTTTATTGCAAAAAATATATATTTAAGTTCCCGCAATATTATTAATCAACACTGATATATCATAGATAGTTCATGAATTTATTGACTGAACAGCTAACTTGTATTATAACTTTTGTGTTTGTGTCTTAAAGTACAAAATATGTTCAATCCACATATCGAAAAGTATGGATATGTATACAAATTTAAAAAAATGCCATCCGTCACACGAAAAGGGGACCGTTGAGGAGTATCGCAAATAAACACGTGAAAGATACAATGATGAATGAATATTCTCGTATCAGAAAATGCTTTACCGAAACCGTTCGACATAGGCCTCTGTGTTCTTTTAGTCAAATATGGTAATGCTGGACTTCCAAAGTAAGTTACATGATGAAATTGACATTCATCTCGGTCAAAACAATTCTTAATCGCTCATTCGGCGCTCCATTCACTCATTCCAAACACTCACTCAATCCATTCAAAAACGTCCCCGAATCATTAAAAAAGGTAAGATCAATAGCTACATGAATATGAATATAAATAGGAAAAATCCACGATTTTACTACGACATAGTTGGATTTGTAAACTTCTGATTGGTCCTTGAAGAAATAGGAAGCTATTTATTGAGCTTATATATTTTATAAAAGGGAGGTAATGAATATCGTTAATTTTGTTCATCCTGAATAAAATCAGCGATGTTGGATTATCTTCCTTAAATTTCACTCAAAACTCGCTCCACACACTCATTTAATTTCATTCCAAAATCACTCCAAAATCTTTCATCTCGTCAATTTCATAATGTTTTAAGCGGTACTCAACACGCCGCTTCGCCCTTTCCCCGATGGTCCATTTTCGTGTGTCGGGTCATAAATTTAATTGTGAAGGAAAAAAGTGTTTAATGACAAAACTAGGGGAATTATTTGTTTGGGTCGAAATAAAGTCAGATAGAAATGATTACAACTGTAAATTTCAAAATTATGGCTGTGTTACACGGTCATAGATTTTTTTTAACAATTCTGAATATTTATGTAGATTTGATTAATTGTGTGTACTTGAGCAACGAAATTTCTGTAAATCTATCATCTCATCGCTTGAATTACTGCGGAAGTTCAAACTTGACATTTCATTCAGAGGCAAATTCAACCATAACAAACTGTTTGTTTCAATGTGGAATTCGTAAAAGATGTAAGGCGATCAATAACAAACGACGTCTGGATAACTTTTGTGAATTATTGATGGATAACAACACGACAGCGTTGTCTAAACCAGGATGCTTACACATTACAAAAGAAGACGTTGACTTCAGTATAAGGGTCTGTAAAATCTTACTGATAGCTTTTCTCACGGCAGTGGTTGCCATGGTGTTGTGTTCGATTTGGTCTGTCAAAACAAAAAAAGCAATTTTGACTCTACTTGCCAGGAATGCCCCTTGCTTAAAGCCGCTCTTTCATAGATTTGGAAAGTGCGATTCTTTTAATTTATAGTAAAATTAATTAAAAAAATAGGACTTCATCTTGTAGAAAACTCTACAATGAAAAGATTCGATCTGGTAAGGCAAGGAAAAAAGACAGATTTTCCTAAATTTTGAGGAATTCCATTCTGAAAAAAACAAGCAACTACTTACGCCTAAAAGATTATTCTTAAATTTCGAATCGACTATTTACGCTTACAATTCCGTCTGTTTTCCCCATTCCTTCAAAGGTAAAGGTCGAAGTATTTGTCAATTGGGAATTTCCATATCAAAACATGCAAAGAATGAAACATCATACATGAAAAAGAAGAATTTGTAATTCATAGAGTGGATATAAATAGACAATTTGCGTCACCGACCTTGCCCTTTCAAAAATTCAATGTACATTTTTTTTTCAAATTAGTTGTTGTTATTACCACACTAATGTGTGAATCTTAAACATCGAAAAATGCACAAACTTCCGAATCTAAAAACCAGTTTTGTATTTTTCTTTGATCAACTGTGATTGAGCAGCTTGAAAGTGATTTTAAGAAATTTTAATATGAAAAAGGCAAAGCAATTGTTGTCTTTTAACAATGCAATATGAAAAGCTTACCACTCTTTTAAATGAATGAAATTATTATTTTTAATCGTGTACTTTATTTATTTGCAAAAGGAATTTCATCTTCAGGCTTAACTTTATTTCCTATTCCAATGTTTTGAAACTATACCAGTAACTCATTCATTTCTTATCTTCTCTTATGAACATTAGGGATTTGGTTTGCAAAACATGAGGTACAGAATGCGCCTAAATAACTCATCTGTATTTCATTGGTCCAGTTGATGTCATCTAAGTACAATTTGGGGCAAAGATTCATTGAAAATTGTCAAATGGTTTAAAGGGAGATAGTGTTTTAAGACTTCTTACTGAAAAAGGCCCCCCCCTGCCACCCCCCCCCCCAAAAAAAAAAAATCCGAGAAGGACAACCAAATGATATTCTGGTAAAATTCCCTTCAAATTGACCCAAAGGTTGAGGAGGCAATGTCTGTCAAATATTTTATAGTGAAACAAGAAGTGTTTGTGAAAAACAAATACCCTCATGACCAAATCTTTTTCAAAATGTCACCTTTGATAGATAAAATTGACCGTAAAACATGACCTTGACCTTGGTATCCAAAGATGCACATTATTGAGATGTAACATCATGCCATTTATGAGGTTTGTACCTTAATTACGCTTGAA
Organism: Fragum whitleyi; assembly: GCA_948146395.1. Classification (NCBI taxonomy): domain Eukaryota; kingdom Metazoa; phylum Mollusca; class Bivalvia; order Cardiida; family Cardiidae; genus Fragum; species Fragum whitleyi. Next base: position 5,257,133 of record OX411554.1, read on the forward strand.
GATATTTGTTATGTTAAGTTTTTTGGTTTGGTTTTTGAGAAGGTTGGTCTTGATAGATGACCTTGAAAATGTGGTATGGCCTTAGCATTAGTATTAGCAGATGCAGATCTTTGAGATCTATCATCATGCTAAAAATGAGGCATGTATCTTGAATAGGCTTGAAAAAATGGCAATCTTGAGTTTTTTGTCAAGTTTTTAGTAATATTTTAACCTTGACAGATGACCTTGCTACTGTCACATGACCTTGATTTGGTCTCAGCAAATGTTTTTTCATCTAGACATATCCTCATGCCAATCATTAGACTTGTAGCTTAAATAGGCTTGAAGATATTGGCAATACTAAGGTTTTTGGTTAAATTTTGAAGGAAGACTTACAGATTGACATACAGACAACGGTAAAAAAAAATGCCACAAGAAAATTGATCTTTTAATATGGAACATAACAAGAGGCCCAAGAGGGCCTGTAATGCTCCACTGACTTTAAAATCTTAAAACTTTCATTAAATAAGGCTAACTTTAAATGAATACATTAATACTCCCAAATCTCCTAAGACCTATTTTATAATTATTAACTGGTTCTGGTCCTTATTGCACCAAAATACTAAATAACAATGAACCTGCAACCCTTCACCCATCTTATTAAAACATAAGGTTCGGAAGGAGATGTCGTGCAAAGATTTCGGGCACAAAATAGGCCCCGCCTGCCACGCCCATTTATTGACCAATCAAAATTTCTTGAACAATTTCAGTAAATAGTCACCCAAGAAACATTCTGGTAGAGTTTCATTAAAATTGGCTGAGTGATTCCAGAGGAGATGTCGTTCAAATATTTTGGCCTCAAAATAAGCCCCGCCCTGCCACGCCCAAATTGATGGGCCAATAAAAATTTAGCAAATAATTTTTAAAAGAGAAACTCAAGGAACATTCTGGTAAAGTTTCATTGAAATCAGCCAAATGGTTCAGGAGAAAATGACATTCGAAAATTTCGGGCTCAAAATAGGTCCCGCCCTGGTATACCCATATTTATGGACCAATCAAAATTTAGCAAACAATTCATTAAAGGGTCACCCAAGGAACATTCTTTTAAAGTTTGATTGAAATCGGCCCAGTAGTTCAGGAGGAGATGTCGTTCAAAGATTTCGAGCTCAAAATAAGCCCCGCCCTGCAACGCCCATATTTATGGGCCAATTAAAATTTCTTGAACAATTGAAGTAAAGGGTCACCCAAGGAACATTTATGCCAAGTTTCATTGAAATCAGCCCAATGGTTTGGGAGGAGAAGATTTTTTAAGATTTCAAAGTGAAAAAATGCCACGCCCTGTCACGCCCATATTTGGGGGCCAATCAAAATTCTTTGAACAATTTAAGAAGAGGGTCATCCAAAGATTATTTCTACCAAGTTTCGTTAAAATCCGCCCATTGGTCAACATGATATTTTTAACAATCTTTCACTTATATCACGGCGGCAAGAGCATTTTTTAAAAAAAAAAAATGTCACTCAAGATAATTATGTTCTGGCCAAATTCATTGAAACTGGCCCAGTGGTTAAGGAGGTAATATCACTCAAAGATTTCAAAGTGAAGTAAGATGTGTTTGCATTTGAACAGCCTTGAAGAAATTAGAAACATTTAGTGTTTTATTAAGTTTTGCAGTCGGACAGACAGAGGGATAACGCTAAAACAATATGCCCGCCCATCTTTCCATGAGGGGCATTAATAGGACGGACATATCACACCCATATTCAATGGCCAATCAGAATTTTGAGAACACTTCACGGATTCAGGGTGATCCTATCAGATCACTTTGAGCATGTTGTGCTCATCAGATGTTTTAGATAATTTTAATCATTTGCTTTAAGGTGGTGGACCCATTATAGTTCCGCAACATTTCGGAACTCATGATTATTCAGAATATTGACCATATATATTGATATAGTGAATATCATTAGGAAACCTCAGTTAACATTGTTAAAGTTTACTACTCTCTAAACGTTGAGTAACTATTACGGGTCCACAACATTAAAGCAAATGAATAAAATTATCATGATAATGAAACATATGACTGCATTATTTACAATACAATAATTCATATATATTGATATTTCAGTTTTTAAGATCATGAACAAAAAAGCCCTTGGTTTGTTTGTTTTTTGTTTGAATTGGGTTTATGGGGCTTTCAACAATCTTTTAAAAAAGGCCTCGGAGGTGGAGGCTAGGAAAAGATATAATGAAAGTACTTGTGTGAATTCGTTTTTAGGTACTTCAGTCGCTACAATGGATCTGAAAGAATGTTGAAAGCAGCATAAAACCCTGTTCAAATTGACCAACAAAATCAGCTACAGAAAGTTAAATATCTCAAACAAATCACACATCCTTTCTGCAGGTTATTGAACCCTGGCCTCTCAACACTAGAATGAGTGTCCAGTAATTATTTTCTTCGAAGCATTGAATCTCAAATTTCTCCATAAAAACAAGTGGTGAATTTGACAGTATTTTCAAATTTTGCACTGGAGTAGGGTTTGGGGGTACCTAATTTTGCAAATAAGAGCTCTATCCCAAATAGATGTCCATATCCACCTAAAATCACTATCATGCAGAATTATTTTAATAATTTTTGGGACATTTCAACCAGTTTGGTATCAGTTCTTCCCACAATCATTCAACTTGTCAGTTGACAAGTGAATATCAGAGCAAATCTTGGAGTAGTACTAAAAAGATGTAACAGATAAAATACTCAATGTTTAAGTAATGTTCCAGCATTTTTTCAGTAAAACAATATTTTCTATATATCTATTGTCACCTTTTTATGAACAAGTTCCTTTTGAGCCTGGGCAAGTTATAAATTGTCTCTTACTTGTCCAGGGACATGTAGAGAAGATCCACATTTCCACAAAACTGCTGTGAACAGTATGGAAAGGATGAAAATATTAATGCTATTGACTATATTAAATTCATGTATTTCACAAAATCGATATCTAATTTGGTAACAATTTGACCACTGCTGAGATTTGAACTCAGTACTCCTGGGTACCTTGCACCCAGGCATTTTACCTTAAACTACAAGGGTTACTTAAAACCAAATACAAAATAGGAATGTTGTGAATTACATAAATCTAATAATCATATGCTCATTATTAATATGAGTGTCACACTGTCTTAAATTGATATTTCTTTGAAATTTAAAAGTAAAAAAAAAAAAAACTCAGGCTTCAAATCATTGAAAAAAACTTGAATAAAAACTAGGCTCTCAAACAATATCTTCATGGTATTGATATGCATGCATAAATGAACCCTCTCACGATAACGAATTGTCAGGCGCGTGGATAGCCTATTAAGGATGTGGACTCAAAATAATCTAGGGGGTTCAGGGGGCATGCCCTCCCCCCTGAAAAGTTTGAAATAAATGGTGCAAGTTGCGTTTTGGGGGCTACAGAGAGCTTTCTTGACCAACGAAAATCCATTTATTTTAGCATAAATATGGAGATGAATAGCTTTCCTTTCGTTTATTTCAACTAGTCTACATTTCACAGCAGTCTTACTTGCGGCCTTTGCTAGCCGATTTTGGCTATATGCTTTACAAATCTATAATGTATGGTAAATTTCAGATTGGGCGAACACGGCTGAATTTCGAAATAATGTGGATTCAGCTGCGTACTCGCATAAAGGCAGCTACGCGCCTGATTTTTTTTTTTTTTTTTTTTTTTTTTTTTTTTTTTTTTTGTTGTTGTAAACCCAGATTTGCCCTGGTATTTAATTCTGCCAACAAAGATTATGTTTGGCAAGTCGGGCATTGGAATTCAGTCCCAAGAAATTCCACACCCCTGCAAAAAATCTGCTTCATTACCAACAAGAGCTGTCTGAGGACATAGAAGCTCCACTATCCCCAGAGCTGGATAGTAAAAGCAGACCAATGTCGACAATGGAAAACCTATTATTCCAACATAAACAGAGTAATGAATCTTTATCTACCATCTGAAATGAAGGTCACAGAGGCATGTTCAAAGTTTCCAAGCAAACACTTTCGTGGAAACAGAAAAAAATACAGATATATACGATAGTTGCATGAAAAACTTAAAGATTTTAGAATCTGTAATGGGTTAAAATTCCACTAAAATAAGTATTAAAGAAGCAAATCCTTGTTTAGAGCCTTATGGTCTTGGAAGTATGTGCAAAATCAAAGCAATAGATTTAGTGGAAACATAGATTTGACATGCATGTAAAACCTTAACTGAAGTATTACACCGACGCCTACGCCCGTGTGATCAGAATAGTCTCCTATTTAACAAAAAGTCAAGCTAAGAAATACACAATTTTGACCACATATTTGCATGAAAATAAGATAATTGGGCTGCAGAAAGCGTTCATTTAATATCTGACCCCATATAGATCTGCCACTGGATCATGGATGACCTGGATTTAGACCAAACAGATTAAGGGGCAAACAATATCCAGAATCAATCCATGACTATTTCATCGATAAGCCATTAATTTGACACTTTGTCAAAGTTACAATACATCAATTGAGACAACCACAATGATTCCATTCGACATGAGTGTCTAATTATATTGAACGTTGCAATCGGTCTTAATACTCACCCCGGGACGCACCGGGACACCCCGGGACTCAATGAGACACCCCGGGACGCATCAAATATAAGATATGTGAAATGAATAGATGGATATTATGTATATTACTCCCACAAACGTACAGATTTACTGTTTTATAAGTTATTTACATTTCTAAATTCAGTTCCAAGCTGTTAGTGAAATTGTGTAGTGAATTCGTATAAACATACAAAACTAGTCCCGTGGTTCTTTTCTTATTATGCGAGAAATCGTTTTGTGATCTCATATGTGCACTTTTATAGAATGAGAGATGATAAAAAGATAAACGTTCTATTTATAGAAACGTTCTATTTGAAGAACGAAAGATTTAACACGGCTAAAGTTTACTAGTTTGCCGGATATAGCCGCGATTTGATAACCGCCAAAACTCAATGTACGATTTTGATGAAACTTTCAGAATCGCCAGAGAATACCTCCATCTACGTCCTTTACAAAATTTCATACCCGGGAAAAATCTAATTATCGAGTTATTCAAGTTTAAAGTTTCACCCTAAGCTGTCGATTGGGATGATGACGTCACCGATCCACTACGTCACGTAAACCAATGTTATTATGTCCGTCATTGTTGATTCGAGTAGGACATAATATAAATGTGCTTTGGATTATTGTTTCACTTAGGTAATATAGTGACAGCTTTGTTGAAAAAAATGTCAATGTAACAATTTTTTACGCGTCGAAAGACAGTTGATCCGAAGTGGGTCGACTCGAGAAATCTGAAAACGCGAGCGAATACTGTCTTTCGAATGCTCGCATTTTCAGATTTCTCGAGTATACCCATCTCGGATCAAATGTCTTCCGTCTCTTAAAAAAAAAACCCATAGAATATCGACGTTTCTCCTACTTTCTCCTTTTATATCTAGTTTGCAATAAAAACAAATTGGCCCAATCTAGTGCGTTCAAGATGCAAAATGTTTTCGAACGTTTGAAAACGGGCAACCATTTCTCACACGAAGTTGATGAATCACAATGACATAATTGTTAAAAGTCTGTAAATAGCAATGTCTAGAATCGATACACATTCTAAATAGAAAACTTGAGAAAAAATGAGAAAGTGCTTGCATCAAGCATTAAATTCAGGTGGCTGACAAGTGATTGATTTTCACAGTGAACTTGTTCAAAGACTAATGAGATAAGTTTCTATTTTACAACACATGTTAGTGGCTTGCAGCATCTAGACTCTCGCGGAGAACCATTTCTCCTCCACCACCCTGGTTTATGGTAAAGAGTAATACGGAAAGGAAACCACTCTTAATTACAAATGATGTTTACAACAACCTCTTTTATCCATAAAATAATTTGTAGTAAATAAATATTGCGTCTTTACTCAGTTTACTGTGAAAATGGTCTGTTAGTGAGAACTGGTACTTGGCGAGAATTGGTCTCCAACCATTACATGGATTAAAGCTGTTGCAGATGCAACATAGGTCCATATAAACCTCATTTGTAGCCAAATTATTTCATTTTTGAAAGAAAAAAAAATAAATGATTGAAACTGTGCTAAAATTAAGAAAATAATTCTCATTTTGAAGTTTTTAGCCTAGATCTGGCATTTATTGTAAGTAAATTTGAAATAATTAAAAAAAATATTGGCCTTACTTATCCTTTTGTGACCCTTTCCTTCCAAATTTACCAGCCAGACTGCTGTTATTGTACATATTATTGTCTGTTTGTTCATTTGAAGCGGGGGTTCGGGGGCGGCAGCCCCCGCCATCCAACAAATTTAAAATAAGAACAAAGCAGAAATGTCCAGAGAGCAGATGTTGTAACTCGCCATAGCAATACAAGCAACATATAAAATTTTGGTCAAAAACCTGATACAATTCTGGAAAGTATGCAGGATTTTTTACTGAAGTGATCGGGTCATGGCAAACTGTATGCATGCATTAGTGCCCCTGTTAAAGGAACCACCTGAATTTCGAGAATGAAATTGAATGAAAGTGTTGGTAACCCACCCACTCAGTAACTCATCAATGGTTCTGAAATAATCTGCCCGAGTTGTCAAACTTGTCCATTAAGCTGCACGGACAAGCATATTTTCATGCCTAGGTTGCCCATAGACAAGTGAAAATATCTAGAGAAAAACATTTTCTTAAAAAGTTAGCTGTTTTCTGAAATTCCACGTCACCAATGTGAACAGTTAGTCTATATCTAGGACACTTTTATTTTCTTTAGCAACATCAATTTTGTTTTGATATTTCAAAGAGCTCAAAATTCAATGGATATGTAGGTTTTAGCTACGTACAAGCCAGTTTGTGATTGTTACTTGTCCGCGGACAAGCAGACATTCAAAATATTTCAGAACCACTGCAGTTATCATTTCATTGTAGGGCCTCTTTATTTACTACTATAAAGAAGTATGTATAGTTTGTTCAAAGGATATATATAGATTGAGAGATGACAAAAAGCTAAACATTCTATGTATAGGATAGAAAACGAGTGCCTTGGTATATGGGAAATAGACACGAGCGTTAGCGAGTGTCTATTACCCATATGCCGCGGCACGAGATTTTCTATCTGACTTAGACCACACTTTTCTATCATTACCTGTAATTTCTACCCGAATCTCTAAACAATGAAATAGAGTAAAGCTCGCTGTAACATTACTGCAATTGGGTATAATTACGCTGAAATTACTTGTAAATCTATTTCCGTTACTTAGTGCAGATCTTTTGGTTTTTTGAGACTATAGAAAGTCTTTTGGAAAAAAAGCGCTCGATTAAAATTCTCGATATCTTTTTTAAATGACTCGGAACTCAAAACCTGTCGATCCACGTGCACGACACACTACCATCGTATATCTGTAAATACAACGCTCTGAGTTGTACCTGTGATTTATATTTTTGAAATACTGTTCTCTGATTGGCCAATTCGCTTCAAGCGTGGTCTAAGTATCAAACTAATAATATTACACTGCTAAAGTTTGCTTTAGCCAGATATAGCAGGGCTGGTGCTAGTGTTTGAAATAAGGGAGTGTTTGACCCCTTGCCCATTTAACTCTGGGGGTCAAAACAGGTTTAAAAGGGGTCAAAAGTGCACTCCTAAAGAGCAAATTACAGGGCTTTTTTTCTAGAATTTTGGAAGAGGCCTGAGCCTGTTCATTTTGGGAAATTTCTGTATGTTTAACTTTTTCAGATGAATTGGGACCATAAGAGTGCTTAAATAAAGTATTTAAAGTACAATTCATAAATTATTTGCAAAATTTCATGATATACAACTACTTTTGTGGTCTTACAGCCATAAAACTCATTTGAGTATCAAAGAAAATGAATTTTAAACACAGAAAAATAATGATAATGCAAAAAATATCTCATTTTGTGAATTTTTTCTGCCACAATTTGGAAAAATAGAGCCTTTTTTTGAATTGGGTCGTAGCCTCTAATAGGCCTCTGTTAAAGAATGAAATAAAAGCCCTACATTATGAGTAGAATTCTGTAGAATTAAGAGTAAATTGGCCTTTTCTCGTAAGATAAGAAGCCAGCAATTGAATGATTTGTAAAAATTTAAATAGTCTATAGGATGCATCATAAAGTTTGACTCTTAGAAAATTCTCTCAAGGGTGACCAGAGTATAAATGACCTCCCTGGGAGAATTTTCTAAGAGTCAAATAAGATTAAATTTTTGAGGGTCAAAAATCTCGTTTAAGGGTCAAATGAGAGCCCTGATATAGCTGCAATTTGTCACCTTACCTGCAACCTGATCCTGAAGGTGCCAAAAAGCTTACTTTGTTTACCTTCATTTCGAAATGGTATTTGTGTGAAGTTTACTATTTTTGGTGGTCATGTGACTGTCAAAAGGTATTGGAAATGATGTCACCATTTTTGCACGAAGTTGAAACCATAATTATGCTGACAAAAAAAAATGTTTGAAAGGGCAAATGAAAAGAAATTTTGGTATGTAACAAATCATATGAAGTTGAAAGGTCCGGTATTTTGAAATATACATATGTTGTACATGTTGCATTTTGTCCTTTTTGCATCTTCAAAGTATATTTTAGACCTGGGTTACAATCGTAAATTTCGTCGCAGAATTTGTTTATTTGCAAGGCGTTTTGTTCAATGATATAACACATAATGTGTTTCCAGAAACCCCAAAATGGGGGTGATTTACCCCTAAATTGAAGCTTGTACCCCCATTTTTTTGCAACCAGCCTTCTTTGTGTTATATTGAGGGGGTACATGCTCGCTGTATATACTCATATTTACCCCCAGATTGAAAAAGCAGTGGGAACACAGGGCCAACTTATTTCTCGCCCTATCGGGCCCGTTTTTTTTTTTTTTTTTTTTTTTTTTTTTGTTGTTGTTTTTTTCAGCTTGAAACCCGCCCTTCATCAGGCTGAAAAAACGTTGCAAACCGTTTTCAAATTATACCCCGCTTTACATGCAAGTATACAGGTAAAGCGGGACATAACTTGAACCGGTTTGTCAGCCTGAACGCAGGGCTTGATTCAAGCTCAAAAAACAACAACAACGGCCCCGATAGGGCGAGAAATAAGTTGGCCCACAGACATTGCATATTGGCTGCCAGGCATTTAGAAAGGGTTTCTCAGGTGAATATTATGTAGACTGGTCCGTATAATCACTACTTTGGTTTTAGAGCTAGAACAGTATTGGCTCCATTTGGCTTGCCCTTGTGTGCATTTTAATCTGGATCTTCACTGTTCAAAGAATTCATCTCTGGGATTGAGTTTTATTATCAAAATTAGACAATTTTTCATTAGCAGGAATTAAGCATTTTGTAGTATTTGCTTAAATAAGGCAATATTTCTCACTTAAATTATAATTAATGATGTGAAAAGCTAACAAGGCTTGCTGATGTGAATTTTGGGTTTCTATAGTAGATAACTTTGAATAAGTTATTGAGATCATAAACTGGAATTGTTATCCAATGGACAATATTTCTTTTTTGTCAGGAAAGATTGATGTTGATCTTATTATCTGGTTAAAAAGACTGATTTTGTTTGTTTGAATTGTTTTAACGCCGCTTTCAACAATCTTGCAGTTATATCGCGGCGGCCTGAGCAGGCCTAACAATGGGTTCCTGGTATTTCTTTCACCTGTACTACCATTACACCCTTTCCTAGCCTCCGACTGCTATCTCACATAGGTTTACGATTATCTACCCATTGGTTAGAGACAAACGTCGGAAAGGATATTTGCCGCCACCCGGGATCGAACCCACGACTTCTGGATTGGAAGTCTAATGCCTAACCAACTGCGCTATGGTGGCGGCATTAAAAAGACTGATGTCAGTTCAACACACAGTGTTGACCAAGAGTGGGCTGCACACTTCACACACTGTGACAGTCCGATCTTGATTTATACTGTTAGACTATTCAACTGTTAGGTTGTTTAGAATGTTTTGTAGTCATGATATTCATGATGAAATAGTGATGTTTGCGACAATTTGAATTAATGATTTGATTGTTATAATTTTTAGCTCCACTGGCCAAAGGCAAGTGGGCTATTGTCATGACCAATGGAGCTAAAAATTATAACAATCAAATCTTTCAAATCAAATCATGGCGGGTTGTTCGTCATCCGAGGGTGCAATAATCTGTCATTCCGTAAACGTTTACTTAAAAAATCTTCTCCTCATAAAATACTAGATGGATTCCAATCAAACTTCACAGGAATGGTCCTTGGGTGACCTATCAGATTCCTTCAAAGAATTATAATTGGTAACAGTTAACCCTTGTCATGCTGAACTAGGAATATTCCTGCTTTGGCAGGAGCTATAGACAAACTCAGCCTGCATATATGTGCAGTCTGATGTTAATTTACACCACCTGTTTCTCACTTTCAAACTAGAATTGTCTAAAGATTTAGTTTTTCAAATAAAAATTGACAGACAGTTGGAACTTTCAGTGCTTTTTTCCGTTTGATTTTGATGAAAATTTTGAGCCAAAATTTATTCAACATGAGAAGGGTTAAAAATAATGGCTGTAGTAGGAGTGGCTAATTTTCATATATGGTTATACCGGTAGGTGGCTATTCTCAGAACCTAATTGATGGATATAAACCGAACTTCACATAAATTATCCCTGAGTGGCCCTCTATTAGCCTAGAAATAATCATTGTGGTAGGATGAAAAATATGATTAAAAGATAAGCTGTAAATCAAATATTGCACTATTCATAAGATACCTTTGATGTAAAATAAATATTGAATTTCTATGTTACTATTCGAAACTATAACATAAATACAATTTGCATAATTAAGTATTTTACATTTACAGAAATGAAGTTCGCAACTTCCCCATAGAAACCATGGATAAAATCCAAGGAAATTTTCTAAAAGGACCGCTAACAATTTTTGGGGCACCTTTGATTTAGTCCACAGAAAAACAAGGGAGATAACACACAAAAGTCTCCCGTTGATGGACATCAACTAAATTTTACTGAAATGATCCTAGGATAATCCTTCATCAGGCTACCCAAAATTAATCTGATAGTATTAAAATACGACTTCTATGGACAAAGGTCAATTCTCTATATGTTAAATAGTTAAAAATTTCACAGGAATGTTCCTTCGTTGATCCTCTATCAGATTCTTTCAAAGAAATCAATGAAGGAAATTTCTATCACAGATACATACCCATAGATATGTCATAAGTCTTTCAGTCATAAAGAATATATATTTTATGTTGTACAACATTCAAAGCATTTTTTTATGACTGAACAGTAAAAATTCAAATTATTGTAATTATAACATTTCTGTCTTTTATTTCTTGAAGAAAGCACTTGCAAAAATATTTTTTTAAAAAAGTTTGTAATATATTTCAGTGTATTATGTAACAATAATGATTAAGCTGAGTTGACCTTTAATTGTCTTTTAAGTCAATTCAATCTAATTAGCAAGAAGTCAAGGAGATGAATGTGAGGGATATAGGAAATTCATGGTTGTCTTGTTTGTCAATTAGATCTAGGATTTCTCTAATGTGCAAATGTATACTCTGAGATCATTGAATCCTGTTTTTCTATATCCATCGAAAGAAAATATGCTTTTTTCCACTTTTGGACATAATTATGACTGCTACCAGAGTTTTAAAAAATGCTAGGCATTAATCAGTCACTTGTTTAGAAATAAAAAGGATGTCATTGGCATGGAGACCTTTCAATTTATCTTTCTTTTTTTACCTTTCAAATAATCATTCTGAATCTGTTTGGATTTATTTCATAATAAGGGTCTTAGTGCCCCTTATTACTCAAAATCATGTATGGAGGTTCGATTCCTTCCCCAGACTGTATAAAATGCTGGTGCAAAAAGGGACGAATTGTCTGGAGGTCCCACATGATTTTGTTATGAAACATAATTATATGATTATAGAAAAAAAAACAATATCACTGGGTTAAAAAATATATACTCCAAGTGACTGGTTAATTGTTTCATTACAATTATACAACATGCAAATTAGTTTTTATGATGGCATTTTAATATTTATATGGTTTGATTAGGTTTTTGTTTCATACCACAACAAATTGAAAAGACCTACCTTGCTAGACTTAAGGGGTTAACACTTGTGGGTAATGGCAGAATCTCTAGTAACAAACATTCCCCCCCTTCCCAACTTTTGAAAGGTTTCCTTTTATTTTTCTGCTCTTTTGAATGTGACCTCAACCATATAACACCTATGCCATTTAGGCCACAATCTTTAATAACTCAATTAGAAAAATATCTGAAAAAGACAAGTTGTACTTTTTTGAAATTATTTTGAAATGATATTGATTTGAGAAGGGATTTTTGAGTGCAATTTAAGGGAAGTTATACAATTTCCCTTTTCTTATCCAACAGAAATCATCAATATTGTATAACCTCCAATTGAAATTTAAGTATTACGTTTTTTCTCGTTATCGTGTCCATTCAAACAATTTCACTGTTGGTTATGGCCTACATTAAAAGAACTGGGGTTTGATTATTTTAAGCAATAATGATGGCTTAGAGCAAAACAGTTTCAAGACGTTATGCATCATATGTGCCACTAAAGGTGTATCCGGTAAATTCCTATTTATCATCTCTCATTCTATCCCGCGAAACCCTTCAGGTGTCGCCACTCTAGTATTAATTCCGTTTTTTCTTATTCACGAGAAGTCGTTTACTAGGAATTATGTGCACTAAGTTTTAGTCCCGGTGTGTTTCTTGTCTTGTTACGAAGAAAATCATTTGTGAAATTCGCATACACGCATATAAAATTTGTCCATTATTCCCGGAGACTTTCTTGCTCCAAGAGAAATTGTTTTGAAAGTTTAACATCGACCTTAATCTAATTACACTGATAAAACGTGTCCCGGGGTAACCCATTTAAAAGGTAACTTACTTTACGTGAGTCCCATGGTGGTGTTACATCCCCATTTTTTCCTGAAAAAAGCCCTTACGTTCCCTATTCCTATTTAATGACAAATAATTAATTGTAGACATTGTGAAAGAATTGTGTGTGTTGGGTGTTACCTGGGGTGTCTGACAACAACGATATCATCAAAATCAGTGTTATACTAATTCGACAAGTTGGAATTCTTATTTCTATTTAACAAAATGAACATTTATATAATTAATTTCTTATTGCCTTATGATTTTATATCTTACTTTTTAGATATGAAACGTCCCCGGGTGGCCCTGTGCGTCCTGGGGTGATTATCAAGACCCCGTTGCAATATATTAGCATGAAGTCATTTTTATGGAAAGACGAAAAGACGGATTGAAATACTTACACACGTTTCAACATCAACCAATCATTACTTAAAAAAATTGCCAAAAAAAAATTAGGCATTTCCTTTCTGAATATTGATGTGGGATCCTTTTTTAACAGTAGTGCTATTCTATCTATCTATCACTATCTCTGGATACTTTCCACCCCTCTCTCGAGTATTACAGACAGGAAAACTGTGCGCGTTGGAATGTTAGTAAAGTGAAAGAAGTAAAAGTAAAGATCTGACATGTCAGATATTCAAGCAACAGCAGATTTTTATTTATTAAATTCAAGGTCATAGCATGTAATTTTCTTTTTGTTCACTCATGGATAACATGATATTATTTCCATCGTGGTCCTTACCCTTTCATGATCTTATCCTTAACCTTGAGAGGACATATACACTTTAAAGCTGGGTGGGGCTCTCTCTGTAAAGTGTCATGCCCAAATACACTACCCGCATCCGGTGGGGCTTGAACCCCCAACTACCAGGTAACGAGTCAAGCGTGCCTACCACTCGACCCTTGAGTCAGATGAAAGAAATCTTGTCTATATCTAACATTTAAAAACATGATTTGATACCGCCACATATGAGTGCATCATGTAAACTTCATTTAAGCAACACATTGAGAAAAAGCTCAATTTCAATTAAAAAACATTACTAAATAAACAGATAAATATAAATATCAATACCTTGAAGGACCAGACAGACCTTTACGGGTCTTGGGGGTAAGGCGAGTTGTTAATAGGCCGAGTAATCATGCAGCCGAGTTGACGTCTCTTCACTTGTCTATTTTGCAGCTCAAACAGTTGCGGTCATACTAAACTATGTCCCATGGGAAAGTATGCGAAATTTTTCATCTTGTGTAGCCGGGATGTGTATATGTGTAAATTTTTTACCTAACTGGGGAGAAAGTTTTTCAGTTGGCTGTCATTAGATTTTTTTCACTTTAGTTACGAGGAAAATTTTTCATCTGGCCAGATAGAAAAAAAATAACCTAACTGGGGAGAAAATTTTTCATTTGGCTGTAATTAGAAATTGTTTACCTTGCTTTTGAAGAAAATTTTTCATCTGGCCTTGGAGGAAATTTTTTTACCTAACTGGGGAGAAAAATTTTAAATTGGCTGTAATTAGAAATTTTTCACCTGGGTTACGAAGAAAATTTTTCATCTGGCCAGATAGAAAAAAAAATCACCTAACTGGGGAGAACTTTTTTCATTTGGCTGTTATTAGAAATATTTCACCTTTTCAAATAATAATAGATAATGTTCGTGGACACGAGCAATAACATTTACTGGCCTTAAACGAGCTATTTTATACTCGAATAAATCCAAACTTTGAAAACAACATGGTGGCATGCGACGAATGACATCTTCCCACTAAAGTGCGTATCGAAGCGATTTGGGTAGAGTTCACTAAATACCGGATAGCTTATTAAAGGATGTTTATACATATATCTCCTCAAGAGTTTTGAAAGGGTAAGTTCTCTTAAATTGCGCAGAGACGATCTTTAGTATTATAGATCATTCTAATTGAATGGATATAACACATTATTCGTTGATCCTCTCTCATTCCTCTGTGTTACCCGCAAATAGATACTCTAATCTGTCGGGAATCGAGCCAGAGACCTCTCTGACCAAAAGCGAGAGCTATACTATGTCACTACTGAGCTACCTTTTACGGCTATGTAGCAAAACATCCCTTATACACCACCAAGATAAATGTTCATCCACAGTACAAAAGACAAACGCATTAAGCGTTACCGTTTCGCTATATGCGTTCCAGGGTTCAGAGTTATTAGATCGTGTTAATGAATATTAATGTGAGGATGTAAAAACAAACGTGCGTTAAAAATAAGTAGATATTCAAGTTAACTTCTAGTTTTGTGTGATTTCTACTCTCCTTTTTTCGTCTCATTTGCTCTCTCCGTCTCTCTGTCTCTGTCTGTCTGTCTGTCTCTCTCTCTCTCTCTCTCTCTCTTTCT